>JAZKJV010001574.1:160080-600282 GCA_037367405.1 Ottelia alismoides
TAACACATATAAAAACTTAACTAGACATTTAATATGTGCAAAAGCAGGACAAGTAGAAAGGTGGTACCAGTAAAATCCTACATCTACTTGCGTAAGTAAAAAGTGGTTTGTTTGTAATGCGTTTCTAATGATTTCCCCCAGAACCCGACATTTCCCATATGAAACCATATTTATATAGGCAGTTGTGTATCATGAGTGTATGAGTGTAAATGCATATATTCATTTTCTTCAGAGATCATGTTGGTAAGTGAAAAATGGAAAAGTTGAGATTGTAGAGATCTATTTATTTAAATTTCCTTGGGTAGAGAGAATGATCTTTTGATCATAACTTCTCAAATTCTTAACTTCAATGTTTCAGATATAGCTCCAGATGTTGTAGATGTAGATATGGATAATCTAGATATAGAATTGCCAAGTCTGTTTGCGAAGTAAACTCAAGCGGTGAAGAAGCCTGCAAATGGCTCTTCCGTCTCGCCCTCTAATTGGAAGCGCGGTCCAATAGAGGGATAGGTCTACTCCCCAACTACGCCACTAAGACGGGTGAGAGAGACTCCCTAGAAAAGTCGCTCTAGAAAACTGCCCGACTAGTACGGGCGGACGAGCTTCGTACGTAAAACTGAAAACCAAGGATCCCCCCGCCTGGGTATCCTAGAAGACAGGGTCCAGCGGAACTGGTCTAAAGGTCAGGATCCAACGAGGCGTAAAAACACTGCGAGCTCGCATAAAACCGAAAAGAGACTGGAATCCCTAGACCCGCGCATTCAGCGGCTGCTGCCCAGCTGGGCTTCCTATTTCCCCGCCCAGTTGAGGGTCAACCGCGCCCTCGCACGATCAGGGTGTAGAAGTCACCATGACCGACACTTATAATATTAGTATCACCGATTTCCAAGATTCTCATGGCTAGGGTAAGTTATAAACCATATACAAGATCGTCCTTCTTCAGATTCTTCACCTATGTCGTCTATTAAGATGACACTTAGGAATGATTTCAAGTTCTAAACTCCAATTACTTGATGAAAGACAACTTGCTGCCAGCATCTAACCCCAACTTTGTCACTTTTGAACATTTATTACTTAGTACTATATAATTTATTACAACCATATGCTATACGTATTTCTCATATGTTTAAGTTTTGGAATTCCTCCTTTGATCCTTGGTAAAAGAGAAAAATGAAACAAGAGATATATACTTTTCTAGCATGTTTATGTTTTTGGAATCCTCCTTTTGATTTAAGTTCAAAAAGAAATGCAATTATCTAACCATAGTCTTATTGTTCCTGTTCCAATTTACCATCATAATGTTTACCTTTACGCTATAGAGTTCACATACAACATTTGTAATATGTATAAATATATATATATATATTTAATATATTTTGAGCGGAGCCTATCAATTGCTAAACTTCGACTTTGAAACATTACAATGACATCAACTACTTTTTATGAGCATCGAAATAATGTATATTAATTTATAAAAGTTTTTCAATATTTTACATTTTAGATAAGTTGAGGGGATAATTAGATCAAAGAAAATTAAATTCAAATATTTCAAATTTCTTTTTATTTATATATATGTGACAGACAACAGTGATTGAATTAATAATAATAATTAATCTTTCATTTAATTTGAACAATCATCAATAAGTTAATACAATCATATTATATATATATTTTTTTCAATAGAGAAATGAGAGAACGGATTCCATGTAAGATGATATACGTGGCCTGTTAGAATATAGGGATATTTACACCCGTAAACCCTGAGTAGTTTCGTAATTATCCCAAAACCCTCATTAAATCATAATTACATGAGTAACCTCGAATAATCCTTAACTCTTACATGACATAACCCTGTGTTATGTCCCGTTTGATATGGCCGTTACATTTGACGGTTTTCGTGAGAAAAAGACAAAAATTACCCGTAATACCCATTTTTATTTACAAAGCATGCTATCTCATTTATAATATTAACACAACCAACATGAGGCAGGAGCTGTAGGTTGACGAGTTTGCAATCACCGTAGGTTGGGAACGGAGCCGGGAGGCAAGGAAGCCGCGTGCGGAAGGCGTGGAGAGGAGCCACCCATGTCCAGACCCGAGCTCCCCCGACCCTCCGCCCCCCTCTAGCCCAGGCCGGCTCTGAGCTCCCCCCTCCCCCCAACCCGCCTCCGACCCTTGCCCACCGACCCGAGCTCCCCCGACCCCCCGCCCACCCTTCTGCCCAGGTCGGCCACGAGCTCCTCCCCTGACTACCCTCCAGCTCAGGTCGGCCCCGAGCTCCCCTGACCTCTCCTAACAGGAGATGAGCAGATGACATTCTCAAATCAAACACAAGCAACGAAATCAATAGCGAGAAAAAGATACCAATTTCCTTCCTCACATTTTCAGACACGAGAAATCTGTAGACTTTCTCATGGATCTTCCGGTCTTTGGATCCCGCGAGAGGCCTTTACGTTCTCAAAGATGGCCTTCCCCCAAGTGCACGCCCCATCCACCACAGGCACTTCTCTGATCTGACACTCAACCTCCCCACGTCAAGGGGTACCGGAGAGACCACCAGGCTCTCCCACCCCGATCGAGGAACCTGAAGGGAAACCCACATCTGGTGTTGGGATAAAAACGTGAACTCGGGATCGACCCACTCGTTCTAATGGCTCCCACCTGCACGACCTCCCAGTCGCAGCTTGAACGAAGCTTTGCTCTTGCTTCTGTCGCTCCTCCATCTCGCCTTGAACATTCTTCCTCCTACCGGCTAGATCTTGTCAACGTTCGAGGAATCGATTTCTTGAGATTGCCCAGATTGGGTTCTCGATCGGAACTCGATCCTGTATTATGTGGGTTTGACTTAGGATACCCGCAAATGGAAGATGAATAAGAACAGAGATTCGAGGAGTATATCTTGTCTAAGAAGAGGAGAGCATTGGAGTGGTGGACTGCAGTCATACTTCGGGAGGCGGAGGCCGAGGGGGAGGGGGCTGGAAGAGGAAGGGGATAGATTGGTGGTCGGCATGGTGGGTGGGGGAATAGGAGAAGTAAGTTTGGGGTCGGGGTCGTGAGGAAGAAGAGGGGTATTTTCCCCTTTTTTTTGCTTTTGATTATAGCCGTTGGATATAGGATTGGTTAGATAACTTTAGGTCTGGTTGAGTAACTAACTAAAATAAAGGAAGGTTATGGATGTAGGACCGGAGCACTTATTCGGGGTTACTCATGTAATTATGATTTATCGAGGATTCCTGGGGTAATTATGAAACTACTCAGGGTTATGGGTGTAAATATCCCTAGAATATAAACATGTGCTTTGTTGAGCCAACAACGAAGATGAACAACTAATGGATATAATGAATTACTGTATTTTCCTTCTTTTTTTTATATATATTTGACATTTTATTGAAATGTAGTTGCACTATAAGCATAAGGACTTATCTGGGACTATTATTTCTAGATGTAACTAATTATTAACCTTCTTGGTGCTGATAAGAAAATTAATCTAATAATAAAAACATATTCTTTTTAAAGAAGTAAAGATAATAATCCCATTTCTAATTTTGTTATGTGAAATTTATTCCTAATAAGTGAGGTTCCAGAGTAAGCTTTTCCTATCAATCCTATGCTACCAGACAATAGTCCAATTAAATTTCTCCCCTTACCCTTTTCATAATTTTAACATGCACATTCATCGGATCACTAATTCCAATTACTGGATTGGTTTTAAAAAAACAATTTGGAAGCCCAACCTGTGTCTGAACCTAGTGATAATGCCATAAAAAAATGTGATAGCAAAAAGGGTAGGAGACAACATCCACCAGTTTTTATAACTTCGATCATGAAGGTGAAAATCGCATGATGGCAGCAAAGAGAAGGATTGGAGATGTACCTCTTGAATCTTTCTAGAAGAAGAAAATGACACAATAGAAGAAACAACTATAGCAAGGGCAACAGCAAGAGCTTTGGCATCAAAATGGAAATTGGAAGAGAAGAAGAAGAGATGGTTTCTCGTTGGGAAGAGAGGAAAAGTAGAAGACGGTGGGGAGGAGAAGAGTTTAGTGATATTAATAAGGGAAAAATAAAGACAAGTGTCCAATTTCTTTTTATAGTCGGAACATGTGTCAAGAATAAGGCAGCCCCCACTTTTTCCTTTAAAATAATTCAGGGAGGAATAACGCTACGCCTGGAGAGAAAAATCACATTTATATAATTATATATACATATGATTTCTTTTTTTTCTTTTGGATAAATGCTTTAGCTCTCATAATTATTACCATAGATCTCTGATTCTGGTGTATAATATCTCGTTCGACCGTATCGGAATGACGATCAAAATGAGTCTAATATTGATATTTTTCTGACCTAAGGTGGGTTCGAATTTTAATAAATACGGTTTTTGATTTGGGGGTTAAATTTTGCGATATAAAAATATCAAACGACCTCCGACTGACGAACGGTCGATTCCGTTGGTCTTGTATCGTCGAATCGGATCTAATGACGGTCTCGGTTCGTTTCGCGGTTTCCGAATTTGCGTCGCTGCTTTCACGGCGCGCGTTACGGTGTGACCGATTTTCGGTCAATTTCGCCCGAACGACTTTTGATTCATAATCATTGGTCGTTTTAGGTTGTTTAGTATTGACCGACAACGTTTTTGGGTTCATTAGACCCAAAATCGGACGAGTTCGGGTTTACGCGAATTCCCGGATGTTACACTTGGCGTGAGGCGACGGGGGTCTGGGAGATTGTTGGGTGGGGGGGAGGGCGGGATCCTTGCAGGTCGACGATGCAGGGAGGGGGGAGGAGGGGGGTCTGTGCAGGTCGACGACGCAGGGAGGGGGAGGAGGGGGGCAGGTCGATGACGGGGAGGGAGGGGAGGGGTCGATAACGATCGGGGGGGCGTCTGGAGGTCGGCGGAGGAGAGGGGGTTGCTTTCAGAGGTGGGTCCTGCGACAGGAGGGGGGTGTAGTCGACGACGATCGGGGGGACTTGCAGAGGTGGGGGAGGGGAATGACATGATTTGCAAATAAGAATGTATATTAGGGGTAATTATCTTTTTTTTAACGGAAACCGTCAAATATAACGACATCTCAAACGGAACATAACACATGGTTATATCATGTAAGAGTTAAGCATTACTCATGGTTTCTCATGTAGTTCGCGATTATGCAGGGTTATGAATGTTATTACGAAATTACTCAGGGTTATGAGTGTAAAAATCCTTTCTTGATTCATCAACATATATGTTAAAATACATGCTTATCATAAATTATATATTTAAATATCGGAAAATTATAATGTACTTTAAAATGAAACATCAAATAATGAATTTTCATTTGGTTTAAAATGAAAAGTATAAACTGCATAATTCCACATTCTTGCATAATCTCATGCATATTGTATAGTTTGTTAGTCACTATGCAACAACCTGTTCGAATTTAACCCGCATAATAATTTCTGAACCTTGTGTGTGGCTGATGTACCCTATGCAAACCGTCTGTAATTTTCATTAAAGTGAAAAAGGACATCACCTTGGAGATTGGATGCATAGTGCAATCGTAGGGCTTCTTTCGAATGGTAATAATAATAGTAAGATCTGCTCTATGTCTCATGATTGGTACTGGTGTCACTAGAAATTCTAGCAGCCTTTAAATTTAGGACTAGGAATAGCTGAAGGCAAAGAAATAGAATGTCGCTTAGAAGTGGGGATGATGCTTTTATTTAACCTTGAACTTGTCATCACCTTGTACATGAACATATGTCATCTCATGAGGTAATAGAACATAAATACAACAAAGTTATAGCCCGATGGGTATCCTCTGCTGGACCAATTAAAGCCCCAGCTCCTGCTGTTAAAGAATAAAGTAGCCTTGAAAGAAAACACATCCGCACTGACAAAATGATGATAAATGCGATCAAGCTAGCAAGTTTTCTATGGAGCAAACTTTTGCCCCCAAACTCCAAATGATCCACAAAAGCAACACAAGCAAAAACATAACGACAAACAAAAATTGGGAGGCCATGACAACAAATTCAAACGGATGTTTCTCATCAATCATCCAGGATGGGGGTGATTAATGAAATAAGATGTAAGCACTGCATCTCTCTAATAGGATGTCAAACAATTGCTTGGATAAGAAAAGTCCTGGTCACATCAAGTCTATGGGGATGTTTTTATCGGGAATATGATGCTATCTACGTGGTGCACCATTGTTATATTGTGAGCAAAAGAGATTTGATGAACAATTCCCTAAAGAAACGTAGAAATACCTCTATCTCGAAGAAAGCTCGCACACATTGTTAAACTATATGTGTGTATATATAAGAATGACACAACTACATTATTTTTTAAATACATTGGATAAGTTTCTACAGGACTTTCTCTTCAAACAAGAAACCCAAGACATGCAGGTGAAATCGTTCACAATGACCAACTAGTAGAGATGACCAATATGATCTGGATTCTGAGTCAGATCTTAACCATCCATATGAACAAGATCAAAAGCATATAAAGAATGCAAGTGATCAGATGCAGGAAAAGAACTCTTGTGGAGCTCCTAAGTTGTCATGTCTCATACTCCATAGCGATAGTGGGAGGCAAATGAGTGAGTACATGCCTTAGTTTCTTGAGAAATGGATGATATATATGCGTCTGTCATGAGAAAGATAAGCAGTCAAGAATTGGTGGATACTAGCTGAAGCAACAAGAGGAGACTAGAGAAAATGGTAGACCTCAATCCTCATGGCCATGGCTAGTCATTTTTCCTATAATAATATCATGAAAAAATTAAAGCGTAATGCCAAAAATAGCCCTACAGGACACGACCTTGTAAACTTAACTAGCACACAATTATCAAATCAGAGACCTTGGAATCAGTAGCGCATTTTTTAAGTTGAGATTAAGATAACTGCATCCTTATCTTATCGTATAAGGGGAGATCAATGGCCATCTGCCATTTAATATTCCTCCAGTGAGCTTGTCTGACAATTCCTAGATGTTTCACAGAGCTGGAGAGAAGCATATGAATTTATTAACCAGTCAAACACAACAGAATGAGAAGGAGTCTATATATCCTATGCTGTTGTAGAACACGGTGCAGATAGAGTAGCCAAGCTATAGTTTATGGCATGGTTTTAAAATGTTAGACGGATTGATGCGGTTTTCCCTTGACGAAACGAGGCCTAAGCCTCGATTTATAAGGAAAATATACATAAAATACAATCAATCTTAATTATATATATTTATAAAATCATAAATTTAGCTATTCCCCAACATATTCATCAAATATGCTATGAACATGAGAATATATAATATTCTTTGCATGATTTCCTTTGAATATAACTCGTATTGCCATCCATATGCAATGCAAAACTTATTATGACATCCATTAATGTTGGCTGGGTGACGTTCTTGTCGATACACAATACTTCCCTTCATGTGCATGGGTGAAGCAAAATTATGTGACTGACATATATTATTAACATACACAGTATACAATATATTTATGTTGTTTTATATGCGTTATATGGCTAATGTATATATATATTTATATGCGTTGAATCCTAACCATTTGATTTGCTAAACCCAATAAAGAATCGTTGTATGCACCAAAAACGGATTTTTTATATGTCTAACACAATTTTTTAAATATAGAATATATATGAGTATATAATACACTAAATTGTTAATAATAAATGTTATACTTAAGATATCATACAAATTAATATAAAAAAATAAAAATAGGTACCAAACCTGTGCTGCATGAGTCGGCCTCTCGGGACCGCCTTAGCTCCTCAACATCTCGAGGACCACCTAAGCACCTCGAGGTGCATGCCTTACCTGGGCTGCTTGAGGCGGGCACCTCGATGCGGTTTTCTTGGAAAACCGCCTCGAGGAGTACACCTCAGTGCCTCGAGGCGTGTTTTTTTAAAACTGTGGTCTCTGGTGGTGTGCACATGAATGTGAAAGATGTTTGAACAAAAGCTTACACATATCATCCAAATCGTCATGAGATAAGGTCATCATGCCATCATATGTAGAACTATGAGCACTGAGGTATCTATCGTGAACATGTCTCCTCAAGGTGGTCTGTTCTACCAGAAAAGTGCACTGGACGTTACATCTTGTGGTAGAGCTAGTGATGCAAATCTGACCAATGCAGTACATTTGCCACCGCTTCATCCATGCAAATACTCTCTCAAGAACCGGATCATACTGCCGACGAAGTAGCTCAAGACATTGGTATCTTCGGTTGATTCGAGACAATCTACTGTACTGCCTCTTCCAGTGTAGGCAATGTAGTGCGTGTTGTCATCAGAAAATAAGTTGCATAGTAGGCTAGCTGCTGGTCCCTACCCATCAATGAAAGTCATCGTTGTCAAATCCTTTCGATCTGTGTATTTTCAGCTTACTTTTAGATCTTTTCCACTTCATGATATGAACATCCAATAGGTTTCTTACAATAAGCATGCCTACCGTTGGTGATTTCACCTTGAATCCCAAGGTGATGAAATTATGTACATTTCTACAAATCATTCAGAAATCCCATCTAGATTAGGGCATTCTTCAAACCAGACGTGGGTAGGAAACCTAATGTGGCCCTTTCTAAACGAAGACAGCTCAGTACATTCATCTGACCGTAGGATACCTATCCCGATACTTAGTAATGCAAGCAATTCGAATACTACTTCTTTTCCTCTAGGTGGATAATGCCCCAGACTACCTGATCTAGAGGACTCGAGTCTTCGAAAGCTATTAGAAATCCAGTTGAAAATGAGATATGAGAGGGAGTGATCCGACCAGCAAGAAGTCATTCCCCTTTGCCCATGCCTTTGAGGAGTGAGCCTGGTGCTAGGAGAAACAAGCCAGCTAAGCAACTAATCAAGTCATCTAGTTACTCAATATTACTAGATATCTGGGGTCGGGGGTCAGAGGGGCGGGAAGAAGACATGGTCTCATGCCTCACATCAACTCGCTATCGGGGAATTCCACTCTATCGAGCCTAGCTCTCTCTTTCCCTCGTCTGCTTTCATGATGAATAGGAAAAGAGCCTTCTTCACTGAATCTTCCATCTTTGAATTACCCTCTTCTACTTCAGTGATGAATAGGAAAATTGCCATCTTCCCTCAAATCATTACCCTCAAAGAATTACCCTCGTCTGCTAGGGAAATTCGCTTCTGCGCAAGGCAAGAAACTCGTCTGCTTCCGTGATGAATAGGAAAATTAGTTGCTGCGCTAAATCTTCCCTCAAATCATTACCCTCGTCTACTTCTGTGATGAATAGGAAAACATACTCTCTACAAGATCAAATCTCCTGTCCAACCGTTCTGAAACCCTCCGCTAGCCTTTGCCCTCCTCACTACTCTCTTCCCACCCCGACATCATATATTTCAAGAAGAAGCAAAGGAATTTTTACGTCCCTCGGTTACCGGTCTTGAAAAGGTACTATTGGGCAAGGGGCAACCCTGCTATTACCAGGAAATATATGAAAGTAAGCCGCTATCTCCACCTGTTCAATGAAAAAGAATGCGCCTTTGCCCTCCTTACTACTCTCTTTCCTCTTCTCCCCCGATCTCATATATTTCAAGAAAGAATGAATTTTTACGTCCCTCGGGGACCGGCCTAAGAAGGCTCTTTTGGGCGAGGGGCAACCCAACAAACCAGGAAAGATATGAAAAACAAGTCGAAGTCCACGTGATTCGATCCTCCCGTAGGTTAAACCCTACGAAAACCTTGTTTTGAATGTGCCGAGGCCCACCTCGCCTCCCCGACCACTTCCCACTCAAGAATTGCGAAAAGTGCCTAACGAACAGTGCTACTCGCAGGATTCCGTCCAAATCCCGCCTACAATCGGGGAGGCACAGCAAGAGAGACTGTCCCCTCGGGATGCTTTGAGCCTGTATTTGAGGGCCCCCGATCTAGACCCTTACAGGAAGGCATGCCAACCATTCCTTCGGAATCCACCTCTTTCTGGAGAGAGATGGACCCTAGAGAGCACCAGAGCCCAGCTGAGGCTCAGATCATTTCTCATTGCTTTAGAGGCTCAGATCAATGATCATCGCTTTTGAGAAGACCGTCTTCCCCGCGTATCAGTACATTCCTATGAGAAATAAAGAAGAAGCTGACTTGTTACTTCTTTCTTTCTTTCTTGGGAAGTGATTCAGTAATTCTACATATAACAGAGCACACCCCAACAAATAGTTTCAAATCCTAAAAGATCTAAGACATGGCTTTATCTGCTGCAAATTGAACCCGGATCACCAATTATCGACAACTTGTAGTTGATTGAAAGACAAGGTGCACGACTGCGACATGCACGGTGATGCATGCACACATGGTGCAGAATGTCGGCACTCTGATGCGGTAGGGTTGTGGTGGCTGCAGATTGATCGGGCAACACAGACACAACGTGTGTGGTGGCGCAGTGTCGCCGCTTTGAGGTTGCTCCGTAGTGATATAGTTTTGGTTTGGTGAGGGGATCGGGAGGATATTGAGCTACGTGTTAGGATCACCGCTATAGTACCATGTGGATAAGAATGAAAAGTTTTTGCTGCGAAAAGAATGCTAGTCATCTTTTTATGGGAGATGGTGTGATTAAGGTGCACACCATAGAAAGAGATACATTAGTACATCTAGATAGGTTTGATTCAAACTCAGAAATTTATGGTAAATTCTATATTCTGCTACACCATTGTATCTAAAATAATAACTTGCATATTTTAGATATTGTCTTTGCTGACATATAAAGCAACAAATATAGTTCCTTCAAGAGATATCTTGCAGTGGATGATTTAGGTGAAACTAAAGTAAGAGGGAGACACATGCTATATGAAGAGGCGATGCTTGATTCAGCATTTTTGTGGGTTTCCCTCTTATGAGCTGGTCATTTGCCTGTTTTTACTGGCCACGTGCACTTGTTACCATTTAAAATTCCCATTGCGGAGGTGGTTCCTTTTACCTCAAACCCACCACCACCTTGGCTGAGCAGAGCTTATGCTTTGAAGGATGTGAGGCTCAAGGCACATGACACTTTTTTGTCTGAATGTAGTCTTGAGGCTTATGCCTCCTTGTGTCATTTTTAAAACAATGTACTTCCCAGGCAATTGGCTGTAGACTCTTCAACAGTGTTGTTTTCGTAAGTACTGTTGGTTGGTTTGAATGCTATATAGGACCAAAACCTTTGCTTTTTTTGCTTTATAGAGCAACATTGTAATTCACTCTATGATGCTTCTGTGGTATAGGTGGGTATATCTGTAGCTGGGCGCACATATGACTTTGGTGCTGCTTTGCCATTTGAACCATCAGATATTCTAAATCTTCAGCCTATTGTAAAGCATTCAGTTCCTGTCAGTTCAGAAGCCAAAAGTCTTATTGAAGCTGGGAAGGCTCGATTAGCTGAGGTAAATCATGATGATTTTTATAGCCAATTGTGGTCCTCCAATCAATTTACATGAAAGAGATCTGAATAATTCTTTCATTACTCAGGGTCTGCTGAATGAGGCCTACAAGCTTTTCTCTGAAGCATTTTCTCTACTTCAGCAAGTATGTTGTCTTATATATCTTATTTGTCTGTATTTTATTTATTGCATTGAAATATTATACAATTGATTGCAGATTACTGGGCCTATGCATCGAGAAGTTGCTAGTTGTTGTAGGTAATTATTCTATTGATGGTGGGTTATTAGTTCACATTTTGGTTTTGTTTTAAGAAAAGCTGCATGTTTCTGATTACAAAACCGACACTCTTAATTCCTTTACAATTATGAAATGTCTTTAGTCTGCCAGTTCTCGTGCACTCTTGAGATTTTTTAGCTTGCCTTAATAGTTGCTTAAGCAGTGTTAGAAACCTTCAGTACGTGGAACTAGCTACTTGTCAATTATCTCTCAGGAAGAATTAATCAATCCAATGATCATCAAATAATTTTGATGGCACCCATAATTCGAAATTAAAGAAGTCAGCTAATTAGTTTTTACAACCAATTGAGAGACGGTTGTTGTGAAATAGCTAGTTGTCTATTTTTTTTGCAAATATTCCGTACTGCTTAAATTGGTTTTTTTTACTCTCTCTAGGCTTTTCACATGTAGAGGATTAATGGTTTAGTATTTGGGATTATTTTCAGTTGCGATTTTTATTCGGTCTTCATATTGTTCTACTATGTAAAAATGTACTAAACCTTCTCCCACTATAAGTAGGGTCGGTTACATGGATTCTTGCTCAAATCCATGTTGAAGGATTCAACTATTTTTTACGATGGCCGTCGACTACCTAACGCAACCCCTGCAAGAGTGGGATTTGAACCCTGCATAAATTTTTCATGATTTGAACCCTGCATATATTGTTTTACTATGTAATAGCATAAAATGTAAAAGCATAAATTTTGCTTTTCATGGTTTAGTATTTGGGATTATTCCTGAAAAATGTATAAACATAAATTGCAGAAGCGATCTTGGGATGTAAAGTTAGGCACTGGGATTTCTTCGATATCTATTCACTTCATAAAATCTTGAGTTTCTTTCTAGCAATGTATGTAAAAACTTAAGTAATAGCTATTTTCGCAGTATACTTAGTTTCCCGTAAGTAAGTCTTGTTCTCGGAAATGGTTGTAAAACCTGTCTCAGCACTGGCATTTAAAATTACTCTCTAAAAATTGGCAAGATCTGTCTCATCCCTAACATCACGCATCATACAAAAGTTAATAATAAATGGTTGGAAGGTTTTCTTAAATCCACAATTCTTATTGGTTGTAAAGCAGAACTTATCTCAGCTTTTGATGAAAACTGTTTTTGCTTATTTTTCAGGTATCTTGCGATGGTTCTGTACCATGCAGGCGACATGGCTGGAGCCATTACTCAGCAGCATAAGGAGTTGATTATTAATGAACGTTGTCTAGGTTTGGATCATCCTGATACAGCTCACAGGCAATGATCTACTGACGGCTTTGTTTCTTTTAGGGGTTTGATATATTAGTCCTTTGGAAATTGCATAATTAAACATTTAGGACCTTTACTTAATCCAAGAAATATATATCAATGTTATAACCACCTTTATAAACTCATGTCATGATACAACAGAATATTGTCGTTAATCTGGGCTTAAATCTACACTATCCCTTGAACTGAACGTTAACTAGCTTTGCACAAGTAGGCATCTAAGAATCCATCAATGGGCATCCACTCCCTGAGCAGCAGCAGCTCTCTGAGCTGGGACTTGGGGAAATTGGAGGAACTGGTCTCAGATTGAAGGATCTGGATGATAATGAAGTTGAAGTCTGAAGTTGGGAAAACAGAAAATGAGAGGCCAAATGAGGGTCCCCAACTGAATAATATTTAGTCCGCCAATAGTCAGCCTAACCAAATAGTCGGTCCGAGTGGTGGCTGACTGCTGTTTTTTTAATTTTTTATTCTCAAGGGTTATCATTTATCATGGTATCACCAAAAATGTCAAAGCTCTAAATATGTAAGTTGTTAGTTGATACTTTCATCTTAGATTCTTGTTGTTGATGACACTATATGTATAAATATATAAGAATATATATTAAAAATAATTTTTATATTTAAAATAATTTAATAAATACATAACCAAATAATTCCGAGTAGTCTCCTTATAACCAATTATTTATTCATTGACATTTCTGACTGCATGCCGAATACCGACTTCTGCAACACTGAGCTTGAACCTAATCATTTTGATTCTGCTCTCGATTTGGATACAATCTATTGCTTCTTACTCTTCCGTGACTAAGGAATGTTCAAGATATACTGTAAAACCAGAGGGGGATTATCTATCTACCGAACATCTAGTTTAGTCATCATTTGCACAACCAGAGGGTAAGTGAACTCCATTTCCTGAAAACAGATCATTCTTGATGAAGTCTTCCTATATTTTAGGATATATGAGCTTGTCTCTGTCTAACCATAAACTAGCTAGCACGGTTTACGACAAACGAAATATCAGTTCTGATGGCAACTGCATAAAGTAGATTTGCTACAAGCTATTTGTATGTATGTGCATCCAATTACTCTGTACCGTCTTCATATAGCTTAAGATAGATCTATACGGATTGTGTAGGTTTTCAATTTGTCATACCAGCATCCTTAAGAAAGGTTAGTAGACCGTAACAAACTTCCTCTCACTCATCATAAGACCTCTGTTCCTTGTAATAAATTCCACGACAATGAGTACTGTATGCTCTTAGTGTGCGTAGGTCCTTGATAACAGTTATCTTGAATATAACTTAGTCTGCTCGTTTCTCTTGTAGATCATTGCTAGTTACAATGATGTCATCAACATAAACAAGTATAGTCATAATACCATTTGTATTATAGAACACAAAGAGTGATCTGCATTAAAACAAGTAAACCATTGTTCTTGAATAACCTTCGAAAGCTTTTGTAACTCCTTGACTTTGCTTGAGTCCACAAATATCTTTAAGAAGTCTACAAACCTTCTGAGACTTCATCTCAAGGACAATCCTACGTGGCTGCTGCATATAGACTTCCTCTTCTATAGGTCGCCATACAAAAAGACATTCTTCACTTTGAGTTGAAAGAGAGGTCAACCCTTTCTTACTGCATTAACAAGGAGGATCAGAAGAGGTGCATGTTTGGCCTTTGGAGAGAATGTATCATGATAGGTTGTACCATTGGCTTGAGTAAATTCTTTTGCAACCAATTTAGCCTTGCAATGCTCCATACTATCATCTGCTTCGTGCTTCACCTACCATGTGCATCATGTGACACACCGTCTGAACCCCCCCTAGTAGCAAAAGTTGGTGGCTGCTGGATGTAGACTTCTTTTTCCGGGTTTGTGTAAAAACGATATCTTCACCTTAAGTTTAAAAAGAGGTCAGTCCTATCTTACTGCAACAACAAGGAGCCTTTGGAGAGATGCTCGTCTGGCTACTGGAGAGAATTTATCATGATAGTCTATACTATTGGTTTAGGTAAATCTTTATTCTTTTGCGACCAATCTAACATTGTAATGTTCCACACTTCCGCTTCATGCGTTACTGTGAACACTCATTAGCACTACCATTATTGCACCATTATGAGGGGTAACAATAGTCTAAGTTTCCATGTACTATAGGGTTGATATCTGTTCATCCATAGATATTATCCATCTGCTATCTGTGAGCACCTCCTGATATGTCTTGGGAATAATCCTTGTTGAGAGAGCATGGATAAACTGTTTGTACTCTAGGAAAAAGTGCTCAAGAGTAAAGTAGCCTATCACATGGTAAGTGGAGCATTTGCTCTTCGGCTGTTGCTTCTCGATGTAGGTTTGGAAGTATGTTCCAATATTTTGGCGTCGCACAGAGATAATGTGGTTTATTGGGCTTCCACCCATTCCGTCTTTGGCAATTTTGAAGGCTGACTACATCGGAGTTTTTGCACATTTATGGGCAATCTGGATCAGTAGGAATGTGCTCATCTTTTCATGGACAATGGTTTTTTTAGGACAAAGAGGGTAAGCCGTCGAGAAAGTGCCAACCTAGTAATTTTTCTGTATCTATAAAAGAATTAAAAAGCCTAGGGCTTAAAGATTTTGGCACATTAAATTACATTTTCCATGTACTTTCTTTTCACCTTGGAAGGTACAATCATTCCGAGCAATCCATGTGGACAACATAATGGACAGAGGTTTTATGCATGGAATGTAATTGGCCATGTAAAGGTGCTTGCAGGTTTGGAGTTTGTAACCTAATATTTTGACTTTTTAATATATTTGTGGTGTGTCTGCCTCGGCAACACACCCTTCCGCTCTAAAAAAACATTGGAGCATTTGAACTTGCTTTTTTGTAGAGCTATCGGTAGGTCTGAATCATTTAAGGGGCGTATTATAGGTTCCTTTTACTAAGTATTTGTGTACTGCAAGGAAATATAACTTCCATTGCTATCAATAGATTTCAAGTGATCAATACTTACCACCAGATCAGTAGATTGGGCTTGTAGTGGGACATGCGAGTTGATCTCCAGAGGCTTATATCTCATGTTATAAACCTTATTAAATCTGGAGGCATTATTTGTAGGCACATGACACACATGACTCAAAATGTAAGTAAGAATACCTTTCTCAGAAGAATCTGAATTTGGCATCTCAGTATCTTGAATCTCATAGATTTAAAGAAGACGATGGATTTATAAAAATGAACATCATCACCTAAATGATATTTGCATGAATTGGATTATAACACCAATATACCTTCTGGGATATGGATTATCTAATAAAGATAAACTTGACAGTGTAGGTGATAATAGTATATCATGTCCCGGAGTCACAGCTGAACAAATGCAACACATCTGAAAACACGATGAGTCAAAGGCGAAGGTTTTAAGTTCACATCAGAGAAAGGATGTGGAGGCAAAGGCATGCATTGGTTATGGCATATAGAACTTGAAATAACCATACCTCGAAACTTATCTGAGCCTCCTCCTGTCATACAAGTGAGTGATGCCCATCAACTAATATAATCGATTGTCCATAAGATGAGGCGTGATATGTAGTAAACTGTTTGCTGCTTTCACAGAGATGGTTTAACTTTAAAGCGCTTGAATCATCTATTCATTTAGCATCATTTTAATAAGAAAAAGCAGTAAAACTCATACGTGATGGACCATCATCATCAACAAAATCAAATGATACAATAAAGTAGGCGAGGAAGAAATAACCACTTGCCTCAGCTACGACAACAAATGCATATAATTCTAATTATGACACAGACTTATGGGGTTGGTTACTTCGACCTCTTTTCTCTAATTGCTCGTCATTCCATTATGTGGATTCTATTGTCAGTTGCTTTATTACGTGATTGGCCTCTATTCCTACTTGTTGTCAAGCATTCTTTTCTTTATGGTGATACACAAGAAGCGATGTATATGCAACAATCACCTGGGTTCGCTGCTGAGGGGGTGGGGGGGTGTATGTATGTCAACTCCATAAGGCTATCTATGGCCTTAAGAAGATCCCCAAGGCATGGTTTCAGAAGATGTCGGATCTGATTGAATAGAAGGAGTTTATATAGTCGACTGCAAGGTTGCAGAAGTCGGTAGTCAATACTTGATCGACAGGGTCACTGACCAAGGATTAATGGACAGCCGAGAGAGTAATCGGATTTAGTTTGGTATTAGTTGGTTTTGAATTTTTAAATTATTTAAATATATTAATCAATTTTTAATACAGATACTCTCGTATATATGCATAGATTTAGCATTTTTCATATTTATAGGAGCTAAAAAAAGAAGTTATAGCAAAAGAAAAAATGGAGCAAATTAAGAACAAAATTGCTACATAGCACGAGCTAATGTTAAAAAATAAATACAAACAATAACAACAACATCAACAACAAAGCCTTTTCCCACAATTAAGTAGGGTTGGCTGCGTAGATTCTTCGCCTCCATTCAGATCTATCTTGGGTCAATCTCAAGCTTATATCCAAAAAACTAAGATCCCTTCGTATATTCTCTTTCCAACACTTCTTGGACCGTCCTCGCCCTCTTTTAGCCGACTCAACATCCCAACACTCGCATCTCCTAACTAGTGCATCGGCTGATCTTCTTTGCAAATGACTAAACCATCTTAAGCGATTTTTCGCATTTTATCGTCAATCAGGGTTACACCCACTTTCTTTTTGATTGTATCATTCCAAATCCTATCTTTACGTGTGTGTCTACACATCCACATTAGCATTTTCATTTTTGCTACAACCATTCTCTGCACATGTCTATGGTTCACATGCCAACATTCAGATCCATAAAGCATAGCATGTCTCACGGCTGTTTTGTAAAACTTTCCTTTAATTTTTAAAGGAATTTTCTTATCACAGAGAACAATAGAGGCTCCTCTCCACTTTAGCCAGCCTGCATTTATTCTATTAGTAACATCTCCATCAATCTCCCCATCGTGTTGCAAAATAGATCCCAGATATTTAAAAGAATCTCTCTTTGAATGTTATCGTCACCAATCTTCACCTCGATTTCGTCATCATCGCTTTCATCAAAGGTGCACTCCATATATTTTGTCTTAGCCCTACTTTAGTCTCCAATTCATGTCTCCGGACCTCAAACTTCTCATTTACTCCATCTCTAGTCTCGTCAATCAACACAATATCATCAACAAATAACATACACCAAGGTAACTCATCCTGAATGTAACTTGTCAACTCGTCTATGATCAAAGTAAAAAGAAATGGACTCAAAGCTGAACCTTGATGTAAACCAATGTTGATGTCAAAATAGTCAGTCTCCTAGACAGGGTCCTTACACAAGATAAAGCCCTATCATACATGTCCTTTATGAGGTTAATGTATACGACATTTACTTGTCTCTTCTCCAAAACTCTCCACAATATCTCTCATGGGACAAAATCATAAGCCTTCTCTAAATCAATAAAGACCATATGGAGGTTCTTCCTTTTAGCTCTCTCCATTATTCTCCTCAGCAAATGGATGCTTCAATAGTTGAGCGACTTGGCATGAATCCAAATTAGTTTTCTTTTACGTTGGAAACTTGCCTCAACCTTCTTTCGATTACGCGTTCCCAAATTTTCATAGTGGGACTCATCAGCTTGATACCTCTGTAATTTGAACAATTTTTTTACAACATGTTAAAACAAAAATAATTCAAGAGGCAAGTGACACAAGTCATTCATCCTCATCAATATTTATTGACATGAATTTGATCATTTGATGTACCACATTTAGCATAATAAACACAAAACTTCTAAGCCTCCTATGAACAAACATCCTGTGAAATTGATATAACAACTACAAGCAACTGCATGCATGATTATCAACAATAAAACAAGGAATCTTGTAAGGTAAAACAACTGCAACATGAAAGATATATCGTAAAACAACTACAAGCAGGATAAGACACATAAAAAATACATAAAACATATGACATCTTATCAATATAAGGTGGATCAACAAATGAAAGTTAAAAAAAGCAAAAAAAATATAAAATATAAAAACCCTATCAGTTAGTGGCTGGAGAGGCTCGAAGGAACGCGCCAAAGGGAGATGGGACCTCTCTTGGTGTCGACGACACAAAGGCAGAGGCTCCGTTGATCAGATTCGAAGGAGAGGAGCCCGGAGATGAGAAGGCGGAGGCAGAGGTGAGGTATCGAGGAGAGGTATCACCCGTGAGAAGCAAGGGTTTGGGTGGGGGCTTACTGTCGAAAAGTAATCCCCACTTAAGCCCCTAATCGGGTCATCCGAGTCGGCTCAACCTCCTACCAAACAAAAGAACAAAGATTCTAAGCAGAAATCGGCTGAGTAATCGACTGACTAACCCACTACTTGCTCGATTGATCAGGTCTACTTGACTAAGAACCGATGGCCTAGTCGACTCGGCTACTTGGCTGAGTCTACTAATCGGGTCGACTGCAGATCATTCCCTCTTCGTTCAGAGGGCTCAACGAGGTACGATTGTCATCTTGGTTTATGCTGATGATATTATTGTTACTAGAGATGATATTCATGGTATTACTGCGCCCAAGAACTTTCTGGGACAACAATTTGTCACTAATGACTTGGGTGAACTGGGTTACTTTTTGAGTCTAGAATTTGCTAGAAACCAGTAGGGCCTTGTCATAACCCAAAGAAAGTACGTAACCGACCTCTTTTCAAAAGATGGAATGACAGGTTGCGGAACGACCTTCATACCTATGGATCCAAGCATAATGTTGCATGATGATACCACTGAGGAGGTAGATAAAAGAAGGTATAGAGAGCTGATTGGAAGCTTCTCTATGTTACAATCACCAAACCTGATATTTTTTTTTGCAGTAAGCAAGGTCAGCCCGTTTATGGATCAACCAAGATAGGTGCACACGGATGCAATGTACATGATTTTGAGATACTTGAAGTCTTCTCTATGAACATGCCTATTATTTAATAGAGGAATTCACTGTCTGTTATTATTGGTGCAGATGCGGTTTATGCTGGTTGCCCCAAGGATATGAAATCTACATTAAGAGTTAGGATTTGCTGTGTTTGTGGGAACTCTCTAGTATCATGGACAAGCAACAAATAGACAATGGTATCGAGATTCACTGCTGAATCGGAATACAGGGCCATGACATGATGTAGGTCTGTTATGTTCTTTCTAGTCTTGGCATCGAAGTACCTTTTCTCATGCAGTTGCTGTCTGACCACCTTGCAGCTCTCTTTATTGCAAATAATACAACCTTTCATGAGAGATTAAACATATTGAAGTGGATTGTCACTACACCTGTAATATGATTCAAAAGGGGTTTATCACCACTTTCCATATTAGTTTAGGAGAGCAGACTGCAGATGTATTTATCAAGGCTCTTGCCCGATGACCCTTTCAGAGATGCTGTTCCAAGATGAGCATGATAGACATCTATGCTCCAGCTTGAGGGGGACTGTTGAGGGTTTTATGTTATGCTACTTTTTCCTAGTTTATTTATTTATCAATCCTTATTATGTAATTTACCCGAAGGGTTGCAAAAGGAAGAGAGAAGTGGTAGAAGTCATTCGCTTTCCCTATACTTAGGCTCTGATCATCCTAATTATAGAAGAGAAAAAACGGGGCGGTCGAGGGCATGAAGAGATGATGAGTATACATAATGCGGGCATCGGTACCTCTTATACTTGGGCTTTTGCCTAAGTATAGAAGAAATACAAGGGAACCGATGGGATCATGGGGGATGTAGATAGGATTAATGATGTTTTTGGCAAATGTTCTTGCGGGCATGCGATCAAATTTCGGCGAAATTCGCTCGAATTTCGCTCGAATTTCGACCGAAATTAAATTCAACCAAAATTTTGTTCCAGTCCATCATCAAAACGAAATCGAAATCCGACATTTAATGCCTTGCTTGCGGGAGTAAGGAAGGAGGACATATACAAAATGAGTGTCAACATTAGGATTAGACGAGTAAGGATTCGAACAATGTGAAGAAAATTTCCAACCATCATCAGAGTCATCCTCAGAGTAGTAGAGAGGTGTGGAGATTTTCCAACACGGGTCGAACTAAGCTCACTCATTGGATTACTTCATCTGGGCTTGAGGAGGAATTCTATTGCCCATTTAACACATCTTGGAGGGTCTTAATGTGATTCAAGTCTTCGATTCGATCATATCCTTGGGTTATATGAATAAGAACTTATTTTCCCTCAACATTAGGCTTTAGAGTTCTTAACATTATCTTGTAAATGTACATTGGTCGGTTTGGGTGGGTCCAAATATGGGTTGGGTTAAAGAGATAGATTGCAAACCAAATCCAATACCAAGTGAAGGAATATGGTTTGGATCCAATACGATTCAAAATCCAAATTCCACTATTTAAATTTTGATCCAATTTGGTAGCTTGTTGAGAATTTGGATGAGAAAATGACAAGTGAAAACTAGAGATATATCAGGTTTCATAATTTTTAACATCATGCATTAAATTTATATTGGTTGGTTTGAAGGGTCTAAATCACATGTCACCTTTGGTGATACTTTAGTTATTTGGGTGGGTTGGGAGCCCAATAGCTGTTGATGAAATATGATTTGGGCCAAACATTATCCAACATCGAAATTGCTTAATTTTATCAAAGCTCGGGGAGGCTCACACCTCTTGTACGCTATGCCGAGACTTTTCTAACTTTGTATTCTCCTAAGTAAATAATGCTCACCGTTAAATGTACTTCGATGAAAAGCAATTGACATGATGCTTGAGGAGCCAATAATTGCTAGCTGGATGAGAGCTTGATGAGAACATGACCTCAATTTTCAGCGAAATTCGGTCGAATTTCTGTCGAATATCGATATCCAGTCGAAATCGAAATTCGATTGAAATGGTCGAAATGATCGAAATATAGGGGCCCTAGTACAAAAAATGACCCAGATTTCGGTCGAAATTCCACCGAAATTCTATTGAAATTCCGTTTCGGTCGATAACCGAAATGGTGACCGAAACCGATATTTAAGGCCTTGGATGAGAAAATGAGAAGTGTAAACTGGAAGCACAGTTTAAACGCCAACTTATTGAGTTTTTTGGATGATTACTTGTTTATAGAGGGACTAAGTTTTTTCTTCTTCGGTTCTAGCAATGCAATTTACTGTAAAAATTTAGGAATGTGTGATCGAAATAAGGTTGAGGCAATATTTCCAAAGTAATCTAAAACCATTTCGGATTCATGCTAGGTCGCTCAACTATTGAAGCTATCCACTTGTTGAGGAGAACAATGGAGATTTATGGAGCTAAAAAGAAGAACCTCCATATAACTTTTATTGATTTGGAAAAAGGCTTATGATTCAGTCCCAAGAGAGATATTCTGGAGAGTTTTGGAGAAGAGACAAGTACTTGTCCTATACATTAACTTTATAAAGTATATGTATGATGATGCTTCATCTTATGTAAGGATCTAGTCTGGTAATATTGACTATTTTAACATTAGCATTGAGCTGCATCAAGGTTCCACTTTAAGTCCATTCCTTTTTGCTTAAATTATGGATGAATTGACTAGTCACATTCAAGATGATATACCTTGGTGCATGTTCGCTGATGATATTGTGTTGATTGATGAGACTAGAGATGAAGTAAATGAGAAGGCATAGGTTTGGAGAGTTGACTTGGAGACTAGAGGATTTCGTATAAATAGGGCTAGGCCTGAATATATGGAGTGCCCATTTTATGGAATCAACGGTGAAGGACTCGAGGTGAAGATTGAAGATGATAATATTCAGAAGAATTTTTTTAGATACTTGGGATCTATTTTGCAACAAGATGGTGAAATTGATGGGATGTTACTCATAGAATAAATGCATGTCAGCTAAAGTGGAGAGGAGCCTCTATTGTTCTTTGTGATAAGAAAATTCCTTTGAATGTCAAAAGAAAGTTTTACAGCGCTGTCGTGATACCTGATATGCTCTATGGATCTCATTTGCAAAGGAGGTTGGTTGATGCACCAGTTAGAAGATGCGAGATTTGGGTTATTGGGCCGGTTAAGAGAGGACGGGAAAGGCCGAAGAAGTGTTGGAATGAGACTATCTGAAGGGAGCTTAGTTATTTGGATTTAAGCCCGAGAATGACCCGAAATAGATCTGAATGGAGGTAGAAAATCCATGTAGCCGACCCTACTTAATCGTGGGAAAAGGTGTTGTTATTGTTGTTGTGGTCCTAGAAACATCGTGGCAACATGTTGATGAGTGCATGCTGTCAAACATCAATTTAATATATGGGAATGACTATCTTGGAATGTTCCTACGGTAAGTCTAATCTGTTCGGATCTCTTTTGTTCCGGTGTCTAAAATTATTCTTTGTTGGACATAAAGAAGAAAGTAGTTTGGCTTAGGAATTTCTAGAGCTTGATTTGATATGCTTACTAGCAAGCGAGGTTTAAAAGAATGCAAGGCGTTTTGATATAATTTCCCTAGATATGAGATGGGGCGTATATGATGTTTTGGTAGAAACACATTCAAAACATTTCCACGCAAGTAAAAAGATTCAAAACATTTCCACGCAAGTAAAAAGTACAACATATACGCTATTTCAACATTTTCCTTGGAAAAATACTAACATCAAGGTGCAAAAATATCTACAATAATTATTTCAAGATTCACAAGTCATATTGTCACAAACATCATCTAGAATGAAAGAATGTATTAGTATATACTAATTTTATAAAATGAACAATGAAAGAATGTATTAGTATTTACTAATTTTATAAAATTAGCAAAATATTTCATTTTATAATTGATTGGAAGTACTGAACAACTGACAGTGAATATTATCGAATATTATATTATTAAATGTTGGATAGTGAAGATATTAGTTGTAAAAATCGTTCGACTAGTTGGTCCGATTAATCCGGCCTGGTAGGGTACCGACTCGACTAGGTCAAAT
Source organism: Ottelia alismoides (assembly GCA_037367405.1). Classification (NCBI taxonomy): domain Eukaryota; kingdom Viridiplantae; phylum Streptophyta; class Magnoliopsida; order Alismatales; family Hydrocharitaceae; genus Ottelia; species Ottelia alismoides. The sequence continues at coordinate 183,921 of JAZKJV010001574.1, forward strand.
CGGTCGTTAGCCGGGTAGATCGAATTAGTCAGTTGACTAGTCAGCTTAGTCGGCCGAGTAAGCAGTCACATTTTACTTAGGGTTTATTTTTGAGATCCGAAAAAGGCACCTGAACCTGAATACTAGATTTCATCCACTAAAGAGACTTGGGAGTTACTATCAGATGTAACCTTTTTTCCCCGAAACCCATTGCTTCCTTGGAAACAATGTAGCCATCGCCTGCCCCAGAAACCTCGAAAGCCATAATGTAGGTCATCGTTGCACCCTCCCATGTGTCATTGACATCTTTGTGATGCCTCCTCCGTACGCTGGTCGTCGATGCACTCTCCTCTCCTTCGCCGCTCTCCATTCTCCAGCTCCTTCCTCCATGAACGTGGTTAGACCCGTTAGGGGTTGAGTTTTTTTTGATTGCTGAACATTTTTTGATACCATTTTTGCTCTCCACTCTCCTGCTCCAACAACGTAATCCTTTATTGTTCACTTTATTTCTTTTTAGTTTTACATCTATTATGCATAAAAAATTGGTCCTGAAAGCAAAACTAGACTTGCGTGGTTTATTTGATAGTGTAGATTTTGACTTCTTTCGTGTTTGTACATGTGTTATTGATTTTCATTTTTACATCTATTGTTGTATTGTTCTGATTCAGTCATAAGTAAATGGGGGTTGTCTAATTTAAGCAATTGGTATGAGTTTAAGTTCTATATTCAGAATATTCTAATTCGATCATTAGTACTGGACTTTTTCTCCATATTTTTACTTTTGTACTACATGTTGGAGTGTTTTACCTATATAACCAGTATAAGTTATATTGTATTGATAAGCTACCTTAACTTTATTTTCTAATTGTTAATTGTCATGTGAATGAGCACTGAAAGTAGCATATGGTCATAGTATTGTGCCCTAATGCCATTATGATTTTGTTATTCGATTGCTCTAGTAGTGATTTTTTGTTTTCTTATTATTCGTTTGATAACTTGTGAGTTCGTGACAACCTAACTCTATGCAAATATATAAGAATATATATATATATATGATTTATATATTTAAAATCACAACACAACAAAGCCTTTTCCCACATATAAGTAGGGTCAACAACATAGATTCTTTGCCTCAATTCAGATCTATCTTTGGTCCATCCCGGGCTTATACCAAAAAAACTAAGATCCCTTCGTATAGTCTTATTCCAACACTTCTTGGGTCGTCCTCTCCCTCTCTTAGCCGACTCATTTATATATTTAAAATAATAAAAAAACAATGCTAGTTAATCCCAACTAGTTCCGATTAAAAAATAGTTAAAAAATTCAAAACCGACTAAAGCCCGACTAGTTTCGATTAGTCGCCCAACTGTTGATAGTCCCTAGTTAGTGACCCTGCCGACCAAGTACCGACTGTTGACTCCTGCAACCTTGAAACAAACAATGCTAGTAAACAATGAAACAATGAAGACGTATTTCATTTGATACTTGTTATAGTGAATGGTGAATAAGTATATGCTATAGCTATTGCTCTAAATCACATTTAAATATTGCCTACAGTTTTATGGCCAAATTCCCTATTTGATTTAGGAATTGCAACCATATCTCTTTGATAAGCATTCATGGCTTAGAGGGTACAAGAGAGCATTTTAATCCTTCTCAACTTATTAACAAGGGAAAGCCATGTTTTTTTTAAATTACATCAATTTAGATATATGTATTTATACTTTCATAAAAATAGTAACTAGTCTTGTAGATTCTATATATGATTGAAAACATAAGAAAAATGATAGTTTCTTGAGAAAAATAAAAACGACAATTAAAGACGGTACTATTAGCATTGCCACCTTGAGAAAACTTCGATTACTGTCCATGTTTTAGAAGCTGTTAAATATCATAACAAAAACATTAACATCTCGCAGACTTTAGAATAATGTCTTCATGTTTTAAGAGTCGTTGGATTCCATATTGTGTTCATGATGCAAGTAGGCCTACAAAGTAACGACTTAATCAACATTCTGGGAGGATCAATAGAAATCATTGCCCAAGAAAATGTGCACATGTAAGACTGGTTCCATGCGGCATGCACCTCAGTTTTGCCTTGAAGCTTCAATGCCTTAGCACCGCCTCACGAAGGTGAGGTGCATGCCTCGAGGCAAAAAGGTTGTTCCTCACCTTGAGGCATACACTTTACTACCTCGAGGTGTGTACGCTTCACCACCTCGAGGCAGGAAGCATCTTTTAAAACTATGGTAGCAAGATTGTAAAGATTGATTTCTTCCACTTCACTATTGACCAATCCATCTTCGTTGGGATAAGAAGAGTGCGAGTGTGATATCTGATTATTTACATCGATAAATTGATTCCAATTGATGGTGATAATTTAAGGATTATATCATTGGGGGTTTGTTGAAAGATTCTTTTTAGGCAATATCTTGGATAGCTTTGCTACTTTTTTCGAGTATTTTTTAGGTTTTAATAAATTCATAGGGTTTGGTCATTCCTCAAAGAAAGTATACCATGGAGGTTCTCGAGGATGTACACATTTTGGTAGTTAGTATTGCAAAAAAATTGTATTCGGGATTCAGTCGGATGCGACAATAAATAACAGATAAAAGGTGTTCGGGTGACTATTGGGAATTATTTAGTTATGTATTTTTGAATTATTTATAATATGTAAACGTTATACCAAATACATATATTTTTTATATATTCATACATGCATGGGCATTATTTAGCAAGTTATCTATGACTTATATTCGATCAATATCTGTACTATTATTTAGACAAAGTAGATGCAACATATTGGAAGATTTGATTCCAAAAAAAGAGGTTGTGCATTATCACTTCTTTTTAGTCATGGTAATTGAAACTTGAAGCCATTTTAAAAAAGAGTTCATGGGAAAACTAAGATGTTTTTTTGATATCTTTAGTGATAATGGGATAAGTCAGAACCCTTGAAAATAAAAGGATAATTTTTTAAAGCAACCAACCAACCAATAATCCGCCAGTCGACTGACTAATTGGACCAACTATTGGTCGATACTGAGTATTCAATTGGCCATCACCCCACACCTTATAGCTAGACCGACTAGTTTGGTAGTCAAACCATCATTTGTTGCGATTGATCTTAGTCAATCCATCATTTGTTCTTATTGACATGACTGCGAAATTAAGGCTATCTGCGATCCTCCCTTTGATGATGCTAGACAATAGTGGAGCATTATTGTGAAAGTATTGTATTGGATTGTTGTCAAACTTGAAATTTGCTTTGTCATCAGTTTGCTAGTCAATTTACAAAGAAGCTTTGCTATAGCCTTTGGAATGTTTTTGTTCCATTCTCAAATACTTGAAGGGTGTTCTTAAGAAAGTTTTATATCTTGAGTGGGCATCTGAAGGTCTTAGGCCATTTTGCTGCTGGCTATGCTAGCTTAGTTGAATATTTGCTAGACTTCAATACCTCCTTAGTAGGCAGTTCACTACTTATCAAGAAACAATCTGATGCTAAGTTGAATTCCGAGATAGAACTTATATCACTTTTGAGGTGGCATGGATTGGGTTGTTTTGCTCCTTGCAGACCTTTGAATCTACTCTACAGTACCTGTTGGGACAAATAAGAGAGTTGTTTATTCCTGGGAACTCTAGGCTCTCTTATATAGAGGAGAGACCTATGGGACATAAAGAAACAAAATAACAGAAAAGGTGCACAGGAACATGGAAATATCTCTACACTCCCCCTTAAGATGGAAGCATGGATATTGATCATGCTCAGCTTGGACGAACACTTCTGAAATGGCCTCCTTGGCAGGAAGGATGGGATTTTAAACGAAACCTGATACATGAGCAGAGTTCGGAGGGACTGGAGCGAGGGGCTAGGATGAGCTTCCAAGTCCGCTGATCTCTTTATAGTTGGCGGATCCCCTTCTCTTTGCCGGGACACCCCAGATAATTGCGGTAGACGGAGAGAATGCCTCTGCCTTTCGAGAACATAAGGTAATGCCTTGGTAAAGAAATCTGATGTTTTCTCTCCTGAACTGACATGAGAGGTAGAAATCAAACTCTTTTGAATCAAATCCTTATTATAATGGCGGTCTACCTCAATATGCTTAGTTCTTTCATGGAGTGCAGAATTATTCGCAATAAATAAAGAAGCCTGCTTATCATATTGTAGCTGCATGGGTAGAGATACATTTATATGCAAATTTGCTAATACTGCTCGAACCCACATCGTTTCTGTGCTTGCTTGGGCCATAGCCCTATACTCAGATTCGACACTTGATCTAACCACCATCGTTTGTTTCTTGCTTTTCCAAGAGACAAAAGAACTGCCAACGAACACAGAGAAGCTTGAAGTAGACTTCCTATCCTTAGGACATCCTGCATAGTCTACATCAGCACATGCATGCACAGACAAAGTTGCTCCTTTCTGAATATTAATCCTGTACCTAGAGAAGATTTTAAATATCTCAAAATCGTGTATATAGCATCCATGTGAACCTGTCGGGGCTACTTCATGAACTGACTCACCCGACTCAATGCAAAGGAGATATTAGGTTTAGTAATAGTAATATAGATGATCTTTCCCACCATCTCTCTACATCTCCTTTTGTCGACCTCATCTGCATCATCATCATATTACTTCATGCTAGGGTCCATAGGAGTAGTAGATGGTCGGCACTCAATCATCCATGTCTCAACAAGCATGTCTGTAACATACTTCCTTTGGGTCATCACAAGACCCTACGTAGTCCTAACAAATTCCAACCCTAAGAAATACCTTAGGGTAACATGATATTTGGTAATAAACTGACGACCCATAAATTCTTTTGCCATCTTGGCCTCCTGCACATCATCTCCTGTAACAAGTATATCATCCACATAGACCATAATGACAACTGTACCTCTCGATGTTCTCTGCACAAAGAGGGAATGATCTGCATTTGACCTCTTGAATCCTTGCCTTTCAATCAGATCCGAGAGTTTCTGAAACTACGTCCTTGGACTTTGCTTAAGGTCATATGTTGCCTTATGGAGTCTACAAACCTGCTGACACTCCCCCTCAGCAGCAAACTTCGGAAGCTGCTGCATGTAAACTTCCTCCGGTAGATCTTCGTACAAAAAAATATTTTAACATCCAACTGAAACAAAGGCCAATCACATACCACTGCAACTAAAAGTATGACATGGAGAGTAGAGTAACGAGCCACTGGAGAAAACGTGTCCAAGTAGTCCACGTCGTAGTTCTGAGTAAATCCTCGTGCCACTAATCTTGGCTTGTAGTGATCACGACTCCTATTGCATGATGTTTAACAGTAAACACCCATTTGCAACTGACAACAGACGCCCCAGGAGGAGCAGATACCAAACTTCAGGTACCACGTGATTGCAACGCAGCCATTTCTTCCTCCATAGCCAAGCGCCAACGACTATCCTTCAAGGTCTCCTGATAATTCCGTGGAATGTCCACGATATATAGAGCCACTGCAATTCTTTGAAATTCGTCTGTCAGGCGATGAAAGGAGACTTGAGAAGCAAGAAGGTAGGAAGCACAAGATCGCTTCTGCTTCCGAACTGCAATGGGTATATCTAGGTCATTGGGAACCTCCTCCATATGTGGGCTATTCTTCTGCAATGATTACTGTACAGATATATCTCTGGGCCCATCATTAGAAACCATGTATCAAAACAAACCTGGGCATATTGGATGACGGATGATGACCATGAGAAGAAGCAGTCCGACATGTATAGAATTTAGGTAATGGTGGAATAATGGGCACATGCGACTGTGTAGTAGGAGGGAGTGGAGGAGATGGTGGTGGAGGAGGTGGTGATGGTGGCGATGGTGGAACCACATACACATGAGGAGGAGGTGACTGACTTGTAGGAGGGGGTGGTATGTAAACCTCATCATATGAGTCTGATGAAGCCAACCTGTCTCCTGTAGGAGAGAAATACATCATAGACTAAAAAAATATGACATCGCCTTGCGCAATGGATCATAACATCGGTATCCCTTCTGGGTCTTGGAGTACCCAACGAACACACATTTGACAGCTCTAGGGATTCGTTTGGTTGCAGGGTTGGGCAGGGTTGGGTTGGGTACTAACAGGGGTACCCCCTTCTCACAGTTTACTATTCACCCAGCCCTGTGAATAGTACCCAACCCTGCCCAACCCTGCAACCAAACAAACCCTAGGAGAGAGCTTGTCAAGACCTGAAATCAATTGGTGAACAAAAGAAACAGAGCCAAACACATGAGGAGTAAGTGAGAACAACTTCTTCTTAGAAAAAGGTATAGAGAAAGGAATTTTCTCACCCAAGATAGACGATGGCATGTGATTCACCAAGTAGCATGCTGTAAGAACTGCATTACCCCAAAATGAATGTGAGGCAAGAATGAGACGAGTTTGAGTGACATCAAGTAAATGACGATGCTTTCTCTCTACAACACCATTCTATTGAGAAGTGTAAGCACAAGATGCTTTATGAATAATTCTACGGGATGAAAGAAAATGGGATAGAGCACGAGTACAGAATTCCAAAGCATTATCAGTTCGCACAAATTTTCACAGAGGTAGAGAAAACATTCTGTACTTCATTGATAAAAGTTTTGATCACATCGCCTACTTTAGATTTATTTTTCGAAAGAAGCTCCCATGACAAATGAGAAAAATCATCCACAACCACAAGATAAAACCGGTGTCCCTAGTGATCAGGGACACGACTCGGACCCCAAATGTCAACATGAAATAACTCAAAAAGGGAGCTACTGCTCCGACTCTGACGAATAGGAAAGGCAGAGCAATGATGCTTTCCCAAATGGCATGCCTCGCACTGGAAAGAAGACCCTGATGAAATATGTGGCAACATATGACACATGAGGTGATCTAACCATAGGTGCCAGGTATAAGGAGAAACTGACCCTATTGCTTAAGAGGATACATCAGTATAGGGAATTCGGACCAGGCGATAAAGACCACATTGCTCACGGCCACACCCAATCACTCGACCCGTAAGAATGTATGAAAATAAGAGACGACGGGTCAAAAATAAATGTACAGTGCAAATCCTTTGTAATCTGACTAATGGATAACAAATTCATAGAGAAATCAGGAGCATGTAACACATTCTACAGATGCATCGAAGGCGTCAAACAAATCTCCCCCTATCCAGTGATCGTGCAATGTGTCCCATCTGCAATCACACCAGTTCTCCTTGGTGGAACCTGTCTATATGCTGTAAGCTGATCTATGTCCCTGCGTAATGGTGTGTTTCCCCAAAATTCTTAATTCAGTCAGTAATCTCAAATCTGTGACAGGATGTAAAAGCAAAAATACAACATGAGGTACTAGTCGTAACAGATGTACTGAATGACCTCCTGGAACATCAGACTTCTGATCAGAAGTCTCAACCTGCTATGTGACACGGGCTGAAGCTGGATAGCCATGCTTGGAATAGCATGTATCCTCGTTATGTCCTGGACGGTGACAGTACGAGCATGGTTGACGAACGCGACTTCCTCTACCACGGAAAGAAGAAGAGCATCCTCTTCCTCAAGATGCTGCCATAGCCGAAGAAGTTTGACTAGTAACTGTGGATGGAATAATAATTCTGCTGAGCCTGCGTAACGCGTCCTCCATGGGAGGAATAGTGGTATCCGCTAGAATCTGAGAGCGAGCAGCATCATATTTAGGGTCAAGAGATGCTAGGGATACACCAACCATGGTAGCATTCCTATACATCTTCTGCTGCTCTAGAGTCGCCGTTGGAGGCATGAAGATGTGGAGCTTCTCATCCCACGCAGGGATGTATACGACGAATGAAGGGGTGTCCGTTCTGCTTAATAGCGAATATATCATGCTAGAGTTGGAGGATCTTCATCTCATTCCTCACTTGAGAACATGTTGCTGCGAGGGTATCCCACATCTCCTTAGCAATAGGCTAATGTTACACATCATTAGCGATCTCAATCGTCAATATACCAGAAAGTCAAACTTTGGCATATGCGTCGTTCGCCTCCCACGAGGCGTTTACCCCAGTTTTCTCCACTGGCTCCTCCTTGGTAAGAATGTGCTTCTTACCATTCAACTTCATAAGGCTCATGAACTGCATAGTCCAGAGCTCATAGTTTGTCCTGTCCATTTTGACAATAGGCGCTGGACCTCTGAAAGTGCTTGTGGCAGGTACATCGATTTTGTTCTCAGACATATTGTCAGATGTAGAAGACTAGGGTTTGTAGACCGAAGAATGAATGTCTATACAAACATACGTTGATTTGAATACATATGTAGACTTAGACCGTATTGTACAGTGGTGACGGAAGGTGGCCTCGGGAGAAGGCCGACATCAGCTAGAGGGTGGGCCGAGCACACGGAGGTGCTGCATGCGGAGGGGCCGCGTTCGCGTGGCGATTGCACGCGGTAGGGGATGCGTGCGGAAGCGCGGAAGAGGCGGTGCACGAAGATGAGGGTGGAGGGTGGGGCTTAGGTTAGGGTTTTGGGTACGAGAGCTCCAGTTTAGGACCGCCGCTCTGATTCCATGTTGGGAAAAATAAGGGAGTTGTTTATTCCTGGGAACCCTAGGCTCTCTTATATAGAGAGAGACCTATGGGTAAATTACATAAGATAGACATAAAGAAATAAAATAACAGAAAAGGTACATAAGAATATAAAAATATCTCTACAATAACCATTTTGAAGGCTGACTTACACTCTTACACTACTCACAATGTTGCCAAGGGAAAATAGCTACTCTGTACGTTTCTTCTGAGAGTCAGTTGGCGGATACTTTCATTAAATGCCTTTCCAAGATGGGGCATGTTTTTTCAAATAAGTTAGACATGATTAATATATATATATTATATTTATATCTAGAGAGAGAGACGCTCACACACTTGAAGTTGAGTGGGAGTGTTCTTTGTTTTTATTTTTAGTATCTTTTTCATTACTTCATTCGATTTGGACTCTCGTAGTTGTCTCACATACTTCCACGAAAGACTAAAGAGAAATTATTTGTGAAATAAGAAAAAAACATTTTAAATGGCAATGGCACTGGACTCCAACGTATTTTCAGCGTTAAACCTTGCAATGTAAGTTGCCGCTTGTAATGTTATAGTAGTATCAATATTTAGAGGCTATGATGCACAAATTTTAATGTTTCCCTGGGATTCTAAAAAGAGGAAAATGGGGCTGCCCCCTAGGGGGAGCTAACTTAGCTCCCCCCGCCCTATTTTCTTCAAATTTTTTATTTTTTTGGAATTTTTTTCCGTGAATATTCATCGCTATATCCCTATATTATGTCATAAAAATTTCGTGTGAAACAGAGACTCCTACCTGGCCTCCATCCCGGACAGTCATTTTTTTAACGGTCTCAGGATTTTTAAATCGACCCCGTATGGATGGAGGTCGTAGGAGTCTCTGTTTTGCATGAAATTTGAAGGCCATAATATAGGAATATAATAATGGAATTTAGATAATGTTTATTTTCAAAAAAATAAAAAAAACACGCGAAAAATGGGGCGGGGGGAGCTAAGTTAGCTCCCCCTAGGGGGCATACACATTTTACCCCTTCTGAAAAACCCTTTCATCTTGTTGTCTATGCTAATTTTTTTCATTTTATTTCACAGTTATGGTAACATGGCTCTATTTTACCATGGACTCAATCAAACTGAGCTTGCTTTGCGGCATATGTCAAGAACACTGCTATTGCTAGGTTTATCATCGGGGGCTGACCATCCTGATGTTGCAGCCACCTTCATAAATATTGCAATGATGTATCAGGATATTGGCAAAATGAATACAGCTCTCAGGTATTTTGCAAGAAGCACTCAAGAAGAATGAACGGCTTCTTGGACAAGACCACATTCAAACTGCAGTATGCTACCACGCACTTGCGATTGCTTTTAACTGCATGGGTGCTTTACAAGTTTTCGCTTCAGGTATTTTTGTGTTCCTTGAATGGACAGATTGCTTGTTAATAATGGTCTTTTCCTTCATTTCGGTTAGATTAGCTGTCAGGTTTTGTGGATAAATATGGATATATTGTTTTTTTCCCCTTTGAATCAATTAAATTTACCTGTCAGGAATTTCATTTTGTATTTGTTGGTTTTTCTTTCTTGATGATGCTAGCACGAGAAGAAGACTCATGATATATTTGTTAAGCAACTTGGGAGGATGACTCAAGGACTCGTGACTCAGAAAGTTGGATTAAGACATTCCAAATGCGGGATCAGCAGGTAGAGATTGCTAACTATTTATTATCATGTTTATTTTTATTCTTAATTGTTAGAAAATTGGAAGCGGAAGCAAAAACATGAAAAAGATAAATAACAAGAATAGAACAACGGAGATTTTACGTGGAACCCTACTCCGTGAGGAGCGGGATGAAACCACGGGAGAAGCCCTCAAAGGGGGCGGATATTCTATTGAATTTCTCATCTATTACAGGAGGCCTGGGGTTTCTTATATAGCTTCTTACAGGGCCTCCAAGTCCACCCACTGGACGATGTGGGACTAAACAACTGGGTGGGGTAAATGGATCTTGGAGGAATCCATTTACCCACCTATTACATAAGTGACGCATGCTCCAAATACTCTAACACTCCCCCTCAAGCTGGAGCATGCAATGCTCAGCTTGGACAAACAGGAGAACTCAACTCACAATACATGACACATACAGACAATATCTACCCAACGCGCACAGCTGCTGCTGTCGAGGACGTTGCTTCTCATGGCGTGCATGTGAGGAGGACGAACGGGCTGGAGTGTGAAACTGGATCTATTTGGCTCAGAGATATGGTACTCTACTCTGGAGTCCCCTATGATACCACATGAAAACCCTTGTCCTTAATGGCATAGGGAATAGTCTCTTGCTCTGGAGTCCCTATGGGCTCACATGGAAAGCTCTGGTCCGTGACCAAATCAAATTATCGAGTCTGAAATTTGTAGAGTCTGAACATCTGACCGGTCTGAAAAATCTGATATCTGAATCTTGGAACAAGACCTGTGACTCTACATATACTCCCCCTTTCTCCCATACTGGTCGGAATGACATTGTATGACCACGTTGGGCAAAGATAAGATAATACATAAACATGGGGATGAATAAAACATCACTTAGCCGATAATGATTTTTTTTGACTTTTTCTCAATTTTTTTAACTATATTTTTTTTTAAAAAAATCGTACGGCTTTTCTTTGTACGCGCCTCTTTCATTTTTTTACTGTGCGTACGGCTTTTTTTTAAATGTACGCGCCTTTTTTTAATACTTTTTTTTCACATTTCCTCCTCTCTCTCTCTCTCTCTCTTTTTTCAAACAACTTGCATACGTTTTTTTTTGCAATAGCGTATGGCTTTTTTTTATACGCGCCTTTTTTTTTTTGAGAATTCATTTTTTTTTGAATATACATCCCATTGGGCTCTTACACAAATAACCCTTTTTTTAACCTGCACCTCTTCTGGGTTCCCTTTTGAACCCTATTCGCAATTAGATAACACAACCCACTTACAACTTTTTTTTTTTAAAAAAGTACCCAACGGGCCCAAGGAGAGAGTCGCACCTGCTGTTTTATTAGGGTTTCATGCATGAAGCCCTTCGTGGAGAGCCGCCTTGGAGTTTCTGGATAGGAGCCGCCGCCTGCCTGGAGATGCGGGGGCTCGGAGGGGCGGCTGTGCCGCTGGAGCACCGCTGATGGGAGGCGGCGCGAGGGTTCGGAGGCGCCTCTTTGCGTCAGGGGAGCGCCGCACGGGATCGGGGCACGGGATATGGGCGCCTCTTCCTGCTTCTTCGTCGTCGGTGCCACCTGGGGGGGGGGGGGACCTGGAGGGCTTCTTCATCGGAGCGGCACCAGGAATCGCGAGAGGAGGGTGTGTCGCCTGGACACGCGCGGCGCCTGGAACACGAGAGGAGGAAGTACGGCCTGGTGCTTTCAAGGGTGGCGACTGGAGCGAGACTTCGCCCGAAGGAGGGCTGCCTCCTGCGGCTCGCACCGCCTGCGCACGAAGCATGAACTGCTTGACGAAGGGAACTAGGGTTCCCAGTTGGGCCTTGATGTTGGGTTGCGCGTGACCTAGGCTGCACGCGAAGATCAGTGCGCGATTGGGATGCGCATGGTGTGCTGTTGCAACCAGGAGGAACACGCTGAAGAGGCTGAGCACACGGGACTGCGCCGCTCCTACTCCTGGAATGAGGCATGCTCGCCTCCTGGTCTCGAGATGTTGAAAGGGGTTCCTCCTGGAACCCTAGATCTGGAATAAGGAGGTTTCGGAAGGAGATGGCTGCTCGGATCTTCGTGCAGAATAATAGTTTCACCAAAACCTTAGGAGCTTGATCAACAATACCGAACAGAAATGATAATCTTCAAACATAATCGGCTCTTGATAATAGAATCTCGAATAGAATAAATATTAAAAAATAAATCCTCGAGAATCGACCCGCTCTTATACCATGTTAGAAAATCGGAAGCGGAAGCAAAAACATGAAAAAGATAAATAACAAGAATAGAACAGCGGGATTTTACGTGGAACCCTACTCCGTCAGGAGCGGGATGAAACCACGGGAGAAGCCCTCAAAGGGGGCGGATATTCTATTGAATTTCTCATCTGTTACAGGAGGCCTGGGGTTTCTTATATAGCTTCTACAGGGCCTCCAAGTCCCACCACTGGACGATGTGGGACTAAACAACTGGGTGGGGTAAATGGATCCTGGAGGGATCCATTTACCCACCTATTACATAAGTGACGCATGCTCCAAATACTCTAACATTAATGTTAGGATGTGCAATAAGAAAGCCACTATCTGAAATTTCTAGGTGTTTGGACTTCGATAATTTCAATAAAATTGTATTTGTGAAAGCCAACTTAAAACGGAGTAGTTTGAGGTTTGGGCTGTGTTGGTCCGGTCCAACCGAAACCCGGCCATCTTAACGTGGCCCAACTGAAGCCCAGAATTGAGATGGACCTGTCCTGGGTCAAAATATAGGCCCATATAATTTACGGGGCAAGCTTGGGCCGATGCTGGTTCAAGCTTAGCCAACCTACAAGTTCGATTTAATATACAATTTTAGAAAACAATATGTATTTATTGTAAAAAATGATATATGATAGAAGCCGAGTGATAAGGATTTTATTATTATCCTATAAAAATTTTAGTAGGATTCTGTTCTTTATCCATCCTGGAAATTGCCTGGGTAAATGTAATATATACTTCTAGGTTCCGAGGACTTTTCCTATAATGGATTAGGGGTGTACGATATAACAATTCTCCAAAACATTGAGGTGGAGATTATATACGAGGAGACTGGAGCTTGACGCTTTTTGTTTTCATGGCATAAACACTGAATGAGTAGCTGATGTGATTATTGAGTGTCGCTGCTAGAGGTGTACGCGTAATTTGGGCAGGTTCATCTTGAGACTTGATCTTTAATTTGAGCCAGACCTGGGCTTGGGATGGAATTTGATAGACTTTCCCGGGCCTTGGCTTGGCCTAAAGGACACAAAATTAATTGGGCTTGGGTCTCATCCATGCATGCCTCACAAGTGCAACCCATTGCTCACCAGTTTTAGTTTTTAGTTCACTTTTTTAGATGAATGCTATCCTTTCAAGATGCTCCACATTGTGAGTGCGTCCTTGGAGGTCTATCGTGCTAACTTTATATGAGTGCAATTCGAAAAGGTAAAAGTCTTGGGGCATGAATTGCATTGCTTTATAACGAGATTGTATTAAATTTGTATATAGTTTCACGCTCTGTTCTTAAGAATTCTGCTTGTTTTGCAATCTTAGTTACCAACTAAACCTGGCCTGCAAAAGATGACAATATTTGTTGTTGAGAAAAGAGACGGACGAGATGTTTATTCCATAGATCTAGGGTCTCTTATATAGAGAGAAACCCCTAGAGTACAAGAGTTACGGAACCCGAAGAGTCACGGGGGGTTACAGAACTTGAAGGGTTACAGAGGGTTACGGAACCCGAAGGGTCACGAGATGTTACGAAACCCGAAGAGTCACAGGCATAAATGTAAATACAATTACTCTTACACTCCTCAAGCTGGAGCTGAGAAAGCTGCAACTTGTAACAAAAAGAAAAAGTATACACCACATCTTCACACGATGCATCATAAGAACATATGTCCGCTGCTGGTAGAAGACCTCGCTCGAGGACGGGTCTACGACTTTCAGGTCACCGGAACGCATCTCTGTCATGCCTGTAAAGTCGTGATATCAGGTCACCGGAACGTATCTCTATCGTGTCTGCAGGTCACCGGAACATATCTCTGTCGTGCCTGGAGAAGAATTGCTGTAAAAGAAGTCCAGTACGGAGCAGTAGTCGGGTCGTAAAAGAAGAAGCATACGCCCTGACGAAGAAGTCGATGCTCAATGAAGACAGATGATCTGAGTAGTAGTCTGGAGTGTTGGTCTGTCAGTCGTGGTAGGGCAACAAACGTCCTGAAGAATCATCTCCGACTCTCCCTTTCTCCCATACTTGATAGAATAAAGAGTATGGAACATCAAGTTGGGAGAAAAAATTGGGAGTAACAAGTCGTGGTGAAGCAGAGGCTGTTGGAGAGGGAGGGGCTCTAGGCAGTGCCAACGATGCAGGAAGTGGCTGGAGTTGCTGGAGCCTCAGGCGATGCTTTAGGTGCCGCTGGAGGTGGCAACTGATGCTGCTGGGGACTCAGACTGCCTTGTGTGGGAACATCGAATCCACGAGCTACGCAAGAGGTCCAGTCCTCTTTCCTTGTCGATGGAGAGAGGGCTGGTGGTGGAGGCGGATTTAGGGTATTAGGCTTCGGTGTAGGATCGTCGCTCTGATACCATGTTGAGAAGAGGAATGGATGAGATATTTATTCTATAGATCTAGGGTCTCTTGTATATAGAGAAAACCCTAGAGAGTACAAGAGTTACGGAATCCAAAGAGTCATGGGGAGTTACGGAACTCGAAGGGTCACAGAGGGTTACGGAACCTTAAGGGACGAGATGTTATGAAAGCTGAAGAGTCACATGCATAAATGTAAATACAATAACTCTAACATTTGTTATATGTTGAATTGAATGAATGTTTGCAAACATGTTTCGCTTCTAGTTGGTCATGGGTGATTGGTCTATCTACCTATGTATGTGGCCTTTTCTATCTTATAACTGTCACATAAGGTAAAAAAAATCACATCGAAAAGAAGATGTTGTAACCATTGATGTTAAAAGAGACGACACAAGAGTGCTTAGAGATATATAATAAGCGGAATATGACCAATTTCTGGCCCACGGTCTATTAGTTAGGGACATGGTGCATGAGACCAATTCCTTGTGGGCCTGGGTGCATGAGAAAAAGACTGGTTGATCAGGAACACATGCATGTCTAAAATAAGTTCAGGCTTCTGTCTTCGATGGTTTTTGTCTCCTTGTCAAAGCAACACTGTCTGGTAAAGGAGGATGTGATCCGATAAAAGCAGGAAAGAGATTCCTTGCTTGCTCTTTCATTTCAGGCCCCTCCTTCAATCATGAATACGACTAGCACCATATGAGGTAATGGAAATCCTCTATCAGTACTAATTCTAATATAGAGTTCCAAAGATTTTTGTGTAAATGCTCAATGTCCTAATTAGGAGGAAAGAGAGCCCCGATCTTTCTTCTTCATAACTACGATACTATGTTGTACAAAAATAGGGCTGGGTACATAGGATTCTTAGCCCCAAAGGCAGGTTCTTCCTTCAATGAAGAAGACGTGAAAGTACGAAAGGTCATTCTTACAACATATGCCAGAGCCTTCCCTTGAACGACAAGCGTAGTTCATTCAGAAAGAATTTTTACCTAAGTATATTTTTAGAGCTTGAGTGCCTCCATCTTAGATGAACGGATAAGTTCTCACTACCATCGATTTAAATTTCGGTTTCGAGATATCATGGGCATCGAAACTCATATATATGTCGATTTCCCGGATTTCGACCGAAATTTTGGTGATATTTCTACATTTCGACCCATTTCGGTTGAAATTCATGGGTTTCAGTACAAAATTTCCTGGATTTCGATCGAAATTTCGATGATATTTGGACATATCGACCATTTCGACTCATTTCGATTGAAAATCATGGGTTTCAAAAAGACCCTCGTTTGGTAGGGTATGATCTGATAAGAGGGTACATACGTCGATTATTCAGTTTGGGGAACTTCCTCCCCTTTCGGTTAAGGAATGAAGATGAAACAACTCCATAGCTTCCATATATCTAATATAGCTTGTTCGTTTCATTCGTTTGTCATTTATCTTCATAAATAGATGCATCTTTATTGTAAGTCTGTAATTCATTCTGTAATTCATTCGAACTTTGCCTGTGACAATTATTTCTATAAACAAGACATTGTTTAATTAATCACTATCTATATTTTAGAATAAAAAAAGCTTGTCTATTTTTTTAAACAAAAGACATCTTCTAAGTGTTGTTGACTTAGTTATTTGATTTTCATTTCCAGTATCTATCAATCAACTCAACAATATGTCTGATATGACCGATATGGTGTGATATAAGGCGTACAGATGAGAGATGCGTGTGATATAAGTGTGCATTTGTAAGCTATTGTTGTTTTAAGATCTTGGATTGTATGGTATAAATTTCCAGTATGTATCAGCCAAGAATCAACATTAACATCGATTTGCCCGATATCACCGATATGTGCGATATAAGGGCATATATGAGCAATATGTGTGATATAAGTGTGTATTTGTAAGTTATTTATTGTTGTAATAACTTGGAAGATCTTAATTTGCTAAAAAAATAGTAAAAAAATGTCTTTTTTGAGTCGTTTTCGACATTTCCACCGAAACAACCGAAATTTCCCGAAATTTCACCGAAATTTCGATTTTGGAGGAGATCGAAACGAAATCGAAATCGAGATTTCGAACCTTGCTCACTACTCCAATACGTGTGCTCAAGCTTTGTTTTCTTTGGAGGGCCTCAATAAAGGTGGCTTGACAAGTTGTCTATGGAAGAACATGACAATACTGCGTCACATGGTAGGCTTTATAGATGATATCTTGCACCACATGAAAGGAGGAGCATAATGCATGGGCCTGAGCTTGTAGAGACCAGCATACAGAACCTTCGTATACCATGCACTTTGACTATGCTTCCCATTCTTGCAAGGCAGTCGACTAACTAGCCTTTCGTTAATCCGTTACAATTCATACGCGTCATTTCTCTCGCTCCAGTAAGACTAATCATTTCTCTCGCTCCAGTAAGACTAATTGTATGTTTAAGGGCATGTTAAGTACCAATTATCGCATTTGGCCTCACTCTTGTGTCCCCTTGTTCCTTCCCGAGACCCAGAGCTCTAATGCAAGACTCTACATTCTTTTTTCTAGCTTTATATCATTTTAATATGGAAAGGCTAACATGAGCATTTCAAGTTCGTTATCCTAACTGTCTCCTCTGCTCTACCGAGAGCTTGACCCCTTCTTCTATCTTATCTACTGCTTTGCTCCTCAGCTCCTTACTACTCTAGCCACTCGTTGTAATAGCTTGCTTCTCGAGGGGATTGCACCTTAGTGGTGTGGCTGAACCAGCGTGGTCTCAATAGTCGGCCTATATATCCTTATGCATGCCCAAAGGAATGACTAGTTCCACAAATCTCACTGCATGGACCTTAATAAACTCCTCGTACCGAAATGGAGGTTTGATTTGAATGACCAGGTACATCCAAGGTTCATGAAAGCGATATGTGGATGCATTCAGAATTGTCGCTAAATAGCGAATAAATGGAATGTGCATGCATATGCGGTTGTATGCACTTTTCTAATTTTTCATTTATAAATAATAATAGGTGTTTACGACTTTCGAATTATGTAATAGAATTGTGTCGCATATTTTCGTGTATAACTTAGAATAATTTTAGATGAAAAAAATAGTTGGCATGCGACGGTGCTAGTCACCAATATATAAGTACCAAATACCATAAAATGGCAAATAATTCTAAAGTGCACCGTATTATTCAAATAATTATACTATGAATTTCTATAATCAAATATTGGCCGTGTGTATAACAACAAAGCCTTTTCCCACATTAAGTGGGGTCGACAATATGGATTCTTTGCCGATATTCAGACTTATCTCGGGCCATTCTCGGGCTTAGATCGAAAAAAACTAAGATCCCTTTGTATATTCTCATTCCAACACTTCTTGGGCCTTTGTCATCGTCTCTTAACAATCAACATCCTAAAACTTGCATCTCCTAACTGGTGCATTACCTGACCTCCTTTGCAAATGATCAAACCACCTTAAGCGGCTTTTATGCATCTTATACTTGATCAGAGCTATACTAACTTTCCTTCTGATTGCATCATTCCGAATCTGATCTCTATGTATGTCTCCACCATGGTTTTAAAAAGCAGCGCCTCGAGGCTGATGGCTCGGGTCTGATTGGTGGGATGTACGCCTCGACTTCCTATGAGGCGCTCAAACGTGAGGCGCTCGAGGTGAGGCGGAGGTGTAAGCCTCGAGCACGTGGCTTTTTTTACATTTTTGGTTATGTGCTTTGCACATGATCTTATTTTTCCGTAAGCATTATATCTTTTTATGTTTGTGTTTTTGTTTCCATGTTAAACCTTGTATATTTCTATACACAACTCCATGCAAGAGAAGAGATCGCTTGAAACAAGCGAAGCTCCATTATCTTGTATACACCATTTCAATTTATCATACGTCTACACGTACTAGTTCTATTGCATACAGATTTTTGTTTGAATTGTAATATACGTTTTATATTAGTTGCAAGATTGCAACTTGATGTTGTTATTTGGTTGTATAAGCTGTTAACCTTAGAATATTTATCACATATATAAAGAAGTAAGGTTGGAAATAAAAACACGAAGTAAAATAATTGTTACGTTTTATTGTGAATAGCTGGAAAAAATAATATCGTTAGTAAAAATCATTATTATTACGTTTTATTGTGAATAGCAGCGAGATCCCCATCTTGTTGGGGTATGATATGGCAGGAGAGGATGCATATGACGGTTCTCCAATTATGTCCAGCAAGACAAATGGTTGGGATTCAAGGCATAATATTTTTTTACTTTGAACACTAAAAATTATGATTTCTTTTGTACTTTAGTATTAAGTATAGACTTTAGTTCAATACTCATATAGAATGATTGAAGGAGTTGGAATTTGATATTCCGTATATCTGTGGCTTAGTATTAGTTCTTTTGAAATTCAATGCCTTCATCGTTTGTGTATTGTATCTTTTAGTAGTTTTAAATTATTCTTGAATGTGTTTTTGGCAAAGCTTAATATTATTATATACTTTTTTCAATATATTTTGATTAAATTTTAAATTTCTTCCTAAAAATTGAGGCTTACGCCTCGACTGATCCGAGGCAGCTTACGCCTCGACTGCCCCGAGGCTTACGCCTCGCCTCATTTTCGGAAAAAACGTCTCCTAACAATCAACATCCTAAAACTTGCATCTCCTAACAAGTGCATCACCTGACCTCCTTTTGCAAATGATCAAACCACCTTAAGCGGCTTTCATGCATCTTATACTTGATCAGAGCTATACCAACTTTCCTTCTGATTGCATCATTCTGAATCTGATCTCTATGTGTGTCTCCACCATGGTTTTAAAAAGCAGGGCCTCGAGGCTGATGGCTCGGGTCTGATATGTGGGATGTACGCCTCGGCTACCTGTGAGGCGCTCAAACGTGAGGCGCTCGAGGTAAGGCGGGGGCGTAAGCCTCGAGCACGTGGCTTTTTTTACATTTTTGGTTATGTGCTTTGCACATGATCTTATTTTTCCGTAAGCATTATATTTTTTTATGTTTGCGTTTTTGTTTCCATGTTAAACCTTGTATATTTCTATACACAACTCCATGCAAGAGAAGAGATCGCTTGAAACAAGCGAAGCTCCATTATCTTGTATACAACATTTCAATTTATCATACGTCTACACGTACTAGTTCTATTGCATATAGATTTTTGTTTGAATTGTAATAAATGTTTTATATTAGTTGCAAGTTTGCAACTTGATGTTGTTATTTGGTTGTATAAGCTGTTAACCTTAGAATATTTATCACATATATAAAGAAGCAAGGTTAAAAATAAAGATGCGAGTAAAATAATTGTTACGTTTTATTGTGAATAGCTGGAAAAAATAATATCGTTAGTAAAAATAATATCATTAGTAAAAATAATTATTATTACGTTTTATTGTGAATAGCAGCGAGATCCCCATCTTGTTGGGGTATGATATGGCAGGAGAGGATGCATATGACGGTTCTCCAATTACGTCCAAAAAGACAAATGGTTGGGATTCAAGGCATAATATTTTTTTACTTTGAACATTGAAAATTATGGTTTCTTTTGTACTTTAGTATTAAGTATAGACTTTAGTTCAGTACTCATATAGAATCATTGAAGGAGTTGGAATTCGATATTCCATATATCAGTGGCTTAGTATTAGTTCTTTTGAAATTCAATGCCTTCATCGCTTGTGTATTATATCTTTTACTAGTTTTAAATTATTCTTGAATGTGTTTTTGGCAAAGCTTAATATTATTATATACTTTTTTCAATATATTTTGATTAAATTTTATTTTTTTCCTAAAAATTGAGGCTTACGCCTCGACTGCTTCGAGGCAGCTTACGCCTCGACTGCCCCGAGGCTTACGCCTCACCTCATTTTCGGAAAAAAAACGTCTCGGACCGCCTCACGCTTTTTTAAACCTTGGTCTCCACACATCCACCTTAGCATTTTCATTTCTGATACTGTCATTCTTTGCACATATTTATGATTTCAGGCCAACATTCAGATCCATAGAGCATAGCATGTCTTACGACTGCTTTGTGAAACTTTCCTTTGATTTTTAAAGGAATTTTCTTATCACAGAGAACAATAAAGGTTGTTCTCCACTTTAGCTAACCTGCATTTATTTTATTAGTAACATCTCCATCAATTTCCACATCATGTTGCAAAATAGATCCCAAGTATCTAAAAGAATATATCTTCTGAATGTTATAGTCACAAATCTTCACCTCGATTCCTTCACCGTTGCTTCCGTCAAGCATGCACTCCATATATTCAATCTTAGTCCTACTTATACGAGATCTCTAAGTCTTTAATGTATATCTCAGACCTCAAGCTTCTCATTTATGCTATCTCTAGTCCAATCAATCAACACAATATCATCAATGAATAACATACACCAATGTATTTCATCTTGAATGTGACTTGTCGACTTGTCCATAATCAAAGTAAAAAGGAATGGGATCAAATCTGCACCTTCGTGCAGATCAATGTTGATGTGAAAATAATCAATCTTCTTAGAGTGGATCCTTGCAAAAGATGAAGCCCTATCATACATATCCTTTATGAAGTTAATGTATTGGACATGTACTTGTCTCTTCTCCAAAAATCTTCACAATATCTCTCGTGGGACAGAATCATGAGCCTTCTCCAAATCGATGAAAAGTATACGGAGGTTCTTCCTTTAGCTCTATAAATCTCCATTATTCTCCTCATCAAGTAGATTGTTTCAATGATTTGCGCGACCTCTCATGAATTCGAATTGGTTTTCTTTTACATTGGAAACTTGCCCCTCAACCTTCTTTCGATCGCACGTTCTTAAATTTTCATAGTGTGTCTCATCAAGTTGATACATCTGTAATTTAAACAATTTTGAATGTCTCATTTGTTTTTAAAAAGAGGCGCCACGATGCTTCTCCTCCAATCTTTAGGCATTTTATTGCTTTGCCAAATAACATTGAATAAATTTGTTAGATAAGTCAAACCACCCTTACCTAAAACTTTCCATACTTTTATAGGAATGTCGTTAGTTCCTATCCCTTTTCTAGGTTTCATAACTTTAAAAGCATCCTCTACTTTCTTCATTTATATTTGTCTATAGCTTGCGCAATTCAGGTAACATTCACCACCAACAAGATCTCCCAAGATAATCTTTTTATCCCCTTCCCCAGTGAAAAGCTTATGGAAATACTGCATCCGTTTGGTCTCTATATTTTTTTGAGTAACAAACACATGCCCTTCCTCATACTTGGTGCATCTCACTTGAGAAAGATCGTTGGTCTTTCTTTCTCTTGCTTTGGACAATCTGAGTATATCCTTCTGGCCCTCCTTAGAGTCCAAAGTTATGTACAAAACTTCATAAGCTTTTGACTTATTTTCACTTACAACCTTCTTTGCTTTCTTCTTTGCTATTTTGTAGTTAGTGACAATTTCCTCTGTTCTATCCTTAGACATAGCTTTAAAGCATGCTCTTTTAGTTTTGAGCTTCTCTTGCACTCCACTCCACCGCCAAGCCTCCTTTTGGCCTAGATCTCCTCCCTTTAACTCGCATAGCATCTCTTAGGCTACCTATTGTATACAAGATGCTACTAACATTTAGAGAAGATCTTGAATATGTGCTAAAAACTTTAACTTTATAAAACTATAGCACTATATAACTTTGATGGGACAGATACAAACTAGTTACCGATGGTGTATTCAAATGAAATTCCTTAAACATGTGTAGAGAAATAGTATAATAGAAATAGGGTTTTTATCAGTCGTGCCCCTCCGAGATATTGCAATATCAATTATACCCCTCTCTTTTTGGGAATATCAGTTGTACCCCTAACTTCTTGCAGTTATATTACTTGTGCCCCTTGGATTAGTTGTCGTCCATAGTGCAAACATATGTTAACTTTGAGGACATAAGCGGAATTAATTTTAAAAAAAGGGTTCAGTGGTCTTTTGTCACCCTCTTCCTCATCCTCTTCTTCTTCCTCCTCTTCCCCCATCCTCTTCCTCCTCCTCCAACCTCCTCCTCCCTCTCTCCCCCACCCCTGACTGGTTGCCCTCCACCTGCAACTCCTCCCCTGACGACCTCCTTCCTCCCCTCATCCTCCTCCAAGGCCGGCGACCTCCCCTGGCCCCAGCCTGCCCCCTCATCCGTCTCGTCCTTCCTCCGCCCCAGCCTACCCCCTCCTTCGCCCCGTCCTTCCTCCGCCCCAGCCTGCCCCCTTCTCCGCCCCGTCCTTCCTCCGCCCAACCTCTCCCTCCTCCGCCCCGTCCTTCCTCCGCCCCAGCCTCGCCCTCCTCCACCCCAGCCTCCCCCCTTCTCTGCCCCTGTCCTTCCTCCGCCCCAGCCTCCCCCCTCCTCTGCCCCGTCCTTCCTCCGCCCCAGCCTCCCCCCTCCTCCACTACAGCCTCCCCCCTCCTCAGCCATGTCCTCTCATCCGCCCCCCATCCTCCTCCTAGGTCGACGATCTCCTCTTCCCCCAGCCGACGACTTCCTCCGCCCCCAGCTTCCCTCCTCCTTCCAGGCTGACGATCTCCTCCACCCCCAACATGCCCTTCCTCCACCTCGGTTCAGCATTTGTTTATTTAAGATAAATTTTTTATTAATTGATTCATGAAAGTTCATCGAAAAATGGTATAAAAATCACCATTTCATTCGATATATCTGTGAAAATGCAAAAAATTTAATGATTTTATGGATGCATGAAGGTGTAATTAAGAGAGAAATTATGAAGAGAAAGGAAGAAGAACAAATAGAGGAGGAAGAAGGTGAATAAGTCTGGACAATTATACCCCTCTTAACTGCACCATGGTTTGAAAAAAACATGGTTAAGTCAACTCATTGACGGTTAAACTAACAGAGGGATACAAGTGATAGAACGGCAAGAAGTCGGGGGCACAACTGATATTCCCAAAAAGGGAGGGGCATAAGTGATATTGGAATATCTCGAAGGGGCACAACTGATAAAAATCCATAAAAATATTAGTTGGAAGATGAGAAATAAGAAGTAAAGGCAAAAGGTCAAGCCATAACTCAACAATAAAAAAATGGTTGCAACAATTGAAGCAGAAAAAGTGCCATTTTAAATTAAAATTAAATGACAAACTGTTATTACTATTTTATATTTCGATTGAAAAGAATTTTCCACTGGGCTCTTTACACGGGGTTGATGAAAGCAACTAAGCTATTAGTCGACTATAAAAGCCTTCTAATGTCGAAGATGCAATTGAGAACCAGTGTTTGACTTACGTTCGCGGAAGCCTCAGAGCGGAGTTGACTACGCGAGCGAGTAAGCAGGGTAGGTTGTTGCTTTTCATCTCAATCCGCAACGATACCAGATGCGGCGAGAGAGGCTATGAGAGTGATAGTTAGAGCGAAGAAGTCTCACTTATATACTAGTTGGAAGATCATGAATAAAAGTTACGTAGATTGAACATAAATTTCGATAATAAAATCATGTAAATACTGTTTGCATGTAAGTATTAGTTTCCTTATTTCTTAATACAAGCTTAAAAAAGCTAATAAAAGTAATATTAAAGTCTAAATAAAAGTCTATCTAAAATTTGGACCGATGATGCGGTTTATGCGGCTATGTGGATTTAATATGCGGTGTAAACCGCATAATGCACATAATAGAGAATGCAGTTTGATCTACCTATCGAATATGAAAATGCATCCACATATGCTGTTCATGCCTGAGCATCCCTGAACACCGGGTATGGCATCACATTTCACACCTGAGAAAGGTACATCCCAACTATGGGCTGAATCAGCTCGTGTTACAATCATATGTATGTGATTTTTGGCTGGTACAGCCTCTCGACTACCCACTATTAATAATGTCTTGATGCTTCGAGTAAGCTAGCCAAATTCCTATCCTCACTTACCTAACCTACTGTTATATCATACCTTTTGGGGGCCTATCTGAGAGTCCATCACCAAAGGTATAAGCATGGAAAATGAAGCAGACCTTAGCAAATATTTTAACAGGGGCCCTGAGGTTGGGTGTGCAGTGGAGGAAATGTGTCAAAAATTCTTCTTCCGGATTTCTCATCTTACTATGCCTCGTTCTTTTTAATTCTTGAAAAAAGAGATAAATGTTAGCGGCCAGTAAAGAACCTATCTCCTCACTTGTCCAATCCCCCACAGTTCTACCCATTTACGAAGATCAGAGTTAACGAAGACACAGTAGAGAAAAATCTAAGAAAACCACCGTCCTACCAAGGCTTGTCTTACCCGATGCTCCAATTTCCAAGGAATATTTCCCTCGGTGTATCACCTAAAAAAAGCCCCTCGGTGTACCCTCTTGGTAAAATGTGCATTTTTAACGACACAGAAAAATGCATTTTCTGCCTTTCCTGCTCCATTTATTGGAAGAAAGATGAAATTTGCAGGGGATCAGAAAGCCCCATTTTCCGCTATGCCCGATGGTCCCAGCGAGACCATTATATAAATTTGTTTAGAGAAGCATTTATTTATCAAGCATCTTTTGGCAACTCAATGTCTTGGTTTGTATCTATGTTGAGCCAGTCTGTTCTATGGTGGTATTAGGTGTTTAACATTTAAAATGTTCTTGACATTTTTATTCAAAGGAACTACCGGGAAATTTGGTTTACTTTATGTTTGATGCAAGGGATAATCTCAGCAGGATTGTGGCAAAAAAAGTCACTCTACTTGTCGATAGTATCCTGTGTTTGAATGGATGCTATGTCAAGGCATCTTGCCGTTTGTAGCATGGTTTGCAGAATTTTTAACTCCTATTCTAGTTCATGCAGTTTACATTATTAGTACACCTAGACTTGGGAAATGGGAATCACTTTGTTACCTAGATCAAACATCCATTTACAATGGACTTATCACAAATCATCATACAGATTATAGTATTTCATTTCCAATTTGTGGTCGTGGTAATTCAAGTTTTTCCTGATGCAGGTGAATGCAGAGAAGCGGAAGGCACATGCAGTTAATGCGGCTTCTGCTCAGAAGGCTATAGACATTCTTAAAGTGAGTCGTTGGTCTTTACTGGACTTTTATATGTGGGTAAATTTTTTTCTCGAAAGTCACATGTAGTTATGCAAATTTAACCATTTCATGGGAGAAGCACAACTTGAAAGGCCGAACATTTTAGTAATTTTCCTCGTAGCTTTGAATTCCAAAGCAAGACAAGCCATGTCTTCCAAAAAATTTGGAGAATGATACGAATTCTTCTTTTAATGAAATAAAATGATTGAATCCATGTATATTGAACATTCTGATGTTCTATTTGCTCAAAAATATTCTGGATTGTTGAGCTCATGTGATCCCATCATTTATTTTAGTAGGTTATGTCAAGGTTTTAAAAACCAGATCAGACGTTGAACTGGCCAATCTTCCGTTTGCCTCAACTGGATCGGACCATCGGTCCAAACTTGTTGAACCGGTGATGATGTCAGCATGATGTCATCATTCCTATCGATTCGAGGGAAAATATGAGTAGGACTTAATTTACTGGTCCCACCGATCGAACCGATTTTATGAACCGATAAAATCGGATACATATATGTAAGTATATATGTATATATCAATGAAATAATTGTCTAAAATGTCAAATCTTTCAATAGAATTACATGATTGTCTATTTCGAGTAAAACTTTACAAACAACCACATTTTCTAACATTATATATGAATACAACATTGTAAACATTTATGGTTGCTTGTAGAAAACCATTCTAAGAAAGATTGGGACACAATTGACATTAAAAAAGAGAGGGACAAAACTGATATTGTTTAAGTTAAGAAGGGAACTAGTGATAAAAACCTTAGTATTTAATTATTTAAACCTTTATTTCTTGAAAATTTTCCGATCCATCTAAACCGGTCAATCCGGGTCAACCCGATCCGACCACTTGTTGGACCCCATTTTTTTTATTTTCTTCTTTTTTTAAGATTAATTGCCTGATACCGGCCAATCCGGTCCAGTTTTTTAAACCCTGGGGTATGTAGAGGAAAAATGATTTCTCTTATGACTTGCAGGCCCATCCAGATCTTGTACATGCCTTCCAAGCTGCCGCTGCCGGATCTGGAAGTTCCAGTTCCACTTTAGGAATTGGGGAGGCTTTACCTCGTGGGAGAGGGGTTGACGAAAGAGCTGCACGTGCTGTAGCAGAAGCTCGTAAGAAGGCCGCGGCAAAGGGGCTGCTTGTTCGGCCCCATGGTGTATCTGCACAAGCTATGCCTCAGCTGGCTCAGCTACTAAACATGATCAACTCTAGTACCACTCCTGATTCTTTAACTGGGAATGAACCAAACCAAGAAAATGCTGCTGAGTCTGCACATGAGAATGATTCCAATTTGGGTACCGTCGTCGAGAACATGTCTGCTGAGGCCGATAAAGATCAAGCTGCTCCTGTAGGGCTTGGTGCAGGCCTCTCATCCTTGCAGTCCAAAAAGCAGAAGCAAAAGCCGAGGTCCAGTGCCTGATTGTACATTCGGAGCAATTAAAATCTGGTTTGCATCCTAGATGGTAGAGAAGTTGATATGCTTGGTAGTAGTTTGCATCTGCAGTTAATACTACCGTCAATCAACTTTGAAAGCAAGCCATTGTTACCATTTCCTGGACCATGCCATCTGCTGGCCGTCTAAGTTTAAAAACGATCGAAGCGTGTGGCGACTTGCTCATCATGCCGCTATCGCACTGGGCTACAATAAGTCCTTGGTGCCAGAATTTTTCATGGCAGATTAGGTAAAATATATGGAATAAGATGCTCTACAGAATATTCAGTTAGCCCCTGATTTTTTATTCCTCAAACCTTGCGTTGTGGAGAAATAGTAGCAACAATGTGCAATAAGTTAAACTCATCCTCTTTATGGAAGGGGATATTTTTGGCAGCTCGCGGTGATCATTACATGGGGTATTAGCT
Source organism: Ottelia alismoides (assembly GCA_037367405.1). Classification (NCBI taxonomy): domain Eukaryota; kingdom Viridiplantae; phylum Streptophyta; class Magnoliopsida; order Alismatales; family Hydrocharitaceae; genus Ottelia; species Ottelia alismoides. The sequence continues at coordinate 211,579 of JAZKJV010001574.1, forward strand.
TCGTCTAATATTAATAGGTTCCAACTTCTTTTCTTACTGCTGCTGGTGGCGGCTGCTGCTAACATAGGGCGATTTAAAAATGACTTGGATGTCATCGCAATAAAAAGATGATGTATGCTTCTCTTTTCTGTTCTGGATTCATCTTCTGCAGTATCATTAATTCTAGGTCAAAATTAGCTGCTGGGATTGCCTCATCCCTAGGCCCATTATGCTTTGAAAAATAACATTATGTTGATGTATTTGAGTGATTGATGCTGCTTTACAGGCACAGGATGATGTTGCATGTTTCCTAGCATATCCTTGAGCGAAAGCGACCCCTAAATTTCTATTAAAAAAGGAATCATGAATTCACCTGGAAGAGATTAGTCCTTGACATCCTCTTTTTATATCCATTTTAAATATCTGTATTCGAATCTTGACATCTTTAGATGTTTTATTCATATTCAACTGTTTGTATAAATGTATAACCTAGATCTTGTTGGCTTTTGTCTCTTGCTCGTTGAGGTGTTCAAATATAGCCATCTAACCCATAATTAGGTGCCCACCTATAAAGATTTGGCTGTCCTAAAGGCTTGATGTGAAGTATTCTCTACCCGCAAGTTGGTATTTCTGACTATATCCTTGTTACATTTAAGGCTCGACCCAAAACTTATTCGCCTATTTTTTTATCTTCATCTCCAGCTCCATGAGAATGACATTCTTCCTCCTCGTCAAATTTGCATGTGCATGAGTTGAGATCCGGTGTTGCACAAACCCCATCGCCGCAGATTCTGAGCTGCTCAGTTTCACGAAGCTTATGCTGTTGTGCTGATGGCCTGAGACGACAACCCTGGCGTTCAGTGGAGCTCTGCGTGCAGGTGAACATCCACACCCCTTTCGTTCCGCGTAATGCTCCCTCTATTCCACCATGTTCTGTTTTTCTTCATAGTCAGTCTCATATTCTTCTCCCTCTTTTTCTCTACCACCTCGTCGTGTCCTTGTTCCACATACCAAAACCTCTGTTTTGACCCATCACCTTCGATCATCACAAGACGATCATGCTCATCCCTTCTTCCTAATCTCCCTCTATCCCTCGTGACCTTCCGCCTCGCTACTTTGTCTTCACACCATTGTGGCACAAGCACACACATCGCCCCTCTAGTAACCCTTTGTCTGAGCTTAGACCTCCCATAAACACCTAGCTGATGCCATACAAAGTTCAAGCCATTCATATTGTGCAGGACCTTGACTCTTGTCGTGACCTTCCCTTGTCAAGGAAGTAGAGCACATCCGTCGAACATTGGAACCATACTCCATGCCTTGAAACTGAGGACCCATTGAAGGAATCATCATGCTCGTGCCTGGAGCCATAAGAACCCTCTTCACGAAGCAACAAGACCCATTGCGGAGTGTATCAGCACTAACAGCAACAAAAGAACATCGCCTGAGAACCACTGAACCACTATCAGAGGAGTTCATCGGGGCTTTGCCTCTCGCATCTTGAGTTTGAGATTTTAAAAGACTAAAGGAAGGGGGGGATCTAGCCACAGTTGGATCCCCTCCCCCCTTCTGACTCATTGAAGGAAGAGGTTTGTTATGTATTTGCGTGAAGAGCGTGTGTGTTGGTGTGCGCGCACATACGTGCATGTCAATATGCACTTCTTAAACATGCACACACAGGTCTGCCCGCCTGCACATAAAGATACACACGCACTTCACGCAAATACATAACAAACCTCTTCCCAACATTCCAATGATCCTTTTTTGACCTCAGAACTCGTCACTGCATCTCATGTTATTAAAGTGAAAGTTATTCAAACTCCATATAAAATAAAATATACAGTAAACTTTTATGTTATACTCTTTACTGCATTTTTTCCCCTTCAGGTGATCTCATTTTCATAAGGTTAACGTCTGTGGCTTCACCTTTAACGTCATCAAAATTAGAATCTGATGTTGACATCTGTAACATGCAGTAATAAAGAATGACAATATATGCATCAAACTGCTAACATTCCAATGTGAAAAATGTTGCATATTTCCACAAAATATAACAGAAAAAGAACTCAGCCAATGCAACGTATGCAATCTGTTTTTAGAGCCATGTTCCATTATCACATTTTTTATCCAACATTATTCAAAACTGTCATAAAATGTCTTTTGTCGAAATACAACATCCAATAGAATTTTGGGATTTTTACACCCTGAGTAATTCCGCATAAGATTCATACCTTGTATAATCGCGAATTACATGAAAAACCCTGTATAGTCACTTCGTCTCACATTCATAACCCTTCGTTAGTTTAATGTGTTAACTCAACTCTATAACGAGTTAATCTAACCAACCTATGATCTAACGACTAAGATTTAGCCAAAATAAAAAGATCGGAAAAAATAAAAGTGGAGGCAGGCTTGCAGGTGGATGCAACGGTGGGAGGGCAGCTTGTTGCGGGTCGGTGGAAGGAGTCGGAGGCGGGATGGGGGGAAAGGTCGGTGGTCTTCGAACATGGCACGAACTCATGGAGCAGGTCGGTCGGTCCGTAGGTGGGGGGACTTGCTGGCGGTACCTGGGGGGAGGCTCGGGTGGGCGGGGGCGGCGGTGGGGCTTGGGGCCTTCGTCTGGGCGGGGGCATGGGACCGCGGTGGGGCTTTCGGCTGGGCGGGGGTGTGGGAGGGGGGTGGGCTTCGGGTGGACGGGGGCTGCGGCTTCGGGTTGGGCGGGGGGCGCGGGAAGGGGGTGGGGCTTTGTCTGGGCAGGAGCGCGGGACCGTGGTGGGAGCTTTCGGCTAGGCGGGGGCGTGGGATGGGGGGAGCGGCTTCGAGCTTCAGCAGCGCGAAGGGGCTTCGACCTGGGGGATGGTGGTAGGGGGCTCAAGAAGGAATCGACAGCTGTCGGGGGTGAAGGAGGCTTCGAGCTTCGGCGGCACGCGGGTGGCTTCGACTTGGGGGTGGGGGCCTCAAGGAGGAACCGGAGCAGGCGAGGAGCGAGGAAGGGGAAGGTCGACGTTGTGATCGGGGGGAGGGCGAGGGAGGGGAAAGGGTTGGCGTCAGGTTGGGAGGTTTCAGGGAGAGTTGTTGTTCAGTGCTGGTTGCAGTGAATGATCGACGGCGGAGAAGGGAGGATTGGCGGATCAGGGGCATGAGGAGAGGATGGTATGTTTTGTAAATAAAAATGAACTTCAGGGGCAGTTTTGTCTTTTCAATGAAAACCGTCAAATATAACGGGGATCCTAAACGGAATATAACACATGGTTATGTCATGTAAATGTTAAATATTACTCAGAGTTTCTCATGTAATTTGCGATTATACATGGTTATGAATGTTATTGCGGAATTACTCAGGGTTATGGGTGTAAAAATCCCTAGAATTTTTATCTCTCCGCTCAATGTTAAATCACTTGGTTATTTTAAAGCCCTTAACAACTAGTGGGATACTTAGAGGTTACATCCCCCTTCTAGTAGTTAAAATAATTATTATGCAATATAAAGAGCATAAACCGATACAATACAAATAATCTGGATGTATTATATATAATTCAGTCACCTTTATATATTTTTATATTGTCTGCGCAAAAATATTAGAAACATTTTATTTTAGACATTCGGAGAAACACTTCATCAAATATTTCATTATAATCTCCTGTGCCTTCGTAATCTTATCAGCTAAGACACGCTCTTATATATCTTTATAGATTCAATGAACTATTTACAAAATAAGCTCTGAACAATTTACTACTACTGTATTCGGTATTAACATGCAATATCAATATATGAATGAAATCCTTAGTAAACTACAATTATATATAAGATAACTTTTGCTTTTTTTAACTTCGTCTCATTTTTTTAGAGCATTTAGATGTTTTAGTACAAATATCCAATCTACTCCGCTAGTTGTCATTGACATGGTTATCTATCTTTTCTAGTAAACATGGGTTTTTATTACATAACTTATTTGTTTTTAACTTGATAAAAGATCGTATCACTTTTTTTCCACCAGTAATATACCCCAATCAAAAGTTTGGGATATCCACTCTACTACGTCTCATTGCTTCAGAATAATATCAATCAAACCTCACAAGTAGTGTTGATATTATTACTCGATATCCCAATCAAAAGTTTGAAAAGTTTCAGAAATATACACTCATCATTTTATGTCATCAATGAAAGGGTTGCTCCCCAAACACTGGTCGTCAAATCAGTAGAACCCTATTGTATGGGCATGTTTGGTAATTGGGTTGGGTTAGGTTGACTAACCTCTTCTGAATAGTAGTTGTTTGTATGGTTAGGAAGGTTGGAATGATTAATGTGATTTGATGCCACATTGATTATGTATTATATTCACTTTTTCAATGATTATATTACATTTTATGTTAACTTTATGGTCCATACAACTAATCCTGACCGAGAATGCAGGGGTAGAGCTAGAGGTATACCAAGTTACCCAAGGGTAACATGGCAACCAAACATGGCCATAGGGATGGAGTGGGTTGGGGTACCCTCATGTAAATAGCAGCTGTTTGGATAGTTATGAGGGTTTGAGAGGCTTGGAATAAGGAATGTGATGTGATGTCACATTGATTTGTGATTAGGGGTGTAAGCGAACCGAACCTGAGGAACCAACTCGTGTCCGATTCGGTTCATTTATTAAGTATATAGGTTCGGGTTCGACTTAGTTCGATAAGATTAAAATCATATTCAAGTTAGGTTCGATTCAGTTGAGGTTCACAAAGGTTCGGTTCAGTTCGGTTCGTTAAAGGTTCGATTATATACAAAGTGAATGAGCACACGTTAGGTTCACGAAGGCTCAGTTCATTTCGTTAAATGTTAGATTATATACAAAGTAGATGGGCACAAGATTACAAAAAATGAACACAACAAATGCCTTGTTTCAAGCACACAATTATGTATTTTAAGATATTAATCCTCCCAAATCAGGAATTGACATGGGACACCCACAATTAATGCAATACTAAAGCTTATGCTTGATGCATATTGGAAGATCCTTAAGGGCATCATGGAAACGTGAGGATTGCATTGTACTTGGGATCGCTCTAGGCAGCGGAATTTAAAATTTTTTCGATGATGAAACCACATGATCCAAGAACACTTATCGGATCGTTTCATCTAAACTATAATTAGGTATTAAGGTTACCTCTTGAAGCGTGGTTGTGATCGAGTCTATAAACAAAGAGACCTCCTGTCTCAAGTTTGATCCAATAGAGGAGACACTTGCGAGCACATTGATGAAACACTTGCTCCTCGCAATCCATGTTGATGATCCAAGCTGTGAATCTCCTGATCTCGTCACACGAGATTCGACGTCTTCTTCACATGAGAGGCACTACGAAGGAGATTGAGATCCATGAACAGATGATCCGACAATATAACGACGATGCTGCGACGATGACGACTCTCTCTTGGGATCCATGGTGGACAGTCACAATGAGAGAGAGGGAGAGAGAGTTGACATGTAGATAGAGAGAGTGAGAGAGAAATTTGATTTAACTTGAAAAGCAAGGGGTGGCTCTTCTTATATAGTATTTTGGGATCCATGGATCTCAATCCTTGGACACATAAAATCAATGGATGAGATTGATTTGTGTTTCTTTCAATGGTCATGATGTTGTTGTAAAAACACAACAATAAATAATTTAATTTAAATTAATATATATCGATAAATCAATATAAATAATTTCAAATCAAATTAACTAATCTTGGAGATATGAGAAGATTGACCTTATCCGCTAAAAAGGGGGAAAATTGATCTTTCTCCTCACTATCTCATGAGACCCATCTCATGATATCTCCAAGATTTACAACAACACTTGTAAATTATTTCAGAAAAATAAATCATAATTATCTTATGAATATTGCAATCATGATATTAGAAAAATATGAATCACATTCACATCTCAAAATAAAATATAAATTAAATTTTCAATTAATTATATAATGTGAATCCAATTCACGTCAATAATTAATCAACAAATATAAATTACAATAGGCTTTCTCTAATATATTATAAATCACATTCATAATATATATAACTAATATGGATACTGCTATCCACATTATTCATATCCATGATAATTAAATCACATTTAATCATCTTGGATCTCTATTCTCTTGTGCCCAAATAATATGAATCACATTCACATTATTCACATCTTTGATAATTAAATCACATTTAATTATCTCAGATAACTCTCCTTATAATATGAATCAAATCCATATTATTCATGATAATCAAATCACATTTAATTATCTATTTCCCCAATGCTCGGATACATATATCAACAATGAAATTATCCTGAACTCTTTCAGGGATAATGCACTTTCTCCGCAGATACTTGGATATAAGGACATGGAGATTGTATTGTTCCACATATAATGACTTGGATATTGAGATCACATCTCAAATTCAGATCTTACGGACCTCTCATATATGATTGATTAAATCAAGATCACAAATCTAATCTTATCATTGTATCTAAATCACATTCAGATCAAGATCCAATATTTGGACTAAGATCAGATTTCTTCTCTATGAGAGGAGTCACTAAAATCCAGACGTGTTTCATTCACTCTCTCGGAATGGAAGCATCATGGTTATACAATCGTTTTTGATCACATCACTCTCAGGTATTCCTAATACATGTATATCCCGCATACTGGAAGACCTAGCATAAACCCCAAGTTTTAGATCAATTTTACACTGTCTACTTCAAGCATTTATCATTACGTTTCTCATTTGACAATTAAGACTTGGTATCAATCATATACTTTCCAAAAGCATATATCATACCCAAGTGTTGATCATATACTTTCCAAAAGCATATATCAAACCTACAAATTCAGTCAACCTTCCAAAGCGAGACGATCATGCACGGAATTCGATTCTTCCCAATATCTCATGAGTGAGCTCATGTCTTTCGGTTCAGTAATGAACCTGTATGATCCCTTTGAGAGATCGTATTACTCATATGCCCTTGCATGCACACTAGCGCGCTGGTGTATAGACCTTGTTTAGGTCATCAACCTATTAGTCTGCCAAACGTACACACTCAAACATATAGTAACACATCTGTCTCCGGTCAGAGGATGCGTGCCTATATCGTGACAGCATACAACATACGTCTTTGGTTATCTCGATCTTGTTAATTCAACTCTTTGACCTAACTTATCTAACACCTCCTTTTCTCTATTCCTATGCAAAGGACCTGCATCAAGAGGTCAGTTAGATATCAACCTCTAAAGAAAGGATTGCCATCTCCTTCTCAGGTTGGAGATCATCTCTTAATAATCATTTGACGGTACTTGATGGGTCCTCAATCTAACTCTATAGATATTCATCCAAGAACCAACCTCTGTGATTCAATAATTGAATCAACAGTTGTATGATCATTAAGATGGCCATGGTATATAACCCTAATTGTACCAAGGGACCTATTATGTAAATTAATTATTCTTCATTTTAGATCAGGAAACGATATTTGCAATAACATTTATTGCATAATGGCTCGTTGTGGGCTCGCATGTCCAACAATCTTCCACTAGTCCAAAGAGCCATTAATGGGCTAATATTTAAACCTACACTCATGTGACAATCATAGGCTATTTAAAAAATAGCTAGGTAAGCTGATCAATCACTTTGTTCCTGAGAGACTATGCCAAGTCCTTTTACGGTACTTGCATATCTCCCAGTAACAGTGCTTGCATCCAATGCGAATGTTGCATCTATGCAACCAATACTCAATATTGTTAGTTATAGTGTCCTTGACACTACAACTCAATAATTATTATAACCAGTATTTCCATTATCCTTATTAGAATACCCTTATTCTTGGAGATCTCTGTCTCCTAAGGTATCCACAGCTAAAACTTTTTTAGATCTCCATCTATAAGGTCTTAATTTCTTGAAGATAAGACTTAGAGATCACTATCTCTAAAATCTCGTCATCTTTGAAGATATTGTTATTACTGCAATCAAGTATTTTATCTCCATAGTAGGATTAGTAACAGTTTATTACTCCCACTGCATCGTAGACATATGGCTTTTATACACATTTAGCATGCACTTGAATTCTCGTAACCGATGCTCAAGGGCAGGCAGTTCTAGCATTCACTTTCTCAACTCTTTGAGGTGCTATCCCTTCAGATAGGTCAATACCATATCTTAAAGAAAAAAGCATTTCTTGGAATTTTTCAGATTATGGAACATGTCCATGGTGTACCACTCATATGACAGTTCCGATACCCTCTTCTCTTTGCTTCTGAACAACTTCAGAACTAAGATCTAAGAGGTATTCTTGAGATCATATCTTAAGGTATGGAATAGCCAGATTATAAAATACTTATTATTATCCTTATATCATTCCAAATGATTAGGATATTATCTACGTTTAGCATGATGAACACAACGGCACTCCCACTAAGCTTCACGTGGTTCATCAAGATTCTATCTGAAATCATAACATTTATTATTTCATCAAATCTGATGGTCCAACTACATTAAGCTTATTTGAGTCCATAGATGGAATTCCTTAGCTTGCACACCTTGTATTCCTTATCCATGAAGATATGGGGCTACTTCATATGAATATTCTCGGAGAGGTATTCATAGAGGAATGCAATCTTGACTCACATCTTGAAGATGTCAAAGTCAAGTTGTGTAGCTATAGTTAGGAATATTCTGATGGGTCTAAGCAAGGTCATTGAAGAACAAGTCTCATTGCAAGCAATGTCTTCTCTTCAGTGTGTAACTCATGGCTACGAGCCGTGCTTTGATGGTCTCTACCTTCTCATCAGGTTCCCTCTTTCTCTTGAAGATCCATTCACACTTTAATGGGTCTTACCCATATAGGTGGATCCTCGAGTGTCTATATACAATACTTATATATGAAGTCTACTTTAGACTTTATTGCTAACATCCATCTTTACATGACATGATCTTCAGAAGCTTCATCACATGAAGTTCGATCATTGTCGGATTTATCTGACACATGGAATCCATACTCAAGCTCATTTGAAGAGGTATTAGAGTTTCATCTTTAATTTTCCTTTTAATTTCTGATTTCAGGAGCCTCATCATCTTTCCAAGACTAAATGAGTTCCTTCACTTCATTTTCATCTTGATTCTGAAGAGAGTCATCATCTAAGAATCATATCCTTAGAGATGAGATCTTTTAAGAATCTCAAGATCATAAAGTAGGTATCCAATACCATCCTTTATTTTTCTAATGAAGTAGCATTCTCTGGTGCAAGATTCCAGATTACTTGCATCCATGGCAAAGTTATGGACCAAGAAATCCTAAATCCTCAAGTGTCCAACACTAGGCTATGTTCCAAACCATAGCTAATGAGGATGTTAAGTTTTAGATTTACATGAAATCTTTTAAGGATATATATTGCAGACTCTACTACATATATACCTTAGAAACTAAGAGATAATTATGCTAAGATTCATCATTGATCAAATTTTACACATGATTCAATTGTATCTCCCTATAACTCCCTTGAGTTTAGGTATATCAGAAGGAGTGAGATAGGATTGATATTCCTATCTCCATAAGGTATTCCTTGAATTCATCTAATATGTACAAGCTACCTTGATTAGATCAAATTCATTTCATCTTCCTTCAAACTTTGGTTCTAAACCAAAATCGTGAAATCTTTGAACACTTCAAAGGTTTCTAGGGTGAAGGGAAGAAATATTATATCACAAATAATGATCGAATGATATCACATATCATCAATGTTTATCATGATATAAATGATCCACATACATCAATATGTATGAGATCTTGAATACATTGGCATCTTGCATAATTTCCAAAGAAGGGTGTCTTGAATATTTTTACTTTGAATAGAATATTCACAAGTATGTAAGATTTGAAATTTCAGACATTCTAAAGTTTCATCTCTTACTAGTCTATTGATTTCATCAGCAGACTAATGTCCAAGGCTTGATGACAAATCATTGTCAAATGATCTTCATCCTCCTATTGATCTATAAAGGTTTAATTTTTAGTATTAGAAATGTTAATGAACCATTCATTATTTTTTCTAATTTTAGTAGAGTCCATTAGATGTCAGAATACTATTTGAAATATATCCATCATAACTCTTTATGACAGGTCTATTCCAGAATTCATATTTATTTCCCACATTAAGAAATAAACGAAGTGTGTATTCTAATATCTAGATCATAGAGATATCTCTAAGACTAAGGGCTCTCCCACTGAAAATATGAAGTGTATTTATCCAATAGAGATTGTTGCAACAATTGCATCAATATCCATGTGGATGACTATTAAACTTAAGATCAAATTTTTCTAGTCTTCTAAAACATATGCAACCAATTACAAGTGTTATTAGAAGAATGAGATATAATGATTAGATTTTTAATCTTATCCAATAAGAAAATCAATTTAAATGATTATTGTAGATTATTCTGATGCACTATCTTGGGGCTTCTCTAAGGATTTAAGATAGACTTGATAGTCATACTATCAACACATCAGCTTGTTGCAGTATTGGCATTTATCCAATTATTTGGATGTCATATGGAAGTCACAGAAGTATAGTCAACTCTTTGACTTTCCTTCTTACTTGGGTCCGACCCATGCTTCCACTGCGCTCTTTTCATCTATAAACAACAATTGCTTAAGACAAAGGATTTCTTATGTTGAATTCAAAAGATTTCAATATAAGAGTATTCAACATTTATACATGCTTCATTTAATTCATACAATATGAATATTATGAAGCTTCATGAATGACTAGAGTATAGATAGTAGGATGATGATACTCATCATATCTACATACATCTTAACTCTTAAAGACTCAGGTTCAGGTAGGTACTCAAACATTTTGAATACATCATGTCTCATAGAGCCACCATTCTACATGATCCAGTGAACCATGCCATTCATGATTAAATACCGAGAGCACATATGTATGCCAGAACATCTTCTTAGATTTTTATAAGGATTAATTGACAATTACAATCATCATCGACATGATACTTCCAAAGCACACTTGATGAGTGATCAAGACTATAGAGACATACAAACCCTAGGTTGTTGTCCTATTGTCTATTTAATTATCTTTCCTCATTATTATGAGGAAACTTGAACATTGCAATCACATACATTATGTGTCCAACTTCATGTACAATATCTTGATCATGGATCCAATCCATGATATTTTACTATTATTATTGAGTATAATATTGAGGGGGTTTAATGAAGGATTATCTGCAATAAGAAATTTGCAAAATTATATATATATATATTACTTTGATTTAGGAATTTTTATATCAAAGTTGTCTTGCCTTGTCAACACAGAAAGTTCATTCTCTTAATCACTTTCAATGTTAGAGATATATTTACCATTATATCTCAAGCAAGATCTGGGATCTCCTTTCTTATCTTTGTCACATCCCAATAATATGAGAGCTTGTAACACAGATAAAAAGAAGCGGGAACACATTCTGCCTTGCAAGTCCAACATGCATTCCCAATTCGATCTTTAACACCCGGGCCCACCACCCCTAAGGTTGACCCATCATTAATTGAACTAACCGTCAACAGGCTTAAAACTCGCTATACGCAATCCAATATCGCCGCAATAATATGAGGACCTGATATTAGGGTCACTACATATATGGCCTTACTCTTTCGAGAAGCAAAGAGCCCGATCCAGATACGCTTGTATGCAGGAGTTGTCACTTCGGACAAGCATCTCCTACATACAATCTCTGATGACGGAACCCTTTGCCTAGACGGGAGACCATGGATGTCACTTATGTGATCTTCCATATCATATTCAAATTTTAATTGTCATGAATCACATTCATATAATTAATTCTTTCAAGGGAAATACACATCTATTTATAATACAATATTTTAATTTTGGATATAATTGATTTAATTACATTAAATTAATTATCAATCTAATTCAATCAACCAACGAACTTGGTTGTTACTTGAAAGGATGGTATTATATCAAAAATACGTATTATTTCGAATTTTAATAATTAGAAAAATACATCATGATCTCTCTATGTCCTTTCCCTACCTATTGTCAAGGTCAGTTTCGACGGGAGTGGGACAGACCGCTCACGGAGCAACCTGCTACCCAACCTCTCCGACTATACACCATATCTGCCTCAGAAAAGGATAATACCAAATTGATCACTTTGTACTTGAGATGATAATATATCTTTCAATCGAAGATATACCATATAATATTAATCAAAATAATTTTAATTAACATTATAAAAAAATTTGCTAAACAAATTCTCAATCCTATTCAAGCAACTTTGTTTGTTGGAGAGTAGATTAAGTAATCAATTGTGATCTTGATCATATCTAATCATTTATTAGTTAATGCAATATCATTTAAGGAAATAATTATCATCAAATATTTCTAAAATATTTATCAATAATTATTCCAAGAAATTAACCATTAATTTCACTAATGTCTTAAATGACAATCACAAGGTTTGTGATCAAGTATCTAATTTCTCCCAATGCCGCCTACTTACTAAAATTAGCATATCTCAATCAATTCAAAACTAAATTAAGCGAAGTATGTTTCTAAAATTTACTAATTTGATTTATAATAGAAACCAAGTGATTAACATGCATTTATAGTGTTTCAAAATAGTAATTAACTCTTTAAACGTCAAGATTCTCCATCCCCGAAATAATGGATATATGTTACTTAAAATGATCATATCTTGAGTTATCAGATTCCAGATCAGATAAACTCAAATCTCATGATTTTCTTAATTAATGAGGTATATTATCTAATGATAATTTCATATTTAATTACTTTAAATAGGTCTGAAAATATTCACAAAATAGAGCTGCGAAAATGAAATGCGATAAAATTTTCACAAACCCTTATGAGCTCGTTTTCCTAAGTTTATGGATTGCATCCAAAACCTCCGACCTAGGGCTCTGATACCATGATATTAGAAGATCCTTAAACACATCATGGAAGCATGAGGATTGCATCATATGCGATCGGGAGCGACTAATCGTACTAGTCGCTCGAGGCAGCGGAATTTAAATTTTTTCGATGATGAAACCATATGATCCAAGAACACTTCTCAGGTCGTTTCATATGAACCCAAAATTATGTATTAAGGTTACCTCTTTAAGCGTGATAGCGATCGGGTCTCTAAAAGAAGATGCCCCCTGTCTCAAGTCCGATCCAACAGAGGAGATGCTTGCGAGCGTGTTGATGAGATGCATGCTCCTCGTAATCCATGTTGATGATCCAAGCTGTGAATCTCATGATATCGTCACACGAGATCCAACATCTTCTTCATGAAAGAGGTGCTCCGAAGGAGATGGAGATCCATGAGTAGATGATCCGGCAACATAATGACGATGTTGCGGTGATGACGACTCTCTCTTGGGCTCCATGGTGGACAACTACAATAAGAGAGAGGGAGAGACAGAGAGTTGGCATGTAGATAGAGTGAGGGAGAGAGAAATTTGATGTAACTTACAGAGAAATGGGATCCATAGATCTCAATCCATGGACACACAAAATCAATGGGTGAGATTGATTTGTTATTCTTTCAATGGCCATGGCGTTGTTGTAAAAACACAACAAAAATTAATTTAATTTAAAATAATATATATCGATAAATCAATAAAATTAATTTCAAATCAAATCAATTAATTAATTTTGGAGGTAATGAGAGATTGACCTTATCCCCTAAAAAGGGGCAGAATGGGTCTATCTATACAATATCTCATGAGATCTCATTATCTCATGATATCTCTGAAATTTACAACACTTGTTGTAAATTATTTCACAAAAATAAATCACATTTATTTTGTGAATATTGCATTACATTAGAAAAATGTGAATCACAATCACATCCCAAAATAAAATGTAAATTATATTTTCAATTAATTATCCAATGTGAATCCGATTCACGTCAATAATTAATCAACAAATATAAATTATAATAGGCTCTCTCTAATATATTATAAATCACATTCATAATATATATTATCATTATGGATAGTGATATCGACATTATTCATATCCATGATAATTAAATCACATTTAATCATCTTGAATCTCTATTCTCTTGTGCCCAAATAATATGAATCACATTCACATTATTCACATCTTTGATAATTAAATCACATTTAATTATCTCAGATAACTCTCCTTTTAATATGAATCAAATTCATATTATTCATGATACTCAAATCATATTTAGTTATCAATTTTCTCAATCCTCGAATACATATATCAACAATGAAATTATCCTAAACTCTTTCAAGGATAATGCGCTTTCTGCGCGAATAATTGGAGATAAGGACAGAGCGATTGTATTATTCCACGTATAATGACTTGGATATTGAGATCACATCTCAAATCCAGATCTTACAGATCTCTCATAGATGCTTGATTAAATCAAGACCACAAATCTAATATTGTCATTGTATCTGAATCACATTCAGATCAAGATCTAACATTTGGACTAAGATCAGATTTCTTCTCTATGAGATGAGTCACTAAAATCCAGACCTGTTTCATCTCTCCCTTGGAATGGAAGCGTCATGGTTATACAATCGTTTACGATCACATCACCCTCATGTTTCCTAATACCTATACATCCTGCATACTGGAAGACCCAGAATAAACCCGAAGTTTTAGATCAATTTTACACTGTCTACTTCATGGATTTATCATTAAGTTTCTCATTTGACTATTAGGAGTTGGTATCGATCATATACTTTCCAAAAGCATATATTATACCCAGGTATTGATCATATACTTTCCAAAAGCATATATCAAACCTACAAATTCAGTCAAGCTTCCAAAGCAAGATGACCGTGCATGCAATTTGATTCTTCCCAATATCTCATGAGTGAGCTCATGTCTTCTAATTAAGTAATGAACCTATATGATCCCTTTGAGAGATGAATTACTCATATGCCTTTGCATGCAAACCAGCGCGTCGGTATATAGACCTTAGGTAGGTCATCAACCCATTGATCTGCCAAATGTACGCACTTAGACATATAGTAACACATCTATCTCCAGTCAGAGGATGCATGCCTATATCGTGACAGCATACGATATAAATCTTTGGTTATCTTGATCTTATTAAGTCAACTCTTTGATCTAACTTATCTAACACCTCCGAATCTCTATTCCTATACAGAGGACCTTCATCAAGAGGTCTGTTAGATATCAGCCTTTAGAGAAAGAATTGTCATCTCCTTCTCATGCTGGACATCATCTCTTAATAATTATTTGACGGTACTTGATGAATCATCAATCTAACTCTATAGATATTCATCCAAGCATCATTCTCTATGATTCAATAAGTGAATCAACAATTGTATGATCATTAAGATGGCCATGGTATATAACCCTAAAGGAACCTATTAGCAAATTAGTTATTCTTCATTTCAGATCAAGAAATGATATTTGCAATAACATTTATTGCAAAATGGCTCGTTGTGGGCTTGCATGTCCAACAATCCTTTGAATAAGATATCCACAAATCATTAAGAAAAAATTTCTAATTTATAGTTCTGACTTATTAATTTAACTATGGTACACATAAGTGGAAAAAGATAATGCCATATCCACAATCCAATGCAAACCTTGCGAACTCATCGTGTCGTTGTCGGTTGCGACCGCTTGGGAGGAGAGGAGTAGCGGCTGGCCGCTGGGAGGAGGAGTCTAGCAGGCTGCTTGGGGGAGGAGAGGAAGAGCAGCAGACCACTGGGAGGAGGTTGCAGGGTGCGATGGGCCGCTTGGAGAAAAGAGAGGAGCGACAGGCTACTGGGAGGATGTTGCGGGGTGCGGCGGGCAGCTTGGTGAAAGGAGAGGAGCGGCGAGCCGTTGGCTGCTTGTAGGAGGAGGGGTTTGTCAGATCGCTTGAGGGGAGGAGGATGCAGGGTGCAGCAGGCCCCTTTGGAGGGAGGAGAGGAGGAGTGGTTGCCTGCTTGGAGGAGGAGGAGAGTTCGATGGCCCTTAGGAGGGGTGCATCGTCGGCGGGTGACGTGTGGAGAATAGATGAGAGGGAGGAGGCGTGTGTGTGGATGGGTGATAAGTAGGTTAGGGTTTCAACTAGGGATGCAAACGAACGGATACAGATATGGATACAGATACAGATATAGGTATTACCATATCCTTATCCGTTTTTAAATACGAATACGGATGCGGATACAGATATTGAAGGATATTAAAACTATCTTACCATATCCTTAAAAAACGGATACGGATGTAAATGGATATTGATCGCATACGAGTAATGTTAGAAATACTTTATAGAATCGACTTAAATATATCTAAATTGGATGGGAAACACATGATATAAATTTATTATATGTATTTGTATCATAAAAATTACACAAATATGGTAAAAGAAGGTATAAAATTATGTTGTATAGAGTTAAAAATAAATATATGACTATATTTATATACGAAAACAGATATGCGGATACGGATCTTTGCGGATATCAAAATGATATCCATATCCATGTCCATATCCATTTTAAAATGGATACGGATACGGATACAAATGTCAAAATCTGTATAAAATGGATACGGTGAGGGATCGGATATGGATATATCCGTAACCGTTTGCATCCCTAATTTCAACTCAACAATAACTTCTAGAGATATTTTGGAAAAATTTCATATTAGGTACATTGTTATTTGAGAATTGAACATAAATCAAGATATAAATGTTGTATGCTTTGTATGAGCTCCCGATTCCCAGATCATCAAATTATATTTAATATATATATCAAACTATTAATGAACTGAATCTTTCAAGGTTGAAATAAAAATGTTAACTTTTATTCAAGGTATTTTTTCGGAAAATCAGAAGTTGTTTTTATTGGCGGAGATTTCAATTTTGATTTGTGGTTATGCGATTTTACGCAGTTTAAAAAGTTGGTTTTACCACGTCGTTGTTATTCCACAAAAAAACGCAGTCAAACAAATAATATTACAACCACAAGCATAATAAAAACGCACAAGATGTATAGTACAAGTAGAGGTTCATATCCGCAGGGACTAAGCAAACTCGCAATTTTTGTTCTTCTTTCAAGTTGATTAAAATTCTAATCTAGTGCGATGAAAGAAAAATTATGTTAAAGAGATTTTGACAGTAAAATGCAATCTACGGTGAAAATATTTGTTGGAACTTGAAATAAATGAAAGAGGGTATGAGTGCAACTAAATAAGAAAATATGAGTTGAATCTCAAATTAAGATGGAGGAAATGAGATGATACTTGCAATGTTTTAAGAAGAATAATGAGATATAAGACTTGCAATGCATATATTTAAAGAAAACTTAGACTTGAAAAGAGAGATCTTACAAAATAAAAAATGCTTTCAAGTTCAACATAAACCAAATCAAATGCAAGAGAGCTTACAAAATGAGAGTTGTTTCTTTCCAATTCGACTTAAACAAAACTGACTAATGTAATAAAATGCAAGTCAAGAAAGGAAGAAAAAGAAATGCTTCTCTATTAAGATCCGGAATGAAGACGTTGACGACGATGGCGGAGACGGATGCACGACTTGCTAGATACGTGCGTAAGGAGGCAGTGACGACGAAGGCATGTGAAGACGAAGGCGCGTGGGCTGATCGCACACGTGAATTGCACGAGGAAGATGCGTGGGCTGATCACGCGTTGGCTGGAGTTGGTGGCGGTGTCGAGGAAGAGGAGGCCACGAGCTGGAGTTGCTGATTACGCGGGAAGAGGGTGCAGGGGAGAGCTGCCTTGCGAGAGAGAGAGAGAGAGAGAGAGAGAGAGAGAGAGAGAGAGGTGAGTGGGATAGAGAGGGTGCATCGGGGAAGATGTCTCTTCGTCTCCTGATGCCTTGTGGGACTTCTCCTTTTATAGATGTTATATGCATCATTAGGCTGCTACCATGGCTTGTTGGTGGAGAAGGGTTGTTTAGTGGTCTTCTTTCATTGCTTTTGTTTTGCATATCTTTGCATGATTGATGGTTTTTGGCATTCTTTTGTATTGTGATATGCCTTTTTGTGGTGTTTTTATTTTGGGTTCGGTATCGAAGGTAGTATCAGCTTAATATTGACTTTGGAGGCACGATACTGGCTTATTTGCTGACATACTTAGACTAGAGAGATCACATTGCTCCTGAGTCAAGTTCCTTCACTGACTATAGACAAGGTTCAGGCATTGGTACAACCAAGAGGACGACTCCTCACCTCAACCAGATTGTAATTGTATCTCATAAAATAAACTCAATCAAGCTAAGTGGAATGTGCAGTTGCTTAATATCCACTAAAGAGTTTAAGAGTGCTACTAGTTGCTCAGGTGATCTAGTTACATACAGAAGTTCATTCACCGCTAGAGTTGGTGGAACTGAGAGAATAAAGTCCATATGGACCTGAAGAAAGCTTAAAAACTCATGCCTAGTGAAATTCTGATGGAATTAAGTGGATTAGGGTCAACTCAGCTTCTGTTTATGATCTATGCAATGAAGAGTCGATTTCTCAAAAGTAGGATAAAAATAAGGAAGGATGTATTTTTGGTGATTTTCTTGCTTTTTGAAAATATTTTTAGGGGAATTTTTACAAAATTTTTGAAGATGTAATTTTTTTTTGAAAAGTATGCAATTTTGAAAACTATGCAGACACCCCCCATGCTTATCAGAAATCATGTCCTCATGGTGAAGACAAGGTGTAATAGGAGGACCAAAAGAAGAGGTGAGTGATGTGAAAAGTATTTTTGTGTTTTTGTTTTTGTTGTTGTTTTTTGGACAGTGTGGAGGTGTACCCCGATATTTATCTAATGCAATGCAGTAAAGATAAAAGATACCTGTGAGAGGGGACTCACGATAATGTATGATTTAACGCCTCAGCTTGGCGATATTGTGGTTCACTTTTCCTGTAGAAGGTATGTTGTGCAGACAAGCATAGGACTAGATGGTTCAACAACATATTTCAGTCTTTGACCATTGACTCTAAAAGTGGCTTTTGTGTGTGGGTCATAGATTTCTATTGTACCGTTATCAAAGACTTTGATTACAATGTATGGTCCTTTCCACTTCGATCTCAGCTTTCCTAGAAATAGTTTCAATTTTGCATCGAAAAGCCATACTTTTTTATTCTCTTGAAATGTTTTCCTCGAAATGTTCATATCATGCAATATTTTGATTTTCTCTTTATACAACAAGTTGTTGTCATAAAGGCCTGTGATTTCAATTCCTTCAGTTCAGATAAATCCAATAGTCTTCTCTTTCCAACTTCATCTTAATCCAAATGGCATTTCTTGATCGCCCAGAGTGATTTGTGGTGGATCTCAACGGGTAGATGGCAAGGCTTTCCATCGACTAACCGATATGGACTCATTCCTAAGGGTGTGTGGAAAGCTGTGCGGTAGGCCCAGAGAGCAGAAGGTAAGTGTTGAGACCAATCTTTACGATCACAACGGATAATTTTCTGGAGGATGGTCTTGATTTCTCGATTTGACAACTCAGCCATTCCATTGGTTTGTGGGTCATAGGCAGTTGAGATACGATGTTCAACTCTATTCTTCTTAAGTAAATTCTTAACTGAAGCATTCAAAAAATATGTTTTACCATCACTAATGACCACTTTAGGTAATCCAAATCGAGAGAAAAGGTTGGTCAGGAATTTGACAATAGTGACGCTATCAGCAGCGCGAGTGGGAATGGCTTCAACCCAACGGGACACATAGTCAACAACGAACAGGATGTGTTGATAGCCTTATGAGATGGTAAAAGGTCCCATGAAGTATATTCCCCAAGTATCAAAGATTTTGACTATATGTACGGGTTGTAGGGGCATCATGTTGCGTTGGGTCATTGTTCCATTGGCCTGACAGGCAGGACAAGATTGAGCCAAATGATGGGCATCCTTAAAGAGTGTAGGCCAATAAAAACCACATTGTAAGACCTTAGCGGCTGTGCGCTTCCCTAAATGGTGTCCTCCACACCCAGAAGTGTGGCAGTGAGATAGGACATCATTGACTTCATATTCAGGGATACATCATCTCCATATCAAATCAGTACCTTCTTTGAAGAGCAAAGGGTCTTCCCAGTGGTAGTATCGGGCTTGGGCTTTAGTTTTGTCTTTCTTATGTCTTGGCCAGTTATCAGGAAATGTGGAAGTGACGATGTAATTGACGATGTATGCATACCAAGGGAGTTGAGAGGCAGACATGATACTTTCGTATGGAAAGTTATCAGAAATTGGGATTGTATCTGTGATTGATGGAGGGAGACTCGAAAGGTGGTCGGCCACAACATTCTCTGCTCCGGCTTTATCTCGAATTTCTAAATCAAATTCTTGGAGCAGTAATACCCTTTGTAAAGAGATATTTCAAAGCAGAGTGGTCTGTGTAGATTATGATGTGGGACCCTAAGATGTAAGACCAAAATTTCTCTATCGAAAACACCACAACCAATAGTTCTTTCTCAATCACAATGTAGTTTTTTTAGCATCATCCAGAGTCTTGTTGGCATAGTGGATGGCATAGGGTTTCCCATCTTTTCTTTGACCCAATACTGCCCCAAGAACATAATCAGAGGCATCACACATGATTTCAAATTCATAGTTCCAATCAGGGGGTTGTAGTATGGATGCTTCAGTGATGATTTTCTTCAGTGTTTAGAATGACTCGAATGCTTCCTCGGTAAATGTGAAGTCTTGGTCCTTTTCCAGTAACTTGGTGAGAGGACGGGAAATTTTTGAGAAATCCTTGATAAATCAGCGGTAAAACCGACATGACCTCGGAAGGATCGAACTTCTTTTATATTCACGGGTGGACTTAAATGGGTGATGATCTCTATTTTTTATGGATCCAGTTCCATCCCCTTCTTTGACACAATATGACCCTGCACAATCCCTTGTTTCACCATGAAGTGTGATTTCTCCCAGGATAATAACATGTTTACTTCAATGCATTTCTGTAGGACTCTATCCAAAAATCTGAGTGTTTCCTCGAAAAAGTCTCCAACAATTGAAAATTCATCCATAAATACCTCCATAAAATCTCCGATCATATCCGCAAAGATTCCATCATACACCTTTGAAAAGTTGCTGGGACACTACATAATTCGAAAGGCATCCGTCGAAATACATAAGTCCCAAAAGGATATGTGAAGGTGGTTTTGTCTTAATCCTCTGGTGCTATAGCTACTTGGTTATATCCAGAATATCCATCCAAAAAGCAGAAAAATTCTTTCTCGGCTACCTTCTCGATGATTTGGTCAATGAATGGCAGCGGGAAATGATCTTTTTGGGTAGCCTTGTTGAGTTTCCTATAATCGACACAGACTCTCCAAGATGTGGCTACTCTGGTGGGTATGTCCTCTCCTTTTTCATTTTTGACAATTATTAATCTAGCTTTCTTGGGGACAACTTGGAGAGGACTGACCCAAGGGCTATTAACAATAGGAAAAATGATACCTGCACTTGCCCATTTATAGATCTCATTCTTCACAACCTCTCGTAGATTGGGATCAACCATCTTTGCATTTCTCGAGAGGGTTTACTATCATTTTCCAGATATATGTGATGTGTACAGAATGTTGGGCTTATTCCTTTTAGATTTGTTATCTTCCATCCTATGGCCTGTGAATTCTTTTTCAAAACCTCCATGAGTTGGCTCTCTTGCATATGATTTATGTTGGTATTGATAATGACTGGTAGAGTGTGCGCATCATCCAGGAAAGCATACTTCAGATCTTCGGGTAGTGGTTTCAATTCAACAATGGATGTCGGTGGAGTCAGAGATGCAGTGTTTCCTGAATCTATCAAAGAAATGGTCTCAAATGGTGGTTCCATCATGGGCATGATCATGGATGAGGTCAATGTGGGTTCAGAGTTTAATGTGTCCCAGACATTATCAAGCTCATAAATTTCTTGCCAGGTGAGAGGGCATGGTGGAGCTTCCAGTGCAAGATTCAGATTATTTGTGGTAATTTCATGAGAAGTGTTCTTGTAAGTAGAGGTGTCCAGACTAACCTCTAAAGGATCTTTGGCGAGATGGATGGGAGCAAAGTCATTTTGTATTTTGAGAAAAACACATCTCTCTATCCAACCATAGTCTTCAGTCTCAGAGTCAATAGAATTGGGTATGATAAGATCAATAGGGACAATTTTGCCATTGATTGAAATCAAAATGTGCTTTAGCAATAGCTAGGAAGGGTCTTCCCAAAATGATGGGTGTTTCACTCAGTGTGTTGGGGGAATCCATATCCATAACAACAAAGTCCACAGGAACTTTATGTCCTTGTATATGACTATAACATCTTCAAGAAGTCCTATTGGTCTCTTCACCGTACGATCAACCATTTGTAAAATCATTGAAACATGTTTTAGTCTCCCTAAGTCAAAGTGCTCTAGGATGGCAGTAGGGAGGAGATTGATTGAAGAGCCATTATCTAATAGGGTGTGCTAGAAGGTCAATTCACCAATCGTGCATTTAACCAAAGGTGCACCTGGATCTTTCTTCTTGGTGGGTAGGAATTGGGAAATGGCATTTGATGTGGCTCAGAGAATGATGAGCGAGATTCTCACTATCGGGATAAGGTAAGAAATATCAAAGTCGTTGTGACCCGAATAGCGAGATGCGATCAATCAAGAAAATGTAGAACCACCAAATGAGAAATCAAATAATAAAATCAAGGAAGCGGTCCTTGCTAATTTATTAACCCGGTATAGCACCCAAGGCCACCACGTGCTTCCATTCTGATGAGCGAGATTCTCACTATCGGGATAAGGTAAGAAATATCAAAGTTGTTGTGACCCGAATAACGAGATGCGATCAATCAAGAAAATGTAGAACCACCAAATGAGAAATCAAACAATAAAATCAAGGAAGCGGTCCTTGCTAATTTATTAAGCTGGTATAGCACCCAGGGTCGAACTCAGGAAGCACGTGATGGCCTTGCGGCCTACGAAGTAGTCAAAAACAAAGAAAAATAAAAAAAATGATTTTTGGTGGATTTTTAATATTTTTATTTTTTTGAAAATTTTAATTATAAAGAAAATAATAAAACAAGCAAAATACACAACTTTCAACAATTTTTTAATTACTCTAAAATGCTCCAAAAATTCCAATAAAAATGTTTTTTTATGATTTTTATATTTTTTACTGTTTTTGGTGAATTTTTCATAATTTTCTAATTTTTATAGATTTTTCTAAAAATGAAATAAGGTAAAAATAACTGAAAACTGTCCAATCAGGCTTCTACAACCATTCAAAAATATTAAATGGTTGTTTCGAAGCCCGAAGGTATTTTTCCTATAAAGTAGAGACAAAAAGGAAAAATCAGGGACAAAGTTTATTATTTTTGGAATTTTCTATGAATTATTAGAATTTTTCTAAGATTTTCAAGGTTTTTCTATTTTTTTTATAATTTCTATAAATCCAAAAATGATCAAAATTGGTTAGAAAATTAAACACACCAGAACACACAAAATATGAAGTTTTTAGAATTTTTGAAAAGGTTTTAATATTTTTTTGTGAATTTTAAATATGAATAGTAAGAAAAAGAGGTGTCTTTGAATTTTTAAAAATAATAAAAGGGTTAAAAAATTTTCCAAAAAATTAGTGAAAATTCTACACAGTGGCAGGAATTACATGTCAATTTTTCACTTGATTTGGATAAGATTTGATATTTTATTTAAAACAAACAAAAGCCCACAGTCACTGGGACCTATCTGCAATAAAAATATGTTCTGGGGGCCTAAAAGTAACAAAAACCGAAACCCAGGGAGTCCTGGTGCAAAAAGTCCAAGCTCTCATGCGCAAAGCACGTGTACTGGGCACTCAGGGACCTATATGCAAATAACTTAAGTCCACATACTAATTAGCAACAGGTGCTAAAAGTCCAGGGGCTAAGTTGTAAGAAGCCCACGATATTCAGCACATGCAGAATTAAAAACACTCACAGGGGTATATGTGCAAATAACTAAAAGTATTTCTCATTCATTAACAAACATAAACTACAACCCACAGAATGCAAAATCACCAAAGATTCACGTGACGAGGCACGCGTCCACGATTTACAGGGGTCAAAATGCAATTAAAATAAACTAACAGGTCCTCTATGCAATTTTACCAAAATAAAATGAACTATGGAAACTATTTACAGGAGTAAATGATAAACACTAAAAGAGACAGGGCCTAAGGGTAATTTACCCTTTTATTATCCGAGGGTTGGGATGGCGCCACGTGGATGATCGTGCAGTGGAGACGCACTGCGACTGAACAAAGGGGTCCTCGGCTCAGATCCAATGGTGGAGGATGCGCCACGTGGGGGATCAACGGTCGAGAGTCGATGTGGCTAACCCTCGATGGATGGAGGGCGGAGAAAAGGCCACGTGTCTGATCTGATGGTGGCTGCTGGGCCTCTTCTTCGCCTAAATCGAACGGTCCATGACAGATCTGGCACAGCAAGGGCGGATGGACGGCTCTGGAGGGTCCTCTAAGAACAGTCCGATACGCGTGCGGTGGACCTCCTCGGGGGCTGCTGATGATTGGAAAAGGGTCGTCGGAGCCTCCCGCGTATGAAGGACCCTTCCGATGGCGCCAAAGAGCTCCGAGGAGCCCGGGCGGCACCGGCGGAGCTGGCTCATGTGCCTGGAAGTTGAGGCCCTCAGATGGACCTCCTCAGACCTGCAAAATAGCACAGAGGGACTCCTGGGTTGAGGAAAAAATGCCTCGACCCGGTTAGAAGCGAGGTGGGTGGTCTGTGCGTCGAGATGGTCGATCTCCGGCGAGGCGTCGGCAGTGAAGAACGAAGACCCTGCTCCGGGGCGAGTCAGGGGGAACGAGTGGGTGCAGAAGGTGCGGAGAAGGATCGTGAGTGCAAGGGTCGAGTCTGATGGTCGAAAGGGGGACGGATATGGTCGGAATCGATGGTCGAAGGCTGACGGGGGATTTGGGCGTAAACGGAAATTCGAAAGAAATAGAAAGAACTAGGCTTACCAGATGGTCTAGGTCTACTGTGGACGAGCTTCCGAAGCTCTGGGTCCTTGCCTCGAGGGCCGTCGATGCCCGAGACTCGAGCGCTGCTCCTGGGCGGTGCACGACGGCGCTAGGTTGCCGGATCAGTGGCCGGGGCGCTCTCTCCTCACTGCGACACCACCGGCCGCTAGCTATCACTCAGGCGGAGGTGGTGGAGGTCCTGGGTAGGGAAATACGGAGCCAAAGATAGGGTAAAATGTGCGGCAGAGCTGGGACTAAATACTCCTAGGGGTCCGGCTAGAAGAGGTTCGGGCGAGCTTATCAGAGCACGAACCCCGAGAACCCACCCCGGGCGTGGATCAGGGAAGGTCAAGGATGGATTAGGACCCGGGGTTTGCGGATTTAGAGCTCGGATCATGACGCAGTAATTGGGAGAAATCGGGTCGGGTGTGCAGATCCGTGGTTTTGTGGTCCAGGGGGGGAGTTGACCGGGGGGTCAACATCCCCCGTGGACCAATCAGGAGTGGCCACGTCAGAAATATTTGGAAATTATATATAAAATAGTAAATGGCCTATTTTGGAAAAAGTTAAAACATAAAAAATGTTTATTTATTTAAAAACTATTTTTTGTGCTTTTTATTTATTTTTTTGAAATAAAAATTAAGTATTTACAATATAGTGTATTATATATAGGCATATACAATATATATTTTTGATTTTTGATTTTTAATTATTTATTTTTGTGCATTTTTATTCTAATTTTATATTTTATCTATTTACATAATAAAATTTGGAATAAAAGTATATTTTTATTTTATTTTTATTAATTATTTACATAGGGTAAAAAAATACTTTTATTTATATACATATATGGTATATATACAATGAATGAAATTGATTTTATTTTTATTTTTATGGTTTTTATTTTATTTATTTATACTATAAAATATAGAGTATATACAATTTTTATGGGATTTTTATTTATTTATTTATAGGGATAAATAAATATATAGGTGGTTTCTATGTACATGGTGAATATAGACAAGGAATAGTATTTTATTTTCTTTTTAATTTTCTCATTTTTATTTTAATTTTATATTTACAAATATGTACAAATAAACACAAACCCATTTTTATTCTTATTTAGAGGAAAATATTTTTATTTATCTACATGTATATTTACACACATGAGCTTCCTTATCTCCCTCTACTTTGGTTTTTATGCGGTCAGGCCCTTGCTGAGCCCTCCCTTGGGATTAGGTCGCTCAATATTTATTCTAAATATCTCCCTCTTTTTCTTTTGTTTCTTTATTCTTTTATTTATGCACAAAAACATGCTAATTATTTATTTTTACACAATGCATGCTTTTTGGTAATTTTTATTATTTACATAAATCTACATGTGTTTGGCAAAGGTTTTGTAGCTAAAATAAAAGAATAAAGAGTGATGAATGGGTATTCATCACCCCATATACTTAACTTTGCTAGTCCCTTAGCAAACACTTATTTGAAAAAGAAGTGAAAAAGAAAAAGAAAAAGAAAAAGAGGAGAAAATGTTTGGATTAAGACTGAATATTAAACTTGCCTTCATTAAATTGAATTATGGAGCTCGATCAGATCTTTGGATTATTAATGTGTCGGAACCTTATTTGGACTTAAGTTTAAAACTCAACAGCCTCTAAGATCCACTATTCTATAATCAGGACTCCTCAATAATCCAGATCAGAACAAGTCTACATACACAAACCCTGAAGACTATGAGTCTTTCCTTGTACAATGTAAGTGAGGTAAGCTCTCCACCTCAGAAGTAGCAACTTGACAACCCTCCCCAACAAGGTAACTCTATGACCCTAGTCTGGCCAAGCTTTCCTCGAGGAGCGGGGTATTCCCTTCTAAGTTCAAGTTCAACCAGCTCAAGAAGAGGGGGAAGAAGAGAATGGACCATGGCAAGTGTCGCCATGTATCCTTGGGAGCTCAACCAGTGTAGCTAAGTCTCCCTGCTGCAAGCTACATAAGTCTCAAGCTTTGCTTATTTGCACTATATACATACTTCGGTGGGATTATCATTTTCTATCAGACCCACTATTTTTTTGGAGTTATTTTCTTTTTGCATTTTTTAAGTGCATCTATACAACATATACATGTGCAGCATATATACATAAGGAGTTTTTCCTCTTGAGCCAGTAGACTATCCCTCTTTTGAAGCATTATTGCAACCCACAACTCCTGTCGTTAGACCTCATGGCAACTAGACCAAGTTGAGACACACTTCCTTCACTAAAAGAAGAAGAGAGGTTCCGCCTAGAAGTACTACCCTCATATGCTACCCCAAGTCAAGGAAGACTGCCTCCTCACTACCTCATCCGTAGAGAGCTCGGTGTAAAGTGCTGGTCCAAGTAAAGCCATTGTCTATATGAGTCATGTGTGTGTTGTTAAGTGCTCTACTTAGGCTCATTGAGATGACATGTGATCATAGCCTAGTGGACTCAAAGAATTAAATTACCATGGACCTGAAAAGCCTTAACCCTAAGCCCTATAAGGTTCCTCTTAGAATTAGGTGGATTAAGATCTTAATCAAGCTCCATTTCCCAATTTAATTCCAGGCTAGTTTAAATATCAACTAATTCCAGGCTAGTTTAAATATCAACTATAATCCAGGAAAAACTATATACAATTATATACAAGGATGCTATTTACACAGTATTTTCAAACATGCAAAATTTTAAAAAAATGTTTGAAATCATGGATGAATGCATGAATGCAAGTTTTGCAAAATATTTACACAAATTTACACAAGATTTTTGCAAACTTTTGATTTTCAAAACATTTTGGAAAAAAATTGTACTATATACATAGTTTTGATATGCACATATTTACACAATCTTTACACAAAAAGTTTTTGAAAACATTTTTACAAAAATAATTTTGTACACTAGTTATGTATGTGCAAATAAAAGAATGATTATTTACAGGAAAATTTTTTTAATTTTTTATTGATTTTTGGTTTTTAGCCATTTTTATTTATTTACACACTCACGCAAAGTACAAGTTATGGCTAAAGTATATATGAAATACGCTTGAACGATGTCCTCAGAGTCAAGAGCGATGAAGAAGACATAACTCGTGCTTAGTATAGAGAAGTGAAAAGGAAGGCTATATACAAAGACGAATGAATGAATAGAACATCAAGAGGATCTCGGCTTTTCCCCCTATACTTAGGATCAAATAATCCTAAGTATAGCAGGCTGTACACAAAGGGAAAACCGAGTGGTGAATGTACAGGGTCTACCCCCCTATACTTAGGGTAAAATATCCCTAAGTATAGGCAGCAAAAACATGGGTAAAAATGAATGAAAAGAATACCCAAGAGTCCTACATCCCCCCTATACTTAGGGTAAAGTACACCCTAAGTACAGTATAATCAAAAGATGAAGAAAGGGACGTGGACTAAAGAATGGAATGATATGGACATCTGGATCTTTACAGGTCGGGAGAACAGTGATAATCAAGCGTGGGATGCGATAGATGTGAGTCAAGAGACCACGTCAAAATGAATAGGGGCAACATCAACGACCCGCAGCTCATGATCTAGAAATGGCTTGATCCGCTGGCCGTTCACTCGAAAGGTACTCTCAGAAGACAACTCGGATATGTCGATGCTACCATTATTGTGTACCTTTCTCACTAGATAAGGTCCCTTCCATCTGCTCTGTAGCTTCCTTGGAAATAGATGAAGCCTAGCATCAAACAGCCATACTCTCTGTCCAGGCTCAAAATGCTTGTGGCTGATATGAGAATCATGCCACTCCTTCACTCTCTCCTTGTACTATAGGCTGTTTGAGAAGGCGGTATCACAAAGCTCCTCCAAGGCTGCTAGCTCTGCCCTCCTCTGGTCTCCTACACTATCTGGATCCAAAAGTATATCTGTAGCTGCCCAAAGTGACATGTGTCTCAGCTCAACAGGTAAATGGAACAGCTTGCCATAAACGAGGCGAAAGGGAGATGTGCCTAAAGGTGTCTTGAAAGACGTCCTATATGCCCACAAGACCGAGTCCAAAAGCTGTGACCAATCCTTTCGGTCAGGGCGGACGACTTTCTGCAATATAGTCTTGATCTTCCTGTTCGACATTTCGGCTAGACCATTCGTCTGTAGATGGTATGGAGTGGCAACTCGATGGTCTATGCTCAACTCGCTAGCAAGGGCCTTCACCTGGTCATTGATGAAATGAGACCCCCCGTCATATATCAACACTCGAGGTACCCCGAACCGTGTAATGATATGCTTCCTAAAAAATCTGCAAACAGTCCTAGCATCTGCGGTTCGGGCGGGGATGGCCTCAACCCAATGACTCACATAATCAACGGCCAACAGAATGTACTCGAATCCCTGACTCTTAGGGAATGGACCCATGAAATCGATGCCCCATGTGTCAAAAACCTCACAAAAGTGAATGGGCTGCATCGACATCATATCACGCTGTCCACAAGTGCCCATTCTCTGACAGTCAGTACACCTTTTCACGAACTCATCAGAGTCCTTGAAGAGGGTAGGATTGGAGCACTTTCTGTGTCATTCTCCTCCCAGAGTGATGTCCTCCTGCCTCAAGCTTGTGGCAGTAAGTGAGGACGCTATGGTGCTCCTTCTGAGGAATGCACCTACGCCAGACGCTATCCCCTCCTTCGTGGTAAAGGATGGGATCCTCCCAATGGTAGGACTTGGCCTTCGTGAGGAAGGTCTTAAGCCTCTGCCTGGGCCAATCTTGTGGAACTTTCTTAGCAACAAGAAAGTTCACAATATCGGCGTACCATGGGAGAGAGGCGATAACAAGGATCGCCTCATCTGGAAAGGTCTCACATATGGGCTCAATCTGCTTAGAATCCTCAAGATGCCCTAGTCGAGAGATGATCCGCCACCACATTCTTGACTCCAAGCTTATCCTTGATCTCTATGTCGAACTCCTGGAGTAGAAGGATCCATCTAGTCAATCTGGCCTTGGCATCCTTCTTTGCCATGAGGTACCTGATGGCGGTATGATCAGTATACAAGGTCACTGTAGATCCAATAATGTACGATCTGAACTTATCTAGGGCGAAGACTACTGCTAGCATCTCCTTCTCGATGACTGTGTAGTTCTGCTGCGTGAAATCCAATGTGCGGCTAGCGTAGTGAATAGTAAATGGGACTCCATCCCTCCTCTATCCCAGCACGGCCCCTACGGCAAAATCGGAGGCATCCGTCATGATCTCGAAAGGGAGAGACCAATCAGGCGGCTGGAGAACAGGAGCCTCAACAACACATCGCTTGAGAGTCTCAAACGACGAAAGACACTTGTCATCGACAAGGAACTCGGTGTCTTTCATCAGTAGGTCAGTCAACGGTCGGGCAATCCTACTGAAATCATGAATGAATCGCCGGTAGAAACCGACGTGCCCAAGGAAAGACCGTAACTGCCGCAAATTGGATGATGGTGCGAGTTTTCTAATGACATCTACCTTGGATGGATCAACCTCCATGCCCCTGTTGGAGATGATATGGCCAAGCACCGTCCCTTGAGTCACCATGAAGTGACTCTTCTCCCAAGACAGCACAAAGTGAACCTCTATACATCGCTGAAGGACTCGGTCTAGGCAGTCAAGACAGGAGTTGAATCCGTCGCCATAAACCGAGAAATCATCCATGAAGACCTCCAAGCACTCCCCTACCATGTCCGAAAAGATCGACAGCATGCATCTCTGGAAATTCGCAGGGGCATTGCATAGCCCAAATGGCATGCGTCGGAAGGCGTATGTGCCGAAGGGATAGGTAAAGGTAGTCTTGTCCTGGTCCTTGGGAGAGATGGCCACCTGGTTGTAGCCTGAGTACCCATCCAGAAAACAATAATGGCTCTTCCCTGCCAGCCTCTCAACGATCCGATCTATAAAGGGCAGGGGAAATGATCCTTCTTGGTGGCCTGGTTGAGTCGTCTGTAATCTACGCAGACTCGCCAAGAAGTGGGTACCCGTGTAGCAATCTCCTCTCCAGACTCGCTGACTACTGTAGTGATGCCCGTCTTCTTTGGTACCACATGCAAAGGGCTGACCCACTTTGAGTCGGAGATGGGGTAGATAAAATCGGCGCTCCACCATTTTGAGATTTCCTTCATGACAACCTCTCTCAGATTCGGGTTCAGTCACCGCTGGAACTCACGCGACGGCTTCGCCTCATCCTCGAGATAGATATGGTGGGAGCACAGGGCCGAACTTATCCCCTGGAGATCTGCTACACTCCATCCTATTGCCTTGCGGTTCTTTTCAAGAACCCCCATCAGACGGGATTCCTGCTCTCCAGTCAAATCAGCGGAGATAATGACTGGGCACATCTCATGCTCACCCGCTAGGAACCTATACTTCAGCGACGCAGGAAGTGGCTTCAGCTCTGGACAACTGGGTGCTGGTGGATCTGGCCTCTGAAAACTCTGTGTGAACGCTGCCAAATACGCATGGGAGAACTGAAACTCTCTATAACACTTTGAATCTGGAGAAGGCTACCCTGATGGACTCTCTCTGCTCTGCTCGGCATCTACCTCCTCCCTAGTTGCAGGCTTAGTGGAAGTCAGATCTGGTATGTAATCATCAAACTCTGCCCAGTCAAAATCTGACTCTGAGGGATCTGTATCATCCAAGGTGGCCTCAGTACCACCATCATCAAAAAATAAATCAATCTTGCGGTCGAGAACCGGCTCTGCTGCCTCAAAAGTATCCTGGACCAGGAATGCGCTCTCCAAGCTCTCCTCTGCCGGCGTCTCTACATCAGCGGACTCTGAAGGTGAGAGGATGGCATGTGCATCTGGATCTGCCCAAACTGCCTCGTCGTCTATGATCACAAAGTCGTAATCCTGGTGGATGTCTGGCCCTGCTTATGTCATCTGCTCTGTATCGGAAGTAGTCTCTGAGCATGCTCTGTCTCTAGCTCTGATGTCCTCGACCGTCTCTATTTGTACACTTTCGCCCTTGATGCGAAAGTATACCTTCCTGCTATCATGGTCGGTCACTGCCTTGGCTGTGGCCAAGAACGGGCGACCGAGAATGATGGGGTTATCGGTCACTGACTGAGGGATCTCCATGTCCAACATACGAAGTCCACGGGGAATTGCAGGCCCTGCATAGTGACGACAACGTCTCTCAGCAACCCCTTCGGCCTCTTGACAGATCGATCAGCAAACTGAAGGACTGTCCTGCTCTGTCGAAGAGTGCCCAACTCGAAGCGGTCGAGAAGGGCCGCCAGAAGTAGGTTGATCGACGATCCGCTGTCTAATAGAGTACGATCGAGCCTCTGCTCTCTGATATGGCATCTGACATACGGGGCTCCCGAGTCTGACCTCTTGGCCGGCAGACGCATCTGGATCACGAAACAAGTAGCTCTGGTCAGCACATGGATCTCTGAATGGTGGTTCCTCCTCCTCCTCCTCCTAACTGTAGTCCTGTCTCTGAGTGAACGCTGGAGTAGAGGGATGTGCTACAAAGCCTCCTGAAGAGTCAGTTGAATGTGAAAACGATCTATCATCTGCTGGCTGAACTCTTCCTACTGCCTCTTGTTGGGGTTTTCTATTTTCTTCCCCTTCCCCATCTGAAGAGCTCTAGGAAAGGGGATCACAGGGTCCTTCTCAGATGAAGGACTAGGAGAGGGTCTGAGCTGCTCGACGGCAGGATCCACACATACATCAAGCACCACAGTGGGACCATAAGAAAACAAACCCTTTCTTTTATTTCCAGAAGTGTTCCAAGATACATCAGCAAAAGGAAAAACTACAGGACTCTCAGAAGAACTGGTAGCATCAGCACCACCCTCGGCTAGAAGACTCACAACCTCAGTACCGCACTCTGGCTCGGTAACATGGGTGGCCTCAGTACCACCTCCTCCAACTGGTGAAATGGCGGCCTCAGTACCGCCGGTGGGATCAGCATCCATGGTGGCATCAATACCACCATCGTCATCTCTAGCGGCCTCAGTACTGCTCTCCTCCTCGTCGGGCGCTCTGGAAGTAACCTCTGTGTGTCGCTCAGACGAGGCGCCGCCTGCTGGCATCCTACCGCTCCTAAGTGTGACAAAATCAATATCAAACAAATATGCAGACATATCTCCAAATGTATCACTAGGAGTGGCATACTCAGTACAAACTACCTGCTCAGATTTCCTCTTGAGGTTGTTTGGATTGGGCTCTATCTGGGCAGGGATGGCGGCCTTCCCTCTCACTATGTCCCGCATCTCCTGGCGGAACTCATCCATCTCCCGTCGGAATGTAGCCTGCTGATCTGTAAGGAGGCGGGCTATGTCATCCAAGGCGGGGTTCTCATAGGATGGCCCATGAGAACCAGACGGGTAGCCTCTCTAGTAGTGAGGCTGCTGCTGCTGTGGGTGAGAGGGGTACGACTGTGGATGATGCTGCGGCTGATGAGGCTGATCACGCCTCCAAGACTGTCCCTATTGATAGGGACGAGGACCATATGACTATGACTGATGCTGCTACTGCTGGGTGTATGCTGGGGGCTGCTGCTGCTGGTGATCCCTCTGATGGCTGTACTGGCCACCCTGTCCTGACGGCTGCTGCTGGGAGCTGGAGCCTCCGACCGCCCAACGGAATCCGGGATGGTCTCGTCGGATACCGGGCTGGGGGTGGTCGTACCAAATCCCGTTGACATCCATCAATGGCTCTGAATCGTACTGGGGGTGGCGGGAGCACTGTTAGAGGCTGATCCGGCTGGTATACCACCATCTGTGTGTCAGTGGATGGTGGTGCCTGGTAAGTAAGCTGCGGCTGCTGGTACGGCTCCGCCTGTATAAGATGGACCTGTCTAGGCTACTGGTGGGAGCTGGAGCGCTGGGTCGAGCTGCTGCTGCTACTCGGATCGCCTCGTGCCTGAAGACGAGGCTGTGAAGCCATCTATGCCTCCTGGAGACACATGAGCTGTGTCTTCAGGTCACTTAGAGTCTGTGCCATCTGCTCCATCTGCGTGATGCCCTGGCACTGCTTCTTCTCAATGATCTCCATCCGATCCAGCTTCTCACTGATGATCCCCATGTCTGCAGCTGAACTCTCGACCTGTGCTACTGCTGCTGATGAACTGGAAGGACCGGCGTCGACCCGTGCTATCCTCTGGTACTGCACAGTATGTGGCTGGGGTCTGCCCTGTGTGTAGAGGCGGGTCTGGGACATCACCATATAATTCTCGGCCATCTCCTCGTAGATGGCCCAGACCTAATCATGATCCTTGGAGAAATAGGACCCGCCACAAGAAGCGTTCACCAAGCCCTGAAGCTCTAGTGTCAGCCTGCTGAAGAAGCTCTGAACTAGGTTCGGCTTCGAGATGTCATGGTACGGGCATCTGTCAGTCAGCTCACGGAACCTCTCCCATGCCTCATGGAACTACTCGTTGGGGAGCATGGAGAAGTTGCTGATCAGTGCTCTAGCGGCATTCGTCCGCCCGAGTGGATAGTACTTGTGCAAGTACTCGGTGCGGAGCTGCTCCCAGGTGTAGACGGACTTCCCCAGATGTTTCAGCCAGGTGGCTGCTCTGTCGGCTAGTGAGAAGGGGAAGGCAATCATGCGGATGGTATCCTGGTCCACCTGTCTGTTGTGGACTGTGCTGCAGATCATCAAGAACTCCTGAAGGTGGAGATGGGGCTCCTCTGTGGTGAGCCCATGGAACCGGGGGAGGAGCTACAAAGTGTTCGGGGGGAACTTGAAGTCCCCCACGATGGCTGGAAGAACGACCCAATGATGCATCAAAGTCGATCCAGGGTTGTGTAACTCCCGCATCGGTCTCGGCTGGTCCGGTACTGCTCCTGTTGCGGCGGCTGCTGCTGCTGCGGCTGCTGCTGCCTCATCGGGTCTCCTCGGCCCGTCTCCGGGCTCGCGCTGGTCGTGAACGGCTCTCAACTGTTCCATCTCACGCCTCATCTCTATCATAAATGCTCCCTGATCCCTCAACTGCTGCTGAACTGTATCGAGGGAGGCGATCAGGGTGGAGCTGATCGCACCCTGGTCCAAAATGAATGTATGCTCAGGCTGGTGACCTCTGGTGTGATCATCACTGTTGCCGGCCATAGTATCTGCAAAATCAAAGGATCCAAACTCAGGTGCCGATAAATCATCTGTCTGTCTCTCCTCTGGCACTGGTATCTCGGAACCGAAAGAAGGGGGTCGAGGGGGAACAGGGTGGAGTCGAACTCGGGTTCGGAGAGCGGGTCTCGTCTCTCGCGAACCAACCTAGATGAGCAGGTAGAAGTGCTAGAAAGCGGTGTAGCCAGAGGCTGCCTAAGAGACCTTCTGCCCATCATCTTGATCTGGCGAGTTGGGCGGATGAGATCTGGTAACAACTATGATCACAAGCAAACCCCCGATTCACCAACGCAACACGAGTTGAAGACCGTAAAGGCTCGGTCAATTATCTTGTCAATTTTATTAGGTGATCAGTCAGGATAACAGAGCGATTAGCGTGACCTATTGGGTAATCCGATATTTTCTCAACCGACTGTCCTGTACAGAAAGAGCCGGTAATCAGTCGAGAAAAATATCGGATATGGCTCTACCTAGTGTGCGGGTCACTCTCTCGCGCAAGCAAACCAGACAAGGAGGGGGTTGCTCTCCCCAAGACAAATTTTTCGGTGAGCGTCTTTTAGGGTCAATAGAGTTAACCAGTCCCAATTTTATGATTTCTCTTTTTAGGTATTTTTGAATAAAAAACAAAATCGCCTAACGAATTTTTCGATTCTCCTGGTTATTAAGTCCAAAAATCAGGGGGGAGAAGTCGAAAAAGCCAATGCGCGAGAAAATCAATGATGCATGCAAAATAAGAGATGAGTACCTGACTCCAGCAGTCTACATGCAAAATGATCCGCGCAGAATTTAAAGACTGAAAATAAACTACCTAAATGGTGCAAGCGGAAAACCAAGCCCTAAGCAGCAGTTCTACTCGAAAGAACGTCTAGTCAATCACCAGCCTCCAATCCAAGAGTCCGATCTCGGTCCACCCCTCCTCCTCTTGACAAATCGAGTTCAGGAGCAACGCTTGGCAGAGTGGGCTGCAGCACGTAGACTCGAAGGTAGTGGATCGACTATTTTATTAATCTTTTTATTATTGGTCCAATTGCCGCTCTATAGGTACAGGCAAATATATTAGGGTGTTTGGATCCTATTTGTTACGTCACGATCAAGCGGAAAATCCTAAGGCTAGGGGCTCGAAAACCGCGAGAAACCGAATAAACAGAAAAGAAATCAAAACCGCGAAGAAAAGCCGCGTAAAAACTGAGGGATCCCCTGAGCACACCGGTGCTCAACGAAACAGACCCCGAGAGTCTCAAAAGCATCCAAGTGTCCTGCTGTCCTGTATTATTACAATTATCCAAATAGTGTTGAAAATAAAATCTAACTAAACTAATCTAAAAGCCGCACTCGACTGCCTCCTCGCTCTCTCCCGCGGCTCTGTGCAGAAGGGAGCCACCTCCGAAAGCCACGGTTGCACCGACTCCTCGAAAGTCGCCGCCTCGGTCCTCGGGCCCTCGCAAGAAAATAGAAGTGTGTCAAACCAGATAAAAAAATAAGGCAAATAAAGCAGGTAAAGTAAACAGGATATATATATGCAAAAATGAAAATAAAAATAAACAAACAAAAAGGAAAAAAAACAAAAATAAAAGAAAATAAAATACAATAAAACAAAAATCAAAGAAAAATAAAAAGCCGCGAAAAGGAACAGACTCAGAAAAAGTCGCGGAAAGTCGCGAAAAGAAAACAAAATAAAAAAATAAAACGACTACTAAGCCGTGCTCCCTGGCAAAGGCGCCATTCTGATGAGCGAGATTCTCACTATCGGAATAAGGTAAGAAATATCAAAGTCGTTGTGACCCGAATAGCGAGATGCGATCAATCAAGAAAACGTAGAACCACCAAATGAGAAATCAAACAATAAAATCAAGGAAGCGGTCCTTGCTAATTTATTAACCTGGTATAGCACCCAGGGTCGAACTCAGGAAGCACGTGATGGTCTTGCAGCCTACGAAGTAGTCAAAAATAAAGAAAAATAAAAACAAATGATTTTTGGTGGATTTTTAATATTTTTATATTTTTTTGAAAATTTTAATTATAAAGAAAATAATAAAACAAGCAAAACACACAACTTTCAACAATTATTTAATTACTCTAAAATACTCCAAAAATTCCAAACAAAATGTTTTTATGATTTTTATATTTTTTACTATTTTTGGTGAATTTTTGATAATTTTCAATTTTTATATGGTTTTCTAAAAATGAAATAAGGCAAAAATAACTGAAAACTGTCCAATCAGGCTTCTACAACCATTCAAATATACTAAATGGTTGTTTCTAAGCTTAGAGGTATTTTTCCTATAAAGTAGAGACAAAAAGGAAAAATCAGGGATAGAGTTTATTATTTTTGGAATTTTCTGTTAATTATTAGAATTTTTCTAAGATTTTCAAGGTTTTTCAATTTTTATAATTTCTATAAATCCAAAAATGACCAAAACTAGTCAGAAAATCAAACACACCAGAACACATAAAATATGAATTTTTTAGAAATTTTGAAAAGGTTCTAATATTTTTTGTGAATTTAAATATGAACAGGCAGAAAAGAGGTGTTTTTGAATTTTTAAAAATAATAAAAGGGCTCGAAAATTTTCCAAAAAATTAGTGAAAATTCTACACAGTGGCAGGAGCTAGTGTCAAATTTTCACTTGATTTGGATAAGATTTGATATTTTATTTAAAACAAACAAAAGCCCACAGTCACAGGGACCTGTCTGCAATAAAAATATGTTCTAGGGGCCTAAAAGTAACAAAAACCGAAACCTAGGTGGTCCTGGTGCAAAAAGTCCAATCTCTCACGCGCAAAGCACGTGTACTGGGCACTCAGGGACCTATATGCAAATAACTTAAGGACCCGAACTAATTTGCTACATGTGCTAAAAGTCAAGGGGCTAAGTTGTAAAAAGCCCACGATATTCAGCACATGCAGGATTAAAAACACTCACAAGGGTATATGTGCAAATAACTAAAAGTATTTCTCATTCATTAACAAACATAAACTATAGCCTACATAATGCAAAATCACCAAAGATTCACGTGACGAAGCATGTGTCCACGATTTACAGGGGTCAAAATGCAATTAAAATAAACTAACAGATCCTCTATGCAATTTTACGAAAATAAAATGAACTATGGAAACTATTTACAGGACTAAATGATAAACACTAAAAGAGACAGGGTCTAAGGGTAATTTACCCTTTTATTATCCGAGGGTTGGGATGGCGCCACGTGGATGATCGTACGGTGGAGACGCGCTGCGGCTGAACAAAGGGGTCCTCAGCTCTGATCCAACGGTGCAGGGTGCGCCACGTGGGGGATCAACGGTTGAGAGTCGATGTGGCTAACCCTCGCTGGATGGAGGGCGGAGAAGAGGCCACGTGTCTGATCTGACTGTGGCTGTTGGGCCTCTTCTTCGCCTAAATCGAATGGTCCATGACAGATCTGGCACAGCAAGGGCAGATGGACGGCTCTGGAGGGTCCTCCAAGAACAGGTGGCCGGCGAACTTCGCCAGCCCGATACGCGCGCGGTGGACCTCCTCGGGGGCTGATGATGATTGGAAAAGGGTCGCCGGAGCCTCCCACGTATGAAGGACCCTTCCGATGGCGCCAAAGAGCTCCGAGGAGCCCGGGCGGCACCGGTGGAGCTGGCTCCTGTGCCTGGAAGATGAGGCCCTCAGATGGGCCTCCTCAGACCTGCAAAATAGCACAAAGGGACTCCTGGGTCGAGGGCAAAATGCCTCGACCCGGTTAAAAGCGAGGTGGGTGGTCTGTGCGTCGAGATGGTCAATCTCCGGCGAGGCGTCGGTGGTGAAGATCGAAGACCCTGCTCCGGGGCAAGTCAGGGGGTGCGAGTGGGTGCAGAAAGTGCGGAGAAGGCTCATGAGTGCAAGGGTCGAGTCCGATGGTCGAAATGGGGATGGATATGGTCAGAATCGATGGTTGAAGGCTGACGGGGGATTTGGGCATAAACGGAAATTCGAAAGAAATAGAAAGAACTAGGCTTACCAGATGGTCGAGGTCGACTGTGGACGAGCTTCCGAAGCTCTAGGTCCTTGCCTCGAGGGCCGTCGATGCCCGAGGCTCGAGCGTTGCTCCTGGACGGCGCACGGCGGCGCTAGGCTGCCGGATCAGTGGCCGGGGCACTCTCTCCTCACTGCGACACCACCGGCCGCTAGCTGTCACTCAGGCGGAGGTGGTGGAGGTCTTGGGTAGGGAAATGCAGAGCCAAAGATAGAGTAAAATGCGCGGCAGAGCTGGGACTAAATACTCCTAGGGGTCCGGCTAGAAGAGGTTCGGGCGAGCTTATCGGAGCACAGACCCCGAGAACCCACCCTGGGCGTGGATCAGGGAAGGTCAAGGATGGATTAGGACCCGGGGTTTGCGGATTTGGAGCTCGGATCATGATGCAGTAATTGGGAGAAATGGGTCGGGCGTGCAGATCCGTGGTTTTGTGGTCCAGGGGGGGAGTTGACCGGGGTGTCAACATCCCCTGTGGACCAATCAGGAGTGGTCACGTCAGAAATATTTGGAAATTAGATATAAAATAGTAAATGGCCTATTTTGGAAAAAGTTAAAACATAAAAAATGTTTATTTATTTATAAACTATTTTTTGTGCTTTTTATTTATTTATTTTTTGAAATAAAAATTAAGTATTTACAATATAATGTATTATATATAGGTATATACAATATATATTTTTAATTTTTGATTTTTAATTATTTATTTTTGTGCATTTTTATTCCAATTTTATATTTTATTTATTTACATAATAAAATTTGGAATAAAATTATATTTTTATTTATTTTTATTAATTATTTACATAGGGTAAATAAATACTTTTATTTATATACATATATGGTATATATACAATGAATGAAATTGATTTTATTTTTATTTCTTTTTATTTTATTTTTATTTTTATGGTTTTTATTTATTTATTTACACTATGAAATATAGAGTATATACAATTTTTATGGGATTTTTATTTATTTATTTATTTATAGGGATAAATAAATATATAGGTGGTTTCTATGTACATGGTGAATATAGACAAGGTATAGTATTTTATTTTCTTTTTAATTTTCTCATTTTTATTTTAATTTTATATTTACAAATATCTACAAATAAACACAAACCCATTTTTATTCTTATTTAGAGGAAAATGTTTTTATTTATCTACATGTATATTTACACACATGAGCTTCCTTATCTCCCTCTACTTTGGTTTTTATGCGGTCAGGCCCATGCTGAGCCCTCCCTTGGGATTAAGTCGCTCAATATTTATTCTAAATATCTCCCTCTTTTTCTTTTGTTTCTTTATTCTTTTATTCATGCACAAAACATGCTAATTATTTATTTTTACACAATGCATGCTTTTTGGTAATTATTATTATTTACATAAATCTACATGTGTTTTGGCAAAGGTTTTGTATCTAAAATAAAAGAATAAAGAGTAATGAATGGGTATTCATCAGAGAAGCACATACTTTTCAGTTTCTTCTTGGTTTTCCTTATTTTTTTCTCTTGATTTCTTCTTTGGTATGCATTTTTCCTTTAAGAAGCGGGAGAAAGTGGGGACTTGTTCGAGGGCTTTTAGGAGCAGGATTTCAATGTCAATGTCTGAGAACAATTTTTCTAGCTCTGGGTCGATGGTGGATGATCGAGTCTTTCTTCGGTGAAGAGCTTCGGGAAAGGGGATGGTTATGGTTAGGGATGTAAAACCTCGTAACCCCGAACAAGGACTAAATTGCAAAAATTTCTGATATCTGTGTATTAATTGTAAAATCTGTACTTATCCAGAGTTTAAAAAAATTCAGATTAGGAGTCCATCGTGTAGTGCTCGTCGAGATCTTTCCAACGAGTCCAAGAACGTCCAAATCCGATATCAGACGAGGAAGTTATGACCATTTTACGGCTGTAGGTCAAAAACCGGACCCAGATCCGAACCCGGATCCGTTTAACCAGATCCAGGTATAAAAGGGAGCTTGGCTAGGGTTAGGTCGACCAAACCCCATTCTCCACTCCTCCAGCCGCCGGAGCTCCGCCCCAGAGCTCGCCGGAGCGCCGCCGAGGTCGCCGGAGCACCCGATCGCAAAAGCAAAGGTGCCTACGCGACGATCTTTCCGCGGGGGACTCGTTCCTCACATCCGCAAGGTATGGTTCCTTCCTCTTGCTGCAGTATTCACGTCATTTTATCATCGTTTTCGTTCTTCCACCTTGGTCCTCATTGTGGAGTGGGGTTCTGATCGCATGCACCGCATGCTGAATCGGATCTGCGAGCAGTCATTGGAATGGGTCGTGATTTCTGAGTCTTGGAAGGGCTTTAGGGGATCGAACACATTAGATGTTGATTCCTGCTATTGACATATATATCCCTAATATCTGTCCCTAATGGAGTGGTCAAAGGTTCGAATGTGTAAATGAGGTACTATTCTTTTGTGGGAGCACCTTTGTACATAAATTTGGTAGATGAAAGTCAGATTTTGAGTTTTTTTGGGGGATAAGTAGAAGGGTTCGACATCGTGGGTCTTGTGATGGTGTTGGAATGTGTTGCTGCACAATCTGTTCCTATCGGGGTTATGGCGTTTGTATGGATCAGCTAATAGGGTTTTGCATACTTGAAAAATACGTTAAGGAAATCCAGTGTCAGTTAAGACCAATTGTTCAAGTGATCATCATGTTATCTTTCTTAGGGGGATACTGATACAACTTAGGGGAGATGCCCATTCTGAGTTACGTATAAGGTTGTTCCTGTTGCATTTAGATGCAAGTTGATCGTATTCATATATTAAATATCTTTTGATGCTTTCAATGACATGGGAAGCAATTGTTGGTGTCGTTATATGTGTTGGTATTTCCACTGAGATCGTTATCAGGAATTTGGCTTATGCCGTTATTCTGTAGCTTTGGGTATCTGATCAATTGCAGTTAGTTTATTTTATGAACTTCTAAAGATACTCCCTACACAATCTAAACACTTCTTAGTTGTCTTGTTATTCATGTTCTTATACATCATGCCTTTTACAGTAGTTTACAGAATACATATAATCCTCAAGTTAAAATGTATGTACTGCTTGTTCTGTTAAAGTACACGACTTTAGAATATTTCTTTAAAGAAATGAATCTTTGGAAGCTGATAGGTCCACGAGCTGTGAAGTTAAAAATATAACATTATATAGCTCATACAGAATCCATCACATCTCAAGATTCATGAAACTGACTTGTTAAGATGTAATCACGTTGGATAATATGCCAGTTCTACATAATTCGAGTATACTTATTCAACTTGAAGAGGCGGATGCTCTCTGAGTTAATAGAGCGTTCTAGTAGGATGGTCATCCTATCACAATTGACATAACTATACTTTTATAGCTGAAGAAAAGAGAAACTTGATTGGAAAAGAAAAATAAGGGTGACAACGTGCATCGGTGTTGTCATCAGTCTAATCATTGGTTCATTGTGGTATATTTGACTTAGTAAGATACTTCTTTTTGTTTAGTATACAGTTGCGAGGTTCCTTGACTAGGCAAGATAGTGGCAATGCTAATAAAAAAATTGAAAGAAATTGAATTTTATAATTAGTAATAATCACCGTGAACCTGTTGGCTATAGATCGTATAGGAAGTGTAGCAATAATTCAACCGTCTTTTTCTGTAAATTTGTCATTTTTTCGCGTGCTAGATGTAGTAAAGACTCTTATGATGAGTGTATCTGGCCCATGGTTAATATAAATCATCCGGTTGTAGACCAATGTAATGAATTCAAATGTAGAATTGATCGACTTGCAATTACTTGCAGTTTATTTCTTACTACCGGTAGAAATTTGAATTAATCTCCTCAGGATGATCGATTAATTACCTCTCATTTCGAGAACTTCATGTAATAGTGTTGGTTTCAACTGTGATTTTGATTTCTGAATTTACATACTAATCAGTTGCCTTTACCGGAGAATATGGATATTTGACTCCATCCGATGTAGTACCTAAGTGATCTTCGATAAATCAACTCGACGATTAATCTTTGCAAAAAAAAAAACCTCCAAGGAGAAGCATGCCTCCTTGGAAACTCGGATAGAGTTTTGGACAACCGTAAATAACCCGGTCGAGAGATTAATGCTGCTTTAGCTCACTGTGTGCCTTGTGCACTGCTTAGTGCTTCTTTTGGCGTCTTCGTGATTTTTCCGCCATGGCGTCGAGTGGGTTTGCGCCTTGTGCTTTGTGCTGCGCTTTTGTTCTGTGTGTTCTCCGCCTGGCGATGAGGCCTATGGGCTCTATGTGATCCTCTTGAGATGTGTATTACTAACAGGGGTGTGAGTTCTGATCCTAAGCAGCATTAAACTACAGTCCAAGCTCATCTTTCCTTGTCGACGTGACATCTAGGTACTTATAGGTGTTGGTCCCACGTATAAGTACCCGGATGCACCTTAGTGAGGAAAGACACCGAGTTTTATTAAATAAAAAGCCGTAAAACTATTTAATTAATAACGATTGTCCAGGATCAAATGTGTTGAATCAAATCCTGCCCTTTTGTCGTGAACCCGATTGATAGAATGTGGACTTAGATTATTTTTCTAGCATGGTCCTACTCTCTTATAAATTAGTATTGGTGTATAATACATATTCATACATGGTTTGGAACTATAATTCAAGTTGTTACAAGTCTTTTTGCGTGGGATGGTTGTTCTTTGTGAAGTGTCTTTTCTTAGTGGATGATGGAAATAAGGAAGTTGTTTACACTTTGTGAGTTTTCACAACTACTTCTTGTACACTTCTGTTTATCTTTCTAGTTGTTGTTTTATATCCGTATTGGGCGCTTTGCTCATAAACCTATTGCGTGAATTCGGCAGGTTCACAGGAGCAGCAACCGCAGCAGTAAGCGGCTGTAGTTGACTTGTTGCAGCGCTCTTTTGTGGTAAAATGTGGTCTTCTCTTTGAGTTTTTGTACATGTAGTTATTTTTGAGAGACAAGATGATGTATCCATCCATGTTGCTACATTTATACGATATTGTATAATCTTTTTGTGGACATGATGTATGAATGGAATGAAAATGGAATGAAAAAAAATGCATTTCTTCCTTCTCTACTATTCTCCTGCATGGTTGTTACAGCTTGGTATTTCGAATGTAGAATTGTATGTTGTGAAAGTGTATTGCTGAGTATCTGGATTCCTGGGGGCGTCACAGGGGAGGAATGAGGGAACATGGTTGTCTCAATTGGCTTCTCTTCATCATCAATCTCTTCCTAAATTTCTATTTGATCCTCTGAACCCAGTGGTCTGGTGAAGGCAGAAGTGGTTTTCTCGTTTCTCAGAGTGACAACAATAGCTGATTGGTTTGGACGGGGTGGAGTTTTGAAATTTACTTGATTCCTAGGTACTTGCTGTGTGTTCCCTTGATTTGTCCTAGGGATGTGAAAAATCCTTGATTTTGATTTTGAAAACCAGGTGGTGAGGTGAAAGATCCGGTAGGTGGTGGAGTTTGAAGCACTCCAGATGAACTAGACATGTTGGTGTTGGGATTGGGCAGAGGTTGAGGCGATAAGGCTGGGATGTATGATCTGATCTCGG
Source organism: Ottelia alismoides (assembly GCA_037367405.1). NCBI lineage: Eukaryota > Viridiplantae > Streptophyta > Magnoliopsida > Alismatales > Hydrocharitaceae > Ottelia > Ottelia alismoides. The sequence goes on from JAZKJV010001574.1 coordinate 256,180, forward strand.
TAAATTACCAGGCATTCTCAGAGTTGGTTTGTTGTTGAGCTTTAGTGGCATGTTGTTGTGCTATGGCAATTTGTTGTATAGCTTGAGCCAAGACATCAAAATTCACAGCAGTAGTGTGTGATTGAGTCACTGGTGGTGCTATCGGTTGTCTAGGATGGGTGTGATTTTGGAAATGATAGTTATGTTGTCTATTCCACCCATTATTTGATTGTTCTCTCCATCCCACATTTTGATTGTTTGAATATGCCCCTCCTTGATTTCTTTGTACCCAATTCACAGTCTCAGGGGTCATGTCTTGATTATAAGTGAATGGAGTGTGGTCAATTTCTTGAACGATGGGATTGTTCATAGCTATTTTTCCTATGGCTTGGGTCATAAGGTCCATTTGTTTGGAGAGGGTTTCCCATTTATCACGCTTTTCTTTGGATAGGTCACTGGTAGATCTCTCATGATCGATTATGTAGACTGATCTCATGTTCCCACTGTATTGTTCAACGGAGGAACTATTCACCGAATTATCAACCATATTTTCAAATAAAGTCCAGATAAAATGTTCATCACGGCTGATATAGTTTCCATCGTAGGAGCCATCAATCACTCTCTTAAATGATGTATCTATGCCCTCATAAAATATCTGATCTAGCTTCCATTTGGGGATTGCATGATGAGGGCATTTCCTTTGAAGTTCCTTAAAATGCTCCCATGCTTCGTGTATGGGTTCTTTGTTCCTCTGGATGAATGATGATATAGCTTGTCTCGGGCATTTTTATCCTATTGGGAAGTATTTCTTGATGAATTCTTCCCTTAAGACATCCCAAGAAGTGAGAGGAGTCCCGTAATTCCTAAGCCATTGGAGTGCTCTTTCTTTTAGTGAGTATGTGAAGGCCTTCATGTAGATGTATTCCTTATCTACCCCAGGGATTGTCATTGTGTCACAGGCTGAGTGGAAGTGTTGGATATGAAGAAAGGGTCTTCATTCTCATTTCCGTAGTATTTCGAAATCAGGGAGAGGGATGCTGGCTTAATCTCAAAATCTCATACCTCATGTGGAATCTGAACCCAATGGACTACATCTTCTACGACAGGGTTATAATTTGTGCTGATGGGTGGTCCCCTATTCAGAGGAGCTATGACTCGTTGAATGGTTGCGTTTTTCTCACTCAGAAGTTGCAGTTGTTGGAGGATGAGGTCCATAGGGTTTGGTCTATTTTCTTCTCCCATGTCTCCTAGGTTAGGTGAATTCTCAGATTTCTCAGTTGAAGGAGATGGGTTGGATTTTGATTTATAAACTGGGTCGTAATCTAAAGGTTGTTGTAATGAATTTTTCAGAGATCTACGACCTAGCATACACAGCACAAAACTCCAGACAAGTTGTTGATTCACCAACTCACACAAAAATTGCCGCGGGAGCGGTTATCTTTTCAATTTTAATTTAGTGATTCAATAAATGTTATCAGAGAATTTAAGAGTCCTTAATGAAGAGGTGGGTGTCGAAGATTGTGAGAAATTGATGTCCTAATCCGACTGGGGGATCCAAGGTACGGTACCCAGATCGAGGATCCGTTCTTCCCACAAGAACCTGTGCCCAACGCATCGAGGAGTTACGATTTCTCTCTGCAATCCCATTTAGCACCAGAGATTTTTGTCTCTATCCAAGGGTTCTATGTGCTTGTGATTTTTGTGTCATTCATGTACATCAAACAAATATTCAGAATTTTGTCCGCTTTCGCTCGGGTCACTACGATGACCTTTCAAGCTTATCTTCTTAATGTGATCAAGTACGATTTGGCGATCTTTGGATTACGTTATCAGAGGGAGAAGACCACATAGATGATGCAAAGAAGAAGTCTTTTTTAAATTTTTTCGGTTTAATTCGAAGCACAAACAAATGGAGAAATTTAAAAACTTAAGATGCCTAAGAGAAAGAGAAGCTCACAATGCCTGCACTTTTAGCACTAATCCGTAATATTTTGTCCTGCTGATGGAGAGCTTTTCTGATAAGGAGGGATGCGAAAATATTACAAATGATAGATTTGCGAAAATAAAATGCATGAAAAGACAAGTAATTTTTTTTAAGCCTAAGTACCTGCAAAACAAAAAAAAAGTGTGAATTAGATAATTGAAAATAAGTTAAAATAAAGAAGAAAAAATTGCAAATGTTTTCTAGTCCCCAGCAACAGTGCCAAAATATTGATGCGATTTTACACGGTTTAAAAAGTTGGTTTTACCACGTCGTTGTTGTTCCATGAAAAACTGCAATCAAACAAATAATATTACAACCACAAGCATAATAAAAACACACAAGATGTATAGTGCAAGTAGAGGTTCGTATCCGCAGGGACTAAGCAAACTCGCAATTTTTATTCTTCTTTCAAGTTGATTAAAATTCTAATCTAGTGCGATGAAAGAAAAATTATGTTAAAGAGATTTTGACGGTAAAATGTAATCTACGGTGAAAATATTTGTTGGAACTTGAAATAAACGAAAGAGGGTATGAGTGCAACTAAATAAGAAAACATGAGTTGAATCGTAAATTAAGATGGAGGAAATGAGATGACACTTGCAATGTTTCAAGAAGAATAATGAGATATAAGACTAGCAATGCATATATTTAAAGAAAACTTAGACTTGAAAAGAGAGATCTTACAAAATAAAAAATGCTTTCAAGTTCAACATAAATCAAATCAAATACAAGAGAGCTTACAAAATGAGAGTTGTTTCTTTCCAATTCGACTTAAACAAAACTGACTAATGTAATAAAATGCAAGTCATGAAAGGAAGAAAAAGAGATGCTTCTCTATTAAGATACGGAATGAAGACGATGATGACGATGGCGGAGACGGATGCACGGCTTGCTAGATACGTGCGTGAGGAGGCAGTGATGACGAAGGCACGTGAAGACGAAGGTGCGTGGGCTGATCGCACACCTGGATTGCACGAGGAAGATGCGTGGGCTGATCACGCATTGGCTGGAGTTGGTGGCGATGTCGAGGAACAGGAGGCCACGAGCTGGAGTTGCTGACTACGTGAGGAAGAGGGTGCGGGGGAGAGCTGCTTTACGAGAGAGAGAGAGAGAGAGAGAGAGAGAGAGAGAGAGAGAGAGAGAGAGAGAGAGAGAGAGAGAGAGAGAGAGAGGCGAGTGTGATAGAGAGGGTGCATCGGGGAAGAGGTCTCTTCGTCTCCTGATGCCTTGGGGGACTCCTCCTTTTATAGATGTTATATGCATACTTTAGTCTTTGAAGGGTCTTCATCTCATGCACATAGACAAAATAAATAAATACATTCATGCATGGGAGACATATGCATGGGGAATAAATAATGCATGGTCAAGAGAGAGAAATAAAGAGGGCATTCATGCATTGTATATTACCTGGGAAGGGGTATGTGTTGAGGGCTCCATGCATGGGGAAGGGAGAGGCCATTTATGGGATGCATGGATTGGAAAATTTTCACAATATATCCTCCTCTTTTCTTTCTAAGATAAAATGTTAAGAGAATGTGTAAATCAAATTGGATGGATAAATGTGTATGGTTTGAAAATGATGTTTTATTTAATGACCATGCAATTTTTGTTTGGAGATATAAAATATTTAATTATTAATTGAATGATTGGAATGTGGTATTAATTAATTGTGCTTTTTAGAGGTGATTTTCCCATTTATTTGTAGAATAAATAATATCTGGATTAAGTGGTATTGAGGTGTGTGTGTGTCAGATATTAATAGGATTCTTCATGTAATTTATATGGTATTATACCAGCATAATATAATATGTAATCATCAATTAAACTGATTCTTGACGTGGATATTAATTAAGTAATGCTTAATTCCTCACCCATCCACGTAATACAATCCGTTCAGACTCGTTACTTCTCATTTGAAAATATACTATATTGCAAAGTACGGTATAATTATGTATATTACAGTAAGATTTTGCAACCAACATCAAAACTAGAACACATCCATGCCACTTTATTTATCAATTGAATGCACCTTTTCATCATAAACAGTGTAGTTCTAATCGGATGACTGGTAAAAGAAACGTTTTTAATTCAATTTTAGGACCGTAATATGAAAAAGATCATAACCGTATTGTAATATTTAATCAATGTATATCAAACCATTTTTTTTTAAATAAGCCAATGTTTATTAAATTCCCATCATTCAAATTGGTAAAACATGCAAATCTCTACTATTCGCCAATCTAGTTTTGAAACGTACAACATCGTTTTCTTAATCGTGATACAATCAATTAGTTCATCATCATTTAATAAAATTATTTTGTAAAAAAAATATTGTTTATTAAAATTTCCCTTGGATCTGCTCATTTAGAAGTCATCAAATCAAATCAAATGTAAAATACATACAAATATTTCTGTAAAATCTTCATGAAAACAAAAATGGAATCACACGATTTTGCTACATTTATCACCAAATACGCATTAAAAAATGTCAAAATTATACTAAACAGCTACATAAAATTTAGGAAACAAGCTCTATCTGTCATCCATAAATATTCCGTGGTCGAATCCTCTAACTAAGGAAATGAGATTCACCCAAAATCATACTCTTATATTTCAGTGGTTTTAATTCCATTCGTTCCTTTTTTTATCTGGCTCATGTGATTGATGACTTACAACAAGATTGCTGTGAACCCATCTCATTTGAAAGGGTCTCTACATGTATGTATATATCCATCCATCCATCCATCTATCCATCCATCCATGCATTCATGCATGCATGCATGCAAGCAAGCATGCATGCATGCATACATACATACATACATACATACATACATACATACATACATACATACATACATACATACATACATACATACATACATACATACATACATACATACATACATACATACATACATCAATCTATACGTACATATGTGTGTACATACATACGTATGCTCCTCGGGAGCGTATAAGAGTATGCTCCCACATTTCCTTCCTCATTTTTTATTTTTATGGAATGAAACCCATGGGAGATTCACATGTTCATCTAGAGGTGACCAAATTTTGCAATTCTAAGATCGTTAAAATTTGACAATCTTGATGGATGAAATATAAGTCTCAAATTAAGTAGAATTTGGAATGACACCATAATGATATATGGTGATATGAATTACCTCAAATTTCATTTCAAAAAAATAAAAAAATGGAAAAACAAGTAAGTTACATGCTCTCAGGGAGCATATCCTTTTTTACCATATATATATAGATAGAGAGAGAGAGAGAGGAAAGGGATCCTACTCCATGGAGTAGGTAACTTACCTATTCCACTTTTATTTTTTCAAATTTTTTATTTTTTATTGAAAATGCTCCCATGGATTTGCATAATTATATCCCTCTAATATGTCATTCAAATTTTGTCAAAAAGGGACACTCCTACAACCTCCATCCAGAACATGAAAAATACAACAAATCTGTGACCGTTAAAAAATGACTGTTAGAATGGAGGCCGTAGGAGTTTCTATTTCTAACAAAATTTGAATGATATATTAGAGGGATATAGTTATGAAAATCTATGGAAGCATTTTTCAAAAAAAATTTAAAAAGAAGAAAATAGAGTAGGTAAGTTACCTACTCCATGGAGTAGGATCCCTTTTCTCATATATATATATATATATATATATATATATATATATATATATATATATATATATAGCGAGCTTACACCAAGGTGCATGTAACTTTACATGCACCAGCGCTTATATCTTCCACATTTTTCTACTTTTTTGAAAAATACCACCATGTATATTCATCCATATATCCCTCCAATATGTCATTCGAATTTCATGAGAAACAGACACACCTATGACATCCATCCAGAACAGGTCGATTACAGCAATTCTGAGACCGTTAAAATTACCTGTTCTGGATGGAGGTCATAGGATTCTCTATTTCTGACGAAGATCGAATGACATATTGGAGGATATATGGATGAATGTACATGGTGACATTTTTCAAAAAAGTAAAAAAATGTGGAAGATATAAGCGCCGGTGCATGTAAAGTTACATGCACCTTGGTGCAAGCTCCTGATGAATCTCCATTTCATCACCTTTATTCTATCATTTTGGCCTCAAAAAACCCCAGCAAATGCATGTAAATAGCATCAAATTGTACATAATAGCATTCATTATTCATTGCATTTATTTTACATTAAATAAGGTTTTACTGCCAAAATTATAGAATAAAGAGGAGAAAAGAAAAAGGAATAAAATATTGTAAATATTTTATGACCCAAACCCCGAGACCAAGGCCAGCATGGTATTGGTCGACAATGAATAAAGTAGGGGGAGATAAAGGCCAGTGTACAATAAATACCTCATTTATTCATGCATTTATTTATGCATTTTTGATACCTATTTTGTACATAATTATTTATTCATCAAATAAAGAAACTTTGTACATGAAAGTTGTAGATAATAATATGAATAAAAATGCAAAATTGAGTTTGTACAAAAATAATCCCCAGTGTACATTTTATACACAGAATAAAAAGCCAAAATCTCAACTTCACAGACCCATATCTTGCAAATAAAAACTCCAAATCACCCAAACTCACCTTTAATTGTATATAGCATTCCATAAACTATTAAATAAAATTGGTTTCATGATTTTTGGAGTCCATATGCAGAAGTTAGGTTTTTGGCCCTCCTAGTATATAAGACTGATTAAAATATTCATTTTATTCAATATTCATTATTTGTATAAATTCATATTTTTAGAATTTTGTAAATAATGTACATAATGCATACACATGAGAGAAGTTAAAGAAAACCAAAATTAATTTGTAAAATAAAATAAGTCTACAAATTCATAGACAAAATACCTATGCTATGTACCTATCTATAAATAAAAAGGGTTTTAATCCTTGATTCTTTTGCTCTTTTATATTTTTATAATAATGTATACATTATACATAACTCATTAAAAATACAAAACCAAAATAAAAATCAAGAAAATATATTAAATAAATTAAGTGTATAAAATACATAGATAAAACACCTATAAGTATACCTACATACATCTATACCTATTTATTTAAAAATATACATAAACTCATAAAAATCAAACAAAAATATCTTTATACTCACAAAAATAAATTATAAATTTATAAAATAAGCCAATGAAATAATAAAAGAAAATAAACAAATTAAAAATAAAAATACATAAAAATACATGTAAATACATACAAATACACATTATTCAAATAAAACGATAATAAAACACCTCGAAAAATTCAATAAAAATCGTAAATAAATACTAGACGAAATAATACACATTTTTTATTTTATAAGAAAAAATTAATAAAATCATTTAAAGGGTCAAATAATTCAATTTCTACTCAGATCCCCTGTTTTGTCTTCTAGCGGCTGGCGTGGACCAATCGCGTGCCGGCCTTCGTTGACCTCCGGTCAACTGCTCCCCCAGCCGCCCGATGTGACTTTGCGTGTCTCTTCGCCCATCTTCTCCCATTTTTCCCGGGCATGCCATCCATCAATCGAAGAAGCTTCCTGCACAAGAATTGTTCTCTAATCATCACTGAAGCCCGTCGATTCTTTGGATCAACCTAATACTCTTTAGATCATGCAATAATCGCCGATCAATAAGGCTACTCGCCAATGTTTATAAATAACAAGCTCCGCCTCCTTCCTCGAATTTGGCCACTTTTATTCCAACCTAAAGCCGAGATCTTGCTCCTGGATTGTTCCTCGTGACAGGGGGAGTAGCCCAGCACCTTGACTCGGCCGGAGGAAGGAGATTTTTGTCGTGGCGGAGCTCCGGCGTTCGCCCTGCTCCCTGGAGGCCCCCAGGTATAAGAGCTGACCTTTTATGCATTTTTAGTTAGTCTTCGATGTTAGTTTTTCATTCCAGTCATTAGAGTAGGTTTCAATTAATGCCAGTAGCTTAAAAATCGAAATTCGAAGTTCGTCGGAGCTCAGCTCCGACGACTTCTCCACCGTAGCCCCGCCTGTCTCTGACCGCCTCGTTCATCCCATCTCGTTCCTCGACGCCTTCTCCATCTATTGCGTACATTTGTCCAACCCGGGACTCTAGGTCCTGGCGAATCGGGGCTCCTCCTCCGCCGTTCGTCGGAGCCCCTCCGCCCACCTCATTTTTGCGTTGCAGCCTCCAAACCCCGGGTCGAGGAGAAAGCTCTCTCGCCCGCGGTTCTTCCTGTGCAGGTATCTCGAAGAATAGAGCCCATCTGGGCTTGCATTGAACCAGGAAGAGGTCCCTGGGGGTCATTTGCTTCATCGACCTCGACCGGACGTTTCAGACCCCCAGGAGCCATGAGACCACCATCAGTCGACGCGGGACGCTTCCATCCACCTTCAGAACACCTCAGACACGCCGGAGAACCCTGGAGGAGCCCAAGCTCCTCGATCAAAGCTCGCCAGCCCCGAGCTTCTTCCCCGTTCTTCCAGGGGGCTTCAGCACCGTCGGATCAGGAGGCAAGCCCCAGATCAAAGGAGAGCCGTTCGATGAAGATCAACCTCGACCGTCAGATCAACCAGAAGCTTCTAATCTACACCCTTCATCGACGAATCGGCGTCGACCGTCCGATGGCTGCCACGTGGATAAGTGGCGCCTCCAGCGCCGCAGGATGAAAAGCTTTGTTTAGGGGTAAATTTCATATCGAGCCCCTCTACTTTTTGTATTTATTATTTAATGCCAAAAATAAAAGTCTCAGTTGTAAATAAAATGTATATTTTGCAGAAGAGCCCATGATGTTTTAAGATTTGCATTTTAGTCCTTCCACGCCTCACGTGCAGCAACCACGTGAGGCGCGTGAAATTTTGCATCTAAACCCCGCCGGGTTTCTGTATTTATTAAATGGTCCTGAAAATAAAAGTTGAAGTGTATTTTTATTATGATTTTTGCATGTATGCCCCTGTGAACTATTTTATTTGCAAAAATACCCCTGCCAGGCCATTTAATTTTTGAATGCTTTGTCTATTTATTTTGTGCTCCATATTAAATCGAAAAATCTTGCAAAAATAGACTTAAGCTCCTGTTAGTGTACCCTTGCACGTCGTATTTTTAGTTTTGCATTTTGTTGCATTTTTGCATTTATTAAAAATCAAAAATATGTCTTTTATTCCCTGTCTAACTTATAAAACCCCAAAAAAAATATGAAAATGCCTCGAAAAATTCCAAAAAAATTACCTATGGTGTATTTTGACCTATATTAGTGTCAACCCAAAAATCCCTAAAAATCTCAAAAGGAAAACCTTAAAAATTCAAAAATACCCAAAAACTTCAAAAAAATATTAAAAACCAAAGAAAAATCAGAAAAATATAAACTCAGACCCTATTTATGCTATATTTTATTATCGTTATTAGAAAATTAGTGTGGAAAATTTTTGAGGCTGTTAGCTATTTTTAATATCTATTTTTGTGACAGCCAGTACCTAGTCCACTGTTTGCTATTATTTAGCTAGTTAAAAATACTAAAAATATTTTCAAAAAATGTCCAAAAATCATAAAAATAGTAAAAAACCATGAAAATTCCAAAAAGACTATTTTCCTGAATTTTTGACTATTTTTTGAGTATTTCTATAAATATTATAATACCCCTTTGTGTATATATATCTATATTTCAAAAAAAAAAGAAAAAAATATAATATATATATATATCTAATTAATTGTATTTATATATCTATCTATTAACCCTAATATACATATATAAAAATATATATATATATATATTAACATATATGTATATCTTTTATTATACTTATAGATACCTATATATTATATGTATTATAAGCTATATACTTATATATATTTATATATATTACTTAATTATTATATTTAAAAAAAAAGAAAAAAAGAAAAAAAATAATATCTAAAAATTCAAAACCCACTTCACACACAAGGATGACTCTGAGATACATGTAGGCTATGACATTTTGTATTGCTCTCTGTGGTTCGACCTCTACATACTTGTCACTGTACATTTTATGGTAGAGTAAATAAAGATTAATTCACATTTATTTTTGAGCTTGATTGTTGCATTCTTTGGTTGTGGGTTAATTGCTGATCAACCCGGGTGTTTTGTGAGCGGTCGCCTCAGCGACACCTTTCATATTATTTATGGTGACCCTCGCTTAATGCCCGCGGTTATGAGATGGCGCCGTTGCCGGGGAGCAATGAGAATAGCCTAATTCATGTTGTCATTCTTGTATAAAAAGATTCTTGATTTATTATTCATTTTTGTGAGCAGCTATTTTTATTGCTATTAATCACCATGCTTCATTTCTTCATTTATTGTGATTATTTTCTCTGCTCTATTTAATTGATTGAGCTTTACTAATGCATTCTTTTTGTGACTTTGATGCGAGGGACCGCCACGCGAGGATGGCTTCTTAGGAGGCCAATGCAGCCAAGCTTGGAGGAGGATGGTCCTCTTCTCATGACCATATGGAGAGTGCACCAAAGAAGCAAGGAGATGTGCACTAGATAGGCTAGACACTTAGGAGTATTTATTTTGTAATTTATGGTGAGAGAGAGACATTTTTGGCATGTAATTAAACATGACTCTACTCTTCACAATGAGGTCCAGTTCCCGGGTGATTGTTCACCTGGGGGCCTCATCGCGACTTTTCGAGTTTTCATCGCCTTCTTTTATTTTATTTTCCGAAGTTTTGAGCTTTCCGCCTTTCTTTTATTTTGTTTTATGTGCTTGGAGCCCCTAGATATAGGTTGCTTGACTCGATTTCTAGGTCCAAACATTAATAAGAATGCATGTTCCTATAGTCTACTTCGCTTGGATCTAGTCAAACTTAAACAAGTTGTTAATTTGTCTCTTAGCCCTCTGTGCCATAGCGAACCCTGTAAAGCGCTTTCTCTTACCCTCAATTTGTTGAGCAGAGGAGGGGTGAGCCAAGACCGGACTCTCTTGGGCTAGAGATGAATTAGCAGCTTATGGTTCTTCACGCTAATAGCAGCTTATGTTTAGGGCGATTTTGCGCCTTGCATACCGACATGTAGATAGGTTTAAAAATTCTGTTTTGCATACCACATGGAGAGAGCTGGGATGCACTGTAAGTCTTCTAACTCAGCATGCATCATTCGGTTCAATGGTGAGATTTCCATCATGCAACCACTTGTACGGCTTTTCCGCTATCTCCCTCTGATTTTGAGCACCTAGGACTTAAATGAAAATCTACAAAAACGTTAGGCGCTGGTATGAAACAGATCCAAAAAAAGTGAAAACCCAAAAATTAAAACAAGGGGACTGCTAAATAAACTTTGACCTTAATTAAAATTCGTAATGGACTATCATTGTACCGGGTTCATAAAGCCCTCATTGTTTTCAGGTATCTTGGAGGGGGACCAAAACCCTACTCCCTTGAGCGAGTGCGACCCCTAAGGATTAAAGCCCAAAACCCAGTCTGCAACTTCCTTGTGTATCGCCTGGATTTCCGAAGTAATGGCGCTTCTATCGTACGTAGGCGAGTAGGACTTGGTCACCACTGGTGACTCTCTGTTGTGAGAGCATCGACCCTATCCGAAGTATTGAGCATAGGCCACGCCTTCACGGGGGTGTCTGTCTCATCGTCCTGCGTCCGAGTAGGTTCTTGCACGCTCACGGGTGATTCCGTTGCAAGCGAGAACCGAATTATTGGTTTCGCCTATCGGCTTCCTCTCTCTTTTCTTTGGCTGAGTAGGGATCCAGGAAGGGTTACAAGGACTCCAAAAAGTACAGACTACAGGTTACACATGAGGAGGACAAGTACGGGATACTCTTCCGGCAGTACTCTCTCTCCTATAGGGTAGCATACTAAGGACTTGTTATAAGATATGCCTGAAAATCACAACTCTAAAAATGAAAAGATAATAAATAGCCGAACTTTCACGGCTTCACATGGCGTGAGTTGGTGAACCCGATTTTGTATTGTGTTTGTATGGATCTAGATTAAGGCTCACAGATCAAGTCCCGCGCATTTGCGCACATTTTTGATGTTTCTCCCTTTGACCACCCCGCTCAACCGAGCCTTTCTACTGTTTTACACTGCTTTTATTTCTCGTTGACCATCGTATCATTCTTCCAACATCCGATACTCTCTTGTGCTTCGCGAAGCTGATCCATGGATGGTTTCGTTGGGACCATACCGACACCTAAATCGATTCCATAGACTCAACTCCGCCAATAATTTCGAGGCGATTCCCGAGAAACCGATCCAGACTTTGCGGATCGATCTCCATACTCCTCGTTTTCTACCTTTCTCTTGGCCACCCAATAAACTGGGATCACTTTTGTCCCGCTTCCGCCGTTGTGAATGGGAGTCGATTACAGTCTACATCCCTTTCCCATTCACAACATGCTGGGGTTGACCTGAATTCCAGCTTAATCACAGCAGCTGAAAGTTAATTGCAAGTGATCTGATTCAGACTATCTCATTCTGCAGATAGAAGCCAGTGCGAGCCCTGGAGACTACTCCGGAGTTCATCTCGTCCGACTCAGACCCTGACATGGCTCCAGGAGGAAAGGGCAAGGGTCAGCAGCCACCCATACCAGAGGGACAGGTGCCAGATCAAAATCAAGTTAATGCACAGTTGTTGGCATCTATCCAGGCCATACAGCAGCAGCTGACCGAGCAGGCCCTGACACAAACCGCATTCCAGGACATGTTGAATGATATGATGCACCGTGACGATGGAGGAGGAGGCAGAGGCAGAGGAGGCCGGGGAGAAGGAGGTGGAGGTGGAGGAGGTGGTGATCCTCCTGATGATGACCTTGAATTACCACCACTGAAGCCGACACTCAAAGAAACATATAATCCGGGAGACAGCCAGATGACCGAGTGGATTCTCATCCCAACGGTACACGCTCACTTTGAGCTGAAGCCCCAGTTCATAGCCCTTCTCCCTACCTTTCATGGAAACACAAACGAAGAGCCGTACATTCACCTCCAGCAGTTCTCCCGCATTTGCCGCACCACCCACTATCCGAATGTCCCCCTGGACATTGTCAAGATGATGGCTTTCCCCTTCAGTCTACAAGACAAGGCCCTTTATTGGGTCAATCATTTGGGAAAGGTCGTGACGACCTGGGAGGAGTTAAAGTCTGCCTTCCTGCACAAATACTACCCTCTCGGCTGGCTCAACCAGATGCGTGCCCGTATCAGTAACTTCTCCCAAGGAGCACATGAGTCAGTACACGAGGCTTGGGAGAGATTTACTGATCTACAGGAGAAGTGTCCCCATCATGATATTCCGAAGACCAGTTTGGTCCAGCATTTCTTTGGGGGACTAAACATTGAAAGCCAAAGGCTCGTGGATGCAGCATGTGGGGGCTCCCATTTCAACAAGGATGAAGATGTTGTCTGGAAGATTTTTGAAGAAATGGCCGAAGGAGAGGCCACCCTCTCTTCATCCAAGGCATACCAGAAGCAGCCCCAGATCCTCCAGAAACAAGTTCACATGGCTGCATCCAAGGAAGCAGAGAGAGATGAGAGCTCCAACCTCAGCATCATCGGGGGCCATCTCTCTAAGGTAGATATCATTGAGAAGCGATCACAGGACCACGAGAAACTCGCTGTGATCGAGAAGAGGACCCAGAACCTGGATAAGCTAGATCAGATCAATAAGTACCTCGAGCTGTTGGTCGGTACGATCAACTCTATCCAGTCGGCTACACCATCAGACGCTCCCGCTGAGAAGAAGGACGAGCCGCAACCGCAACATCAGCCTCAGCCGAGCCAGCAGCCACCGACAGTCCAGCACGTGTACTACGTGCAGGCATCCGACCAGGGCCCGCCGCAGCAGCAGATGGTCGTATACCAACCAGAGTTTCTTTCTATTTCTGATCCAGTTTTCCCACCACCACCCCTGATCCAAGAAGTCAATGGGGTATGGAGTAATGATGCACAACCGACCCGTCCTCAGGGACAACCCCAGGGTCAGCAATTTGCCAACCGGCAATACCACCAACCTCAGGGTGGTCGTTTTGGTCAAACCTCTCAGCCTCACCAGCAACACCAGCAGCCTCCCCAGTTTACACATCAATGGAGGCAGAATTTTCCTTATCAGCAGCAGCCGCAGTACCGCCACCCACAGCCGTAACACCAGTACGCGGCTGCCCCCTCTCCGCAATATCAGCAGTATCCTCCGCCGTCTTACCAACAACTTCAACTTCCTGCACCACCACAGCAACACCACCAGCAACAGCCTCCACACCCATCTACCCAACAGCAGCGTGGTCTGCACGCTGAATCTTCTGATATGTCCCCTGCTAGTCCCACCATGGAGTGTCTATCCCAGCTTGTTAAAGGGCTGGTGGAGATGACAAAGCGGCTTGATGACCTGACCGCCACCCGAACCACTATTCCGGCGCAGGTCGAAGCCAACCCCAACAATTTCAAGAAGAAAGAGCAGGTAGAATGTGATGTCCAGTCCGTGTCTGAAAATCTTATTACTGTTTATTCTAATGCTGTTACTCTCAGGAGCGGTAGGGCCTTGCCTCCGCCTGCTACTACCAATGGGGTGAATAAAGAAATATGTGGATCGTCATCTTCCGCATCAGCCGTGCCAGCTCCAGGGGCGGGTGAGGAGGAAGAGGAAGGAGAAGCCAGTCCAGCCGTCGTGCCTTTCCAACATCAACCTCATCCAAAAAATACAAAAAAATCAGCAAAAACAAAAACACCAAAAAGAAGCTTGTAGCAGAAGCGAAGCTGCGCCAGCCTTGGAGGAGCCGCCAGCAGCAGCCGATCCCTCACCAGCCGATGGAGCCGACGCCACCCTTTTTGATCGCCCAGCCGTACCAGCATGTTCTGATTCATCTTGTACTCCATTTTGTACTCCGGATGTACAACATTCTGTGGGCGATGATTTTGATGTAAATACGAACTCTAATTTTCCTGCCAGTAATGTGAATATTCCTTTTCCGCATGCAATACAAAAATCCAAAAAAAATGCAAAACGAAAAAAGGCATTGTCGGATCCAGGTGTTGTGGAGATTTTGGATAATTGACTGTTGAGATTCCCTTATTGAAGGCTGTGGAATACATGCCAGCTGTAAAGAAGGACTGAAAGAGGCATGTACTAACAGGCGTCGCCCAGCGCAAGACAATAGACACCGAGAAGTAGAAAAGCACATTCTCTCCATGGCCACAGTTGCAGCTATCAGCAACCTCCCCCAGAAAAAGCATGATACAGGAGCACCTCTCATCACTTGTGTGATTTTTGACCAGGTTTTCGAGCGTACTCTTCTTGACAGTGGTTCTTCCATCAACCTTCTGCCCTCGTCCATAATGCAAGAATTCGGGCTGGGACTGCTCAAGGAGACACGCATGATCCTTCAGTTCGCTGACCGATCCGTCAAGCGGCCCCGAGGTTTGTTGGAAGACGTGATAGTTACCGTGCGGGAGATGAAATTCCCAGCTGACTTTGTAGTCCTTGATATGGACTCACCTGCACCCCTGCTCCAGACCCCTATCATCCTTGGCAGACCATTCCTCCGTACTTCAGGTGCCGTGGTTGATTACGGGTCTGGGAAGATCACTTTTAGCTCGAACACCCAACAAATCACGATAAACATGAACAAAGAGCAGAATGCCACGACTAATGAGAGCCAGGCAGCATCAGAAGCAGACTGTGATTTTATCGCAGAGATCAGAGATTCAGAGTTATCACTGGACGATCCATGGACCCGAGAAATCCTCACTCTTGAGGAGGACTTGGAAAGCGCAGTCAGCATATGCTCCGATGATTCTTGGGAGACAGATTCTCAGATGCAGGCGCATCTTCTTGAGCATTCACTCCAGACCGAACATGATCAGCTTAGTGCAGAACCGTTCGGTGCATCTCCGGGATCTCAACAGAATGACGAGGATGGTAGCAGCCTCAAAGTGCATTCCACCACCAGCATGGTATCTGAAGTGACAGGTAAAGTGGACAGATCAAAGCCAGAACTCAAGCCACTTCCTACAGGCTTGAAGTATGCTTTCCTTACGGGTGAAGAGCAAATGTATCCGGTCATCATCAGCAGCAGGCTGAATCCGGATCAGGAATCTCGACTTCTCGAGGTTCTAGAAAAGAACCGCAAGGCACTTGGTTGGAGCGTATCAGACCTCCGAGGGATAAATCCAGCTCTGTGTTCACACCATATCTATCTAGAAGAAGATGCCAAGACGTCCCGCGAATTTCAGAGAAGGCTAAACCCTAATCTTCGGGACGTCGTCATGAAGGAGATCACTAAATGGTGTGACGCAGGCTTCATCTATCCCATCTCCGATTCAAAATGGGTAAGCCCACTGCATGTAGTTCCCAAGAAATCAGGGCTTACCGTGGTCACAAATGACAAAGGAGAGGAAATTTCTACTCGGGTACCAACCTCCTGGCGGGTGTGTGTTGACTACCGCCGACTCAAAGCAGCAACCAAGAAGGACCACTTTCCCTTGCCATTCATTGATCAAGTTTTGGAGAGATTAGCAGGCAAGGAGTTCTTCTACTTTCTGGATGGGTACTCCAGGTACAACCAAGTGGCGATCGCTCCTGAGGATCAAGAGAAGACTACCTTCACTTGCCCGTTCGGCACCTACGCCTTCAAGAGGATGCCCTTTGGATTATGCAATGCACCTGCAACGTTCCAAAGATGCATGCTAGCAGTCTTCGCCGAGATGGTAGGCAGTTTTCTCGAGGTGTTCATGGATGATTTCTCTGTCTATGGTGATAGTTTCAATTCTTGTCTTGAGCACCTAGACAGAGTGCTTCAGAAGTGCCGTGAAGTCAATCTAGTGCTCTCATGGGAAAAGAGCCACTTTATGGTCACAGAAGGTATTGTGCTGGGCCATGTCGTTTCCAAACGTGGCATGGAAGTCGACCCAGCCAAGGTGGATGCCATTTCAAACCTTCAGCCACCTCAGTCAGTAAAGAATGTGAGGTCATTCCTGGGGCATGTGGGATTTTACAGACGATTTATCAAGGACTTCAGCCGCATTGCCCGACCTCTAACGGAACTTTTGTGCAAGGAAACCGAGTTCATTGTTGATCAGCCAGTTCTCCTTGCTTTCAATCAGTTGAAGGAGCTTATCACTCAGGCTCCAATCTTACAGCCTCCCGACTGGACTCTTCCATTTGAGATAATGACCGATGCGTCAGATTTTGCAGTCGGAGCTGTTCTTGCACAGAGGAAAGACAAGGCACCCTATGCCATTCACTATGCCAGCAGAACATTAGATGAAGCTCAAAGGAATTATACAGTGACAGAGAAAGAATTGCTGGCTGTGGTTTTTGCCTTAGAGAAGTTCAGATCCTATTTGTTAGGATCAAAGGTCACAATTTTCACGGACCACTCTGCTATCCGGTACCTACAGCAGAAGAAGGATGCCAAGCCAAGACTGATTCGTTGGATCCTTCTCCTCCAGGAATTCGATCTGGAAATCAAAGACAAACCTGGAGTTCAGAATGTGGTAGCAGACCATCTATCCAGAATAGAGCAGCATGAGTCTCCTCTGAGCAATGCACCTATCACAGAAACCTTCCCTGACGAAGCCATCTTAGCTGTGGATTCTCTCCCTTGGTATGCTGACATTGTCAATTACATCGCCTCTGGGGTAATACCTTCGGATTGGACGAAGAATCAGAAGAACAAATTCATGTCGACCATCCGCTTCTACCAGTGGGAAGATCCTCTTTTATTCAGAGAAGGAGCCGATTGTATTTGGCGCCGGTGCATCCCTCAGACGGAGCAATCAAGTGTCCTCGAGCATTGTCATTCGCTCGAATCTGGTGGGCACCATTCTGGAGATCGTACGGCAGCTAAAGTATTACAGTGTGGCTTCTGGTGGCCCACATTATTCAAGGATGCAGCAGAGTTTGTTAAAAGATGTATTGACTGTCAGCGATTGAAAGGTACACTCACTGCCAAAGATTCAATGCCTCTGAAAATTATTCAGATAGCAGACGTTTTCGATGCATGGGGCATTGACTTCATGGGACCTTTCCCTAACAGTAAAGGTTTTGAGCACATCCTTCTTGCCGTAGATTACGTGAGTCGTTGGGTTGAAGCTATTCCCGCCCGAGCCGCCGACAGCAAAATAGTTTGCCAGTTTCTGAAGAAGAACATCATTTTGCGTTTGGGATACCAAAGATTCTCATCTCAGACGGGGGTAGTCACTTCATCAATAAAGAGGTCAAGAAATTAACGAAGGAGTATGTGAAACCCTGAATTTTTTTCTAAAATCTGGAGTATTCTTGGCATCCAAAAATTTTAATAAATCACACCATTACGTGGATCTCGTCGAGATCTTTCCAACGAGCCCAAGAACACCCAATTCCGACATTCCTAGCTCAAGTTATCATTGTTTTACGTATCATAATCGGGACCCATATATGGATCCGAACCGGATCCGAATCGAGATCCAAATCCACCTCTCCTTCTATAAATAAGAGATGGTAGGCTGCTCTCTCAAAGCCCTAGCCACCACCATCTTTCCCTCTCTTTGGAGCACCACCATCTTGATCGATTTTATCATCGGAGGGCTGCCGTCGAAATCGGAGGAGCTCCGATCGAAGATCCGCGACCACCATCACGTAGGAAAGCTCGAGGTCACCTCCGCACATGCATTCGCGCTACCATCGAGATACGGAAAAATCTTTTCCGTGTGAGAGGAGATCCCGAGGGAACATCCTCGGAGGTAACGATGTTATACCCTCCTCTTGCTGTTGGTTTCATACAACTTTTGTACCCATATGCTTGAACATATTTAGAGCCTTAATCTTTCTTATGATGTGCTTCATATACGAGTAACGATAAATATCCCCTCTTTCTATTGGATTCCATGCATTTTCTGTCTCATGTGCTTGTATGCCAATGTAGCCTTTGATATCCTTGTCATATGATTCCTACGTGATTATCGATGCTTCATTGTTTGTATCAATGTCGGATCATATTTTCATTAGTAACACTACATGGATTATTGTCATTATCGTACAGAAATCGAAATGTGTAAATAGATGATAGCACACTCCATCCATGCTATAGATTCGTGATTACATTCAACACATCATCATGGATGACAATGTTGTAACATCTGCGATTCCTCGTGTGCTGTCAACGTTTTGATTGACTATTCATAAATTTCCTAACAATTCCTAGCAATTATAGTGAGATGAAAATGTGAGATAATAGTGAAATTGTCGTTAAAGAAGATAAACGGACATAACACCTTTACGGTTTCTTTTGAAATAATAAAGATTCATGCATTAACGTAATTGTGGTAACTCCATACTGATTCAACCAAATCTAAGCATTTATGATTATATTAATAAGTTCATGCATTACGTTTTTTTTTTGAGAAACAGAAGAGGGGAAAAATCACATTATCTTCATTAATTGTCTCTTTAAACAAAACAACCAATCATATTATGGTTTGAAATATATATATATATATATATATTATTGTTGAAATATACAATAAGTTTTTATGAGATATCACGTAGATCATAATGTGATTATGGCTTGCATAGGGTGACGTAAACAACAATGTCCATATACATATTATACGGATATGGCTCCTCCATCTTAAATCAATATGTGTTGCATATTAGTTATATTATACCTATACCATGAACCAACAACCACGCATCGCCATTTGTATTAATTTAGGTATGAGATGCATATATCAATTCATTAGTACGTAACGCTCAATATTATCGAACATTGGTGTAAGGTTATATATAGTATGTAAGGGGTTCCTACCTCATTTTGAATAAGGTATGGCAAGACATTCTCGTCTAAATGTTCACGCAATCGATAAAAACTAGACTTGATATTAGAATACAATCACCAGTCCAAGGAGGACACAAATGATCATATTTATTTGTGTATAGGTAAATTATATTTATTCTTACTCTTATAATCGTTACTGCCGTCAATTGTTGGGATGTAAGTAAATACTATCAATTATCTAGCATTATTTATGTTTGTAGTGAGTATCCTGTAGTAAGATTCCACAGCGTCTGGGTCGATGGAGTTAGGTGTCACAAGGGATTGTGCATGCAACTTTGGGCCCCGGGTAGATGCCATGAAGGCCGCGACCCCAACGGACGAGTTGGATGACGCGTTGCACCTAGCAGCCCGGTAGCATCCGGAGTCGCTCGACGGAGTAGGCAGGTGGCGCGGTTGGCGTTCTTGGTTTCACACTTATACAGAATATTAGAACTCGGAGTAGAATTAGTTGTGGCCGCACCCAATTCTATTTCGAGTAATGATATTGTGAGAGGTGTTCCGGAATATGGTTGGAAGTTGGAGAATGAGGTGTTGGTTTATTCCTTTTATGATTGAGAAGAGGATCTTGAGGGTTTACTCAAGATGAAAATAAGTTCCCGCATAGCGGAGGCCTGCGAGTTGCGTACTTGCATGTGCTAGAATAATACGAGTTTTGATTAATGATCGGATGCCGGTAGTTGAAATTAATTATCATTGTGGTCCCTAATCAACTTGTTGAAATATCAAAACCGCTATAGTAGTACTCAAATGATCAATAAATCAATAAATAAAATCAGTTGATATGTGATCCAAATTGAATCAGAATAATTTGATATTTTTCTCCGATCTACGATACATGCATATGCCATTGAATAAAGTTGAGTATACATCCTTTTCTTACACCCATATTAGTCATTATAATGTTTCGTTATTGGGCAATTGCTCATAACGTTACCCTCGTGTGAACCCAACAGGTATATCGGAGCAGCCGCCGCCACAATAGCGGTCTTTGGAGGAGATCGGACTTTTCCTCGTCATACTTGCATCAGACAGGGTGCGTCCTACTTAGAGTAACTTATTTACGTCCGCACTATTTTTTGTTATTCTTGAGAGACATTGTAGCGAGATATGTGGAGAGCTTCTTCTACAAAATTATAACTATACGATGTATCTCATTTTGTGGACATGGACTTGATGATTATGGTTATCAATGAGAATGGATGATGCATTTTTCTTTCTATTTCATATTATTCTCATGTTGTTATTTATATTTCAAATGTTAATCTAATGTGCATAAGATGGTTTGCTGAGTATCATAGATCATGGGCGTATTTGGACCGTAGGTCCGACGCTCCCGTCTCGTCGGTTTCGTAGCCGGAGGGACGGGGCGTCACAGATGGTATCAGAGCCCGATACTCCATTCTCTCTTTTGCATATTAGAATTGTTAACAATATTCGAAATATAAATATAGTGACAGAGTCTTTTGACCTTGTCGTTAGTAAGGAGAATAATTAAAGTCATGTTTAAAGTGTCCATTGTCTCTCTAACCATAGAAATAATTTTTAATATAATGATTCTCGCAGGGAATCATGCCGCCTCGTGTTGACCCGGATATTGCACAGCAGTTGGCTTTGCTAGTTCAGGCCGTACAGGGTATACAACAACGTCAGGAGGTATTGGAGCAAAGGCTCCTTCAGCAGGATGATTCCTCGTACCAGCCCTCTCGTGAGGAGGAGGGCAGTGTTCATCCTTCGGTGTCTCTGAACCTGGAAGGATCAGATGACCTAGAGACGCTGCAGAAACATCAGACGACCTACGCAGCATATCAGAGATCTAAGGTGCCACAATTCTTTGGCACCGGCACACCAGATGAGGCTGAGCTATGGCTGGATCACGTATCTAAGGTGTTGAGGATGATTCATGCTCCTGAAGAGTCTTGGCTTACATTTGTGGAGTTCTCACTAGCAGGTTATGCTGAGCGTTGGTGGTTCGCCACCAAGGAACATCTGGAGGATCCCATAACATGGGAAGTTTTTCTTGATGAGTTCCGTAGTCAGTTCTATCCTGATCACTGGGTTGAGGATTAGAGGAGGTTATTTGCTGAGCTGAAGCAGGGGTCAATGACGGCCCAAGAGTATCTCATTCGTTACACTGAACTCTCATGCCACTCACCAGCGACTACTGCTTTTCCTGAGGAGAATTTACAGAAGTTTATCCGGGGACTGCGTGATGATGTGCAGCACCAGCTTTCTGCATTAGATTTCACTTCCATCAAGGAGGTAGCTGCTAAAGCTACCAAGATGGAGGCAACCCAGAGTCGGCTTCAGGGGAGTCCATCACATTTCCAACCACCTCAGCCCACGAGATCTGCTCGTCGAGATTTCTACAGAGCTCGTAGAGAGCGTCGTTTCCACCCAGTGGCTACTACTCCTACCGTTAGCAGATTTGCCCCTACACCTACTTTGGGGCAGGGTTTGGCGAGCCGTGGTACTACTTCCTTCCGCTCTTCGACACACTCGCAGAGCCGTAAGACAGGAGGTGCTAGCCTTGTCTCAGGAGGCTCCTTCTCTCAGCCAGGAGATCGCAGATGTTTCCACTGCCAACAGTCGGGCCATTTCAAGGCCAAGTGTCCTTTACTTGCCAGCAACTCAGGTGGCCACCCACCAAGTATACGACCAACTTTCTCTTCTGCACAATCACACGGATCAGTTTCCCGCCGTGGGGGTCGAGGTTTTCAACGTCCTCCACCACGACCAACCTTCAGTGCTGCAGGTTCTAATGCCCCTCCACAGCCTCAGGGACAGTTGAACGCAATCACACAGGAGCAGGCCCACGCCTCAGGAGTTGTAGTGCGAGGTATGATTTCAATGCATGGTATATCATTACATGTTTTATTTGATTCGGGAGCTACGCACTCCTTTTTAGCACATCGATTAGTGCCCAAGTTAGATAAAGAGCCAGTCTGTGTTCCATCTCCATACTACATCAAGGGCCCAGGGGGCCAATTATTCATAGTGCGGCAAGCAGTGGAGAATGTAGCAGTGCAGATCGGCGGACACATATTGCCCGCATATCTTTTACTCATTCAGTTAGAAGATTTTGATGTCATCCTAGGTATGGATTGGCTCGAGCATTATCACGCATGCCCTGATTGCTTCGAGAAGACGATAGTGTTCCGTCTCCCAAGCATACCTACCTTTCAGTTTGATGGACGTACCTCAGATAGTGAGGTCTTATATGTTTCGGCATTGAAGGTCCAACACATGCTCGATCAGGGTTGCATAGGTTTTCTCGCCCATATTGTGGAGTTACGCGTCGAAGATCGTATGATTAAAGACGTCAAAATTGTACGAGATTTTCCTGATGTATTCCCAGAGTAATTACCTGGACTACCACCAGAAAGGGAGATCGAGTTCGAGATTACTTTGATACCCGACACGCAACCGATCTCCATTCCTCCATATAGAATGGCACCAGCCGAACTCAGGGAACTCAAAGTACAGCTGCAGGAGTTATTGGAAAAGGGATTTATACGTCCCAGTACATCACCTTGGGGAGCACCGGTCCTCTTCGTAAAGAAGAAGGATGGGTCTATGCGCTTGTGCATCGACTATAGGCAATTGAATAAAAGGACGGTAAAGAACCGTTACCCACTTCCACGAATAGATGATCTTTTCGATCAATTGCAAGGTGCAGCAGTATTCTCAAAGATTGACCTACGATCGGGTTATCATCAATTGAGAATTAAGGACGCGGATATGCTTAAATCTGCTTTTCGTACCAGATACGACCACTATGAGTTTGTGGTTATGCCGTTTGGACTCACGAACGTACCTGCTGCATTCATGGACATGATGAACAGAATTTTCCGTCCATACTTAGATCGTTTTGTGGTGGTGTTCATTGATGATATCTTGATCTACTCACGTGATGAGCATGAGCATGAGCAGCATCTGCGTATTATTCTTGAGACACTCAGAGAACACAAGTTGTATGCAAAATACAGCAAGTGTGAATTTTGGCTTACCGAAGTAGCTTTCCTCGGTCATGTAATTTCAGGAGCAGGGGTGGCGGTTGATCCAACCAAGATAGAGGCAGTCATGTCCTGGGAGCAGCCCAAGACAGTTACCGAGATACGCAGCTTCTTAGGCCTTGCCGGCTACTACAGGCGTTTTGTTAGGGGCTTCTCGCAGCTAGCTCTACCCCTTACTCGTCTGACACAGAAAGATGTCCCTTTCTTTTGGAGCGACAAGTGCGAGCTGAGCTTTCGTACGTTGAAAGAAAGACTGACCAGTGCTCCGATTCTCACCCTTCCTTCAGGCCCCTTAGACTTTACAGTGTATACTGATGCATCAAAGGAGGGTTTAGGAGCCGTGTTGATGCAACGTGGTCATGTCGTGGCATATGCATCACGACAATTAAAGAATCATGAACGGAACTACCCTACTCATGACTTGGAGTTGGCAGCTATAGTCTTCGCATTGAAGATATGGCATCACTATTTATATGGGGTCACATTTGAGATTTTTACAGATCACAAGAGTCTCAAATATATCTTTGACCAGCGAGAGTTGAATATGAGGCAAAGGCGATGGATGGAGCTGTTGAAGGATTATGACTGCACTATCTCTTACCATCCGGGTAAGGGGAATGTAGTGGCAGATGCTTTGAGTAGAAGAGCACATACCGAGGGCACCGCAGCATGGCTACAGACATGGGATATGCTCGCAGCACTTAGTGAGTGGCACCCCTTTGACAGTACTACAGACGTTGTAACTGTACCTGCCAAGTATAGTGGACTATGGGATAGGATTGTGCATGGTCAGCAAACAGATCAAAAATTACAAGACTTATTCCATCGATGCCTGAAGGAGGAGTTTGATGGATTCAGAGTATGTGAGTCCATCTTATGGAAGGGGGACCGTGTCTGTGTCCCTAATGATGGCAAGTTAAGGAGAGACATCCTAGATGAGGCTCATTGTTCTAGATTATCTATCCATCCAGGGAGCACCAAGATGTATAGAGACCTCCGCCAACACTTCTGGTGGGAGGGGATGAAGAGAGATGTTGCAGAATATGTTACTCATTGCCTTACGTGCCAATTGGTGAAGGCAGAGCACAAGCGTCCTCCTGACTTGTTACAGTCACTACCTATTCCGTTGTGGAAATGGAAGAGTATCTCTATGGACTTCGTGACATCCTTGCCTCGTACAGTAGGTGGACATGATGCCATTTGGGTTATTGTGGACAGGTTGACCAAGTCTGCACATTTCATTCCCGTGAACATGACATGCACTCCGGTAGATCTGGCCAAGTTATATATTCAGCATGTTATTCGCTTGCATGGGATTCCCAAGGAGGTTGTATCTGACAGAGACTCTCGTTTTACATCGCATTATTGGGGAGAATTCATGAAGGCCCTAAAAACTGAACTATGTCTTAGTTCAGCCTATCATCCACAGACTGATGGGCAATCAGAGAGAACAATCCAGACCCTTGAAGACCTACTCAGAGCATGTGCTATTGAGTGGCAAGGATCTTGGAAGGACCACCTTCCTTTGGTAGAGTTCACTTATAACAACATCTACCATGCTAGTATTGGCATGGCGCCTTTTGAGGCATTGTATGGACGGAGGTGCACCACTCCCTTGTGTTGGCAGGAAGTGGGTGACAAGGGTATTTATTCCACTCAGATAATCGAGGACACAACAAGAGCAGTGGAGACGACTAGGAAGAAACTATTGACTGCACAGAGCCGTCAGAAGAGCTATGCTGATCAGAGACGTCGTGATCTTGAATTTGACACTGGAGACTTTGTATTCTTAAAAGTATCTCCAATGAAAGGTATTCAGAGATTTGGTGTTAAGGGCAAGTTGGCACCACGGTTCGTTGGCCCTTTCGAGATTTTATCTCGTATTGGAAAGGTAGCATACCGAGTAGCACTCCCCCCTCACTTGGCAGGCGTGCACGATGTATTCCATGTGTCAAACCTCCGGAAGTATATCCGAGACCCTCGACATGTGATTAGCTATGAGGATCTCGTGGTTGAACCAAATTTATCTTTTCCTGAGGTACCCGTACACATTTTAGACCGGGCGGTCAAGATGTTACGACGGAAAGACATCCTTTAGTGAAGGTATTGTGGCAAAGTCAGAATGTTGAGGAGGCCACTTGGGAGCCTGAGGCATATATGCGACAGAAATACCCCTATCTTTTTGAAGGTATGTTCACGAAACCCTATTTCAATCCTCTTTAAGATTTTTATGGGTTCCGTTCTCTTTAAGATTTTTTTTATGCCTAAATCTACACCACATTCAAAACCCATACGTTAAATCCTACGTCTCGAGGACGAGACTTCCTTTAAGATTTTTATGATGTGAAACCCCGAATTTTTTTTCTAAAATCTGGAGTATTCTTGGCATCCAAAAATTTTAATAAATCACACCATTACGTGGATCTCGTCGAGATCTTTCCAACGAGCCCAAGAACACCCAATTCCGACATTCCTAGCTCAAGTTATCATTGTTTTACGTATCATAATCGGGACCCATATATGGATCCGAACCGGATCCGAATCGAGATCCAAATCCACCTCTCCTATAAATAAGAGATGGTAGGCTGCTCTCTCAAAGCCCTACCCACCACCATCTTTCCCTCTCTTTGGAGCACCATCATCTTGATCGATTTTATCGTCGGAGGGCTGCCGTCGAAATCGGAGGAGCTCCGATCGAAGATCCGCGACCACCATCACGTAGGAAAGCTCGAGGTCACCTCCGCACACGCATTCGCGCTACCATCGAGATACGGAAAAATCTTTTCCGTGTGAGAGGAGATCCCGAGGGAACATCCTCGGAGGTAACGATGTTATACCCTCCTCTTGCTGTTGGTTTCATACAACTTTTGTACCCATATGCTTGAACATATTTAGAGCCTTAATCTTTCTTATGATGTGCTTCATATACGAGTAACGATAAATATCCCCTCTTTCTATTGGATTCCATGCATTTTCTGTCTCATGTGCTTGTATGCCAATGTAGCCTTTGATATCCTTGTCATATGATTCCTACGTGATTATCGATGCTTCATTGTTTGTATCAATGTCGGATCATATTTTCATTAGTAACACTACATGGATTATTGTCATTATCGTACAGAAATCGAAATGTGTAAATAGATGATAGCACACTCCATCCATGCTATAGATTCGTGATTACATTCAACACATCATCATGGACGACAATGTTGTAACATCTGCGATTCCTCGTGTGCTGTCAACGTTTTGATTGACTATTCATAAATTTCCTAACAATTCCTAGCAATTATAGTGAGATGAAAATGTGAGATAATAGTGAAATTGTCGTTAAAGAAGATAAACGGACATAACACCTTTACGGTTTCTTTTGAAATAATAAAGATTCATGCATTAACGTAATTGTGGTAACTCCATACTGATTCAACCAAATCTAAGCATTTATGATTATATTAATAAGTTCATGCATTACGTTTTTTTTGAGAAAAAGAAGAGGGGAAAAATCACATTATCTTCATTAATTGTCTCTTTAAACAAAACAACCAATCATATTATGGTTTGAAATATATATATATATATATATATATATATTATTGTTGAAATATACAATAAGTTTTTATGAGATATGACGTAGATCATAATGTGATTATGGCTTGCATAGGGTGACGTAAACAACAATGTCCATATACATATTATACGGATATGGCTCCTCCATCTTAAATCAATATGTGTTGCATATTAGTTATATTATACCTATACCATGAACCAACAACCACGCATCGCCATTTGTATTAATTTAGGTATGAGATGCATATATCAATTCATTAGTACGTAACGCTCAATATTATCGAACATTGGTGTAAGGTTATATATAGTATGTAAGGGGTTCCTACCTCATTTTGAATAAGGTATGGCAAGACATTCTCATCTAAATGTTCACGCAATCGATAAAAACTAGACTTGATATTAGAATACAATCACCAGTCCAAGGAGGACACAAATGATCATATTTATTTGTGTAGGTAAATTATATTTATTCTTACTCTTATAATCGTTACTGCCGTCAATTGTTGGGATGTAAGTAAATACTATCAATTATCTAGCATTATTTATGTTTTTAGTGAGTATCCTGTAGTAAGATTCCACAGCGTCTGGATCGATGGAGTTAGGTGTCACAAGGGATTGTGCATGCAACTTTGGGCCCCGGGTAGATGCCATGAAGGCCGCGACCCCAACGGACGAGTTGGATGACGCGTTGCACCTAGCAGCCCAATGGCATCCGGAGTCGCTCGACGGAGTAGGCAGGTGGCGCGGTTGGCGTTCTTGGTTTCACACTTATACAGAATATTAGAACTCGGAGTAGAATTAGTTGTGGCCGCACCCAATTCTATTTCGAGTAATGATATTGTGAGAGGTGTTCCGGGATATGGTTGGAAGTTGGAGAATGAGGTGTTGGTTTATTCCTTTTATGATTGAGAAGAGGATCTTGAGGGTTTACTCAAGATGAAAATAAGTTCCCGCATAGCGGAGGCCTGCGAGTTGCGTACTTGCATGTGCTAAAATAATACGAGTTTTGATTAATGATCGGATGCCGGTAGTTGAAATTAATTATCATTGTGGTCCCTTATCAACTTGTTGAAATATCAAAACCGCTATAGTAGTACTCAAATGATCAATAAATAAAATCAGTTGATATGTGATCCAAATTGAATCAGAATAATTTGATATTTTTCTCCGATCTACGATACATGCATATGCCATTGAATAAAGTTGGGTATACATCCTTTTCTTACACCCATATTAGTCATTATAATGTTTCGTTATTGGGCAATTGCTCATAACGTTACCCTCGTGTGAACCCAACAGGTATATCGGAGCAGCCGCCGCCACAGTAGCGGTCTTTGGAGGAGATCGGACTTTTCCTCGTCATACTTGCATCAGACAGGGTGCGTCCTACTTAGAGTAACTTATTTACGTACGCACTATTTTTTGTTATTCTTGAGAGACATTGTAGCGAGATATGTGGAGAGCTTCTTCTACAAAATTATAACTATACGATGTATCTCATTTTGTGGACATGGACTTGATGATTATGGTTATCAATGAGAATGGATGGTGCATTTTTCTTTCTATTTCATACTATTCTCATGTTGTTATTTATATTTCAAATGTTAATCTAATGTGCATAAGATGGTTTGCTGAGTATCATAGATCATGAGCGTATTTGGACCGTAGGTCCGACGCTCCCGTCTCGTCGTTTCGTAGCCGGAGGGACGGGGCGTCACAGAGTACGACATCGATCATCGTGTCGCATCTCCTTATCATCCGCAGACCAATGGCATGGAGGAGCTATCAAACAGAGAAATCAAGACCATATTGCAGAAACTTGTTAGGCCAAACAGAAAAGACTGGTCTCAACTCTTGGACTCAGCTCTTTGGGCTTACAGAACCGCCTACAAGTCTCCCTTGGGCATGTTGCCCTACCGTCTTGTATATGGGAAACCATGCCATCTGCCCATGGAATTAATTCATAAATCTCTTTGGGCAATCAGCAATTGTAACTTGGACTCACGAAGAAGTGGTCAGAAGAGAAAAGACGATCTGAACAGGCTCTTGGAATTCCGAGACTGTGCATACGATAACACCTTGATGAACAAGGAGAAGGTGAAACGCTGGCATGACCGGCACATCAGACGAAAGACCTTCGACGTTGGACAGAAAGTGTGGCTGTTTGATGCAAAGTTACAGATATTTCCAGGCAAATTAAAGAGTAAGTGGACAGGGCCATTCTGAGTTTGTGAGGTGCGTGACAATGGCAGTATCGCGATATCAGATTTGTCTCCTGACGCACAACCCTTCGTCGTCAACGGCCAACTACTGAAGCCTTACCTCGAACCAGATGCATTCTTGGCCGTTGTTGACTCTATTCAGCTAATGCACCATGATGACACCTTCACAGCACCTGCGACATCGAAAGATTCAGACTATGTCATTCAACAATTGTTTATCTGATTTTCTTCTTTTCTTCTTTTCTTCTTTTCATTTTCTATTTTCTTTTTCGTAACAAAAGGTGCCGCCCTTGTAGACAGTTTTCTATACTTAGGACGTACTTGGTCCTAAGTATAGGGGGGATGTGCACCCCAAGTTTTTTTCATTTCATTCCGATCCTCTCCATTGTCTCCTCTTCTTGTCTATACTTAGGAGTATCTTACCCTAAGTATAGGGGGAGACAATCTGAGTACGATCTGTGTATTCCCACCCTTGACCCTCCCTGCTTTTTGTACAATCTGCTATACTTAAGATTATTTGATCC
Source organism: Ottelia alismoides (assembly GCA_037367405.1). NCBI lineage: Eukaryota > Viridiplantae > Streptophyta > Magnoliopsida > Alismatales > Hydrocharitaceae > Ottelia > Ottelia alismoides. The sequence continues at coordinate 286,264 of JAZKJV010001574.1, forward strand.
TAAGTATAGAGGGGACGGTCAACTTCTCATTCATTCATTTCATTCATATTTATTCTTTAGATCTGTCTATACTCAGTACGAGTTATGTCTTTACTTTTCCTTTCGATCTATGAGGACATAGCTCAAGCTAAGTATAGGGGGGTCGTATATACCATGTATATACTAAAAGCCATAACTCATATTGAAAAATAAAAGACCACCTCATCATAAAATAAAATGTAAAAAGTAGCTCTATAATAATGAAAGATGATTGTGAGTTCCTCAGACTCTTTGTAATTATACTGATTATTGAGTCCGAAAAATATTTTGTGCGAAACATTCTCTTTTGAAAAATCTTGTGAAATTTGTTTGAAAATAGTGTGTACAAGTATTCAATATTTGAAAAATTAGTTTTGTGTGTAAAATTTATTTTCTTTGAGTGAAACCAAAAATGTATGAAAATCAGTGTGCAAATGATTGTGAAAAATTTGATTGACAAAATTGTTTTGAAAAATCTATCTATGCTGTGTAAACCTTTGTAAAAGGATTTTTAAATGCGTGAACATGTTTGCAAAATTATTTTGGACTATAGTTTCCAAAATCCTTGTGAAAATGGTTCTCGATTAAGTCTGAGGAGTCCGCACAAAAATCTCTCATTTGTAAATAATAAATAAGCCCAAACAAAGACTAAAAGAACCAAAACCATATTATACATCAAATACTGTTTTTCTTCTTTTATACATACTGATTAATAAATCAGATACCTATACAGTACGATTTGAAAAATAGTGTGACCAGTTTTGCAAAATTTGATGTGAAATGATTTCAAATATGTGAAAACATTTTGATTGCAAAATTTTTCTTTGTGTGAAAGAAAGGATTTGAAAAACCTATGTGCAAATATTTTGAAAAATGCTTGTCAAAACTATTGTGAAAATTATACATATATAGTGTGACAAATCTTTGCAAAAATAGATTTCAAATGTGTGTAAATGATTGCGAAAATTATTGTGTGTACTATAGTTTGCAAAAGTATTTTCAAAACCTAATAAGAACACTCTTACAAACTCATGTAAATCATAAATAAGACACATACAATTCTTTCTGTACAGTTCTAAATAAACTACTCCATTCAAACATGTAAAGTTTGTAGAAATTCATACGTTTGTAAAGCAGCACGTCCGTGTAAATAATTGTATATACTTTTTGTGTATGTCCAGTTCTTAGTTTATTTGCAAAAATTCTTTGTGTAAAAACATTCTTTGATTCTTTCCAAACTTTTTGTGAAAAATTTGCATCATTCATTGTGCATAGCATAAGCATACCATTCATGTTCTTTTTGAGTGAGCTTGATGATTGAATCAGTCTAATAAAGTCTCAAATTGGGGCTTGGTTGGACCTTACCGCACCTAACTGCACTAGAACCTTATGGGAACTAGGTTTAAGGTATTTCAGGTCTATGCAGACTTAATTCTTTGAGAAATCAGGGCTGGGTTCAAGTCACCTTAGTGGACTAACTAGAACTTTTCGAGACACACGTACGACTCTTACCGACCGTGACCTAACTTGGACACTTTCACCCTTCACTTGGCTCAACTCAGTTGGAGTGGTGAGGGGGTTGGATTTGCCAGTCTGAGACGCACACGGGTGGAAACATTCGTCCTCGTCTAGGGAGGGAAGTGCACCCCAACCTGATTCAATAGCCATGAGGTCTAAAGACAGGAGATGTGGGTTGCGATAAAGCTTCAAAAGAGGGATAGTCTACTGGCTCAAGAGGAAAAAATCCTTATGTAAATGCTGCTGTGAATAGTATGTTGAAAAAAAAAATGGTCAGGCTTGTACAAAAATAAAATGCCTGCAAAGTATGTACAAAGTCAATAAGCAAGCTTGAGTTCCAAAGACAAATATGTGAGTGATGAATACCCATTCATCACTCTTTATTCTTATATTTTAGCTACAAAAACCTATGCAAATGCATGTAGATATGTGTAAATAGGAAAAATTAGCAAAAGCATGCATGTTTGTAAATATAAATAATTAGCATGTTTTTGTGCAAAAATAAAAGAATAAAGAAGAAAAAGAAAAAGAGGGAAATATTTAGAATAAATATTGAGCAACCTAACCCAAGGGAGGGCTCGGCATGGGCCTGACCGCATAAAAGCCACAAGTAGAGGGAGATAGGGGCTCATATGTAAATACTTATGTAAATAAATAAAATAATATTTTTCCTCAACCAAAAATATGTTGTAAATACTTGTATATATTTTGTACATATTTATAGCCTATTAAAAACAAAATAAAAAGTTAAAAATCAAAATCCTAAAAACAACCTTTCACCATGTACATAAACCCCTATCTTATATTTATTTCACCTTGTAAATAAATTTCTTTCCAAAACTTTTTGTAAATATTCCTTTTTTATGTTTTGTAAATAAAATAAATAAAAAGAGTTAAAACAAAAATCAAATAAAAATTACAAAATTAAAAATACAAAAACATCTTGTATATATACCATGTATATATCATGTATATAACTAACTAATTAACCCATGTATATAAATAATAAAAATAAAATAAAAATAGCCTTTTATTCCTCATTTTATCCTATAAATAAATAAAATATAAAATAGGAATAAAAATGTATAAAAATAACTAATTAAAAATCAAAATCAAAAATCCTACATTGTACATATACCTATGTATAGCTATAATATGTAAATACCTTATTTTAATTTCCAAAAATTAAATTAAAAATCACAAAAAAATAGAAAAAATTAAAACAAACATTTTTCATGTTTTAAGTTTTTGAAAATTCGGCCATTTAAGGCCCCAAAAAAATCAAATAAAATTTCAATAATTGGCGGGCTCTGATTGGTCCACGGGGGATTGTTGACCCCCGGTCAACACCTCCCCCAGGACCACCAGAGCCGCGGATCTACATTTCGACCCGACTTCTCCCAATTACCCCCACCAGATCCGATCGCCAACCCATCAAACCCCGAGTCCGGATCATTCCTTGTGCATCCGGCATGCTCGCCGGAGCCGCCCCCTCGGGATCCGCGCGCTCCCGAGCTCGCCCGATCCTCTTCTTCCCGGACCCCTAGCACTATAAAGCCCGAGCTCAGCCGCCTCCTCATTCCATCTTTGGCTCCCCATTCTCTCTCCAGTGACCTCCATCGCAACCAGCAAGGTGACAGCTTGCATTTGCCGGTGTCGCAGAGAGGAGGAGGTGCTCGGACCATCGATCCGGCTGCCTCGCGCCGCCGTGCTCCGACGTTCAACCGGAGCTCGAGCCTCGGGCGTTGACGACCCTTGAGGCAAGGACCAGGAGCTAGCTAAGCTCCAGCATAGTCTCCAGCATCACCTAGGTAACCTTCGTTCCTTCTTGTTTAGTCTAATTTTAAGTTACCCCCAAATCGACTCCTTGCTGTGTTCCTCTGATTCCGACCATCATGCACACTATCTCGATCATCGGAGCACACTACCATCTTCGCCGTTCCCCCACGCACGTTCTTCGCCCACTCGTTCAACCCAACTCGCCCCGGAGTTGGGAGTCGAGCTCCACCACCTGTCGCTCGCCGGAGCTCATTCACCCCGCCGCACCGTTCACCCTCACGACGCTTCTTGGGGTCGAGGCACTTTGCCCTCGACCCGCGAAGCTTTTGGTTTGCTTTGCAGGTCCAACGGGAGGCATCTGAGCCCCTCTTACATTCCAGCCAGGAGCTTCGCGCCGCCAGCCTCGCCGGAGCCCCTCCAGGGCTCGGCCGGGCCATCGAAGTCCACCACCAGCTGCGGAGCTTCACCGCGGACCCGTTCCGATCATCAGGAGCAGCTGAGGAGGAGTACAGCTCACGCACGAGGCCGGCGAAGTTCGCCGGCGTCGTGTTCTTCCACCATCCTCCAGAACCGTCCGATGACGCCTCCGCTCCAGTTTTGATCTCAGCCGTCCATCTTCCGAGGAGCAGCGACCGTCGATCACTCCGAGGAGCTCATCTGGACCGTTCGCAGCAGAGGAGAGAGGTACCTGAGCCCAGAACCGCCCGATCTCCCACGTGTCCTCGCCTCCACCGTCGATCGAGCCCCCGAGCTGAAGAAGAGACGCGCCCCCCATCCAGAGCCGACCGATCTTCCACGTGGCGCGCATCTGGCCGTCGACGAATAAAGGGGTAATTTACTTAGGGCCCCCTCTTAGTTTGTCTTTTTCGTCTTAGTCCTGTAAATATTTTTAGAACTTTATTTTCGTAGGGTAAATTGCATTGTGGACCTCGTGTTTGTTTAGATTTGCATGTATGCCCCTGTTTGTATGAGACCACGTGCGTCATCACGTGTAGTTCAGGGTTATTTGCATTTCTTTCCCTGTAGTTCTGGGCTGTTATGAAATGAATAGAAACTTTTTGGTAATTGCTTTTATACCCCTGTGAGCCTGTTATTCACGCATGTGCGGATTTTAGTGGGATATTTGCAACCATACCCTTGGACTTTTTGGTACCAGTTACCAAAAGGTCCAAGAAGTAGGTTTTTATTACAAATAGGCCCCTGAGTGCCCCAGCCACGCGCCACGCGCGTGACTTGCTGGGTATTTTGCACCTGGGCCCCTAGATTCTCGGGTATTTGCACTTACGTCCCTGTGCACAGTGCCCCCTTGTTATTTTTGAATAAAATATCAAATCACCTCCAAATCCAATGAGATTTTGACACATGGCTCCTGCCATGATGTAGAAATTTTAGGGATTTTTGAGGACATTTCTGATTTCATTTAGTATTTTTAAAAAATTCAAAAACCTATTTTTTAGCTACTGTCTAGGTTTAAAAATACCAAAAAAATATAAAAACACCCCCAAAAATTATAAAAAAATTAGATACTGTTGTTTGCTTGTTGTTTGATTTTCTAGCCAATTTTGGCTGTTTTTCATCACTTAAAAACCCTAAAAATTGCAAAACCCTCAAAAACTCATAAAAATTATAATAATTAATGTAAAAATCCAAAAACAATAATTAGGGTGCCTAAATTTTCCTTATTCTTTCTAGATTACAGGAAAATTACCTCCAAGGCCTGTTGAGACTCTTAAATATTTTATTTTTGAGTTTTAGGCCTTGCTGGACAGTACCTAGGATTTTTAGCACTGTTTGATTTTTAGAAAATAATTTACCCATTAGAAAAATCTCAGAAATTCACCAAAAACACTTAAAAACTTAAAAACATAAAAATAATTTTTCCTTAATTTTTGCATTATTTTTGGTGTGTTTAATAAATTGTTGAAGTTGCCTAGATTTTACTTTCTTTTATTTTCTTTATAATTTGAAAATCCAAAAAAATATAAAAATTCATAAAAACCTCTAAAAAACATTTTCTTTTACTTTTATTTAATTTTCACTACTTCGTAGGCCCTAGGCCAATCCGTGCTCCTTGTGTTCGACCCTGGGAGCTATACCAGGTTAATCACATAGCTAGACCGCTCTTCTTTCGTGCTTGATTATTTTATCTGTTTGAGTGGTTGATTCTTCTTGATATACGTGGTCTGATTGCTTGGGTCACAACGACCTGATTTTTGTACCTCATACCCTAGTGATCAGGCCTGTTATCAGAATGGCGCCGTTGCCGGGGAGCACGGCTTAGTAGTTGTTTTTGAGTTTTTATTTCATTTTTTGTTTTCGCGGTTTTTCGCGGCTCTTCGGAGCTCGCGACTTTTCGCGGTTTTTGTGTCGATTTTCTTTTTATTTTATTTTGTTTTATTTTGATTTTCTTTTGTTTTTATTTTTGTTTTATTTTGTGTGATTGTTTTGTTTTCCATTTTTGCACATATACCCTTGCTTTTATTTTCATTTATTATTTGATTATTTTATTGGTCTGACCACTCTTCCTGTTTTCTTGTGAGGGCCCGAGGAACGCGGAGGCGACTTTCGAGGAGCCGGTGCAGCCGCGGCATTCGGAGGCGGCTTCTTTCTCTACGAAGCCGCAGGAGAGAGCGAGAGGAGAGAGTTGAGTGGGTGAGGCAGTAGGATAGTTTTTATTTCATTTATTCATTCTTAATTGTAATAATACAGGGACTTGAACTGTTTGGACTCTTAGACACTTAGACCGTAGCGGGTCTGTTTCGCCGAGCACCGGCGTGCTCGGGGGACCCATTAGGACCCCTCGATTTTTCGCGGTTTTCTCGCGGCTTTTCTTTTTATTTCTTACTGTCATTTTCCGGATTTTTCGCGGTTTTTGCTCGAGCCCCTAGACATAGGATTTTTGTTGGTTGTGACGTAAGATTTCTAAGGCCCAACACTTAATAGAATATCTGTTCCTATAGAACGTAATTGGACCTTACTAAAATTCACTAAAAAAGTTAGTTTAATTGGATTTGAGACCACGTGCCGTTAGGAGTCACATACAGCGCTGGCAGGACCCGTTGTGGCGGGCACCGAGTGACTCCCAAGATCGGACTCCGGACTCGATTCGGTTAACTAACTATTGTTCTTCACGATCAATAGAAGTTGCTTGTCTTAGGACTCGGCTTTTTACCGTTGCATCATATAGCTTAGTTTACTTTTCTGTCTTTATTTTATGCGCGGATCACTTTGCATGTAGAGAGCTGGAGGCAGGTACGCATTTCTGACTCTGCATGCATCATTGATTTTTCGTGCATCGGCTTTTTCATCTTCTCCCCCCGATTTTGGACTTAATAACCAGGAGAAACCGAAAAATTCGTTAGGCGTTTTGTTTGATTTGAAAAATACCTAAAAAAGTTTAACCATAAAATTGGGTCTGCTAAGACTATTGACCTTAAAACACGCTCACCCTAAAAATTCTGTCTTGGGGAGAGCAACCCCCTCATTGTTTGGTTTGCTTGAGCGAGAGAGTGACCCGCACACTAGGATAGAGCCACGCCTGAACTTCCGTTAGACTACTAGTCTTAGAGTTAGTCGTTCTCCAGTGAGGATCTCTCCGGTACCCGGTAAAGCGGGCCGTGACATCCTTAACAGAGCAGGTTGATCGGGTAGCCGGTAAACGGTCCGCAACTTGTACTGGCTGGGAAAGATCTAGCTTTAGAATTGGGCCAGTCTCTTGGGAGCATCGGGTTCCCAACAGGTCACGTAATCGCTCTGATATCTTGAGTGTTCACCAAAATAAAATCGACAAGATAATTTGACCGAACTTTCACGGTCTTCAGCTCGCGTTGCGTTGGTGAACCGGGGGTTTGTTTTTCGATCATAGTTTTTCCAGATCTCATCCGCCCTACTCGCCAGATCGAGATGATGGGTAGACGATCTCTTAGGCAGCCTTTGGCTGCACCGCTTTCGGGCGCGTCTACCTCATCATCTAGGTTGGCTCGCGAGAGCTCAGACCCTCTCTCCGAGCCCGAGTACGATTCCACCCTGTTCCCCCTCGACCCCCTTTCTGACCGACCTGAGAGATATGAGCCCGAGGAGAGACTTATTCATTTGACAGCACCTGAGTTGGGCTCCTTCGATTTTGCAGATGTCGAGATGGCCGGCGCAGGCAGTTCTGACGATCACTCCCGTCCCGAGCACTTTGTACTGGACCAGGGAGCGATCAACTCCACCCTGATCGCACAGTTAGAGACAGTCCAGCAGCAGCTCCGCGATCAGGGAGCTTTTATGATAGAGATGAGGCGTGAGATGGAGAGGCTCAGAGCAGAGAGAGATGCACAGAGCGAACCCGAGGACCCCGATGAGGCGCAGGCACGAGCCGCAGCAGCAGCAGCAGCAGCCGCGGCCGCCGCCGCAGCGGCAGCAGCCGCAGGAGGAGCAGGACCACCTAGACTGATGCGGGAGTTGCACAACCCCGGATCTACCTTGATGCACCATTGGGTTGTGGTTCCAGCCATCGTGGGGGACTTCAAGTTCCCCCCGAACACCTTGCAGATGCTCCCGCGGTTCCATGGACTGGCTACAGAGGAGCCTCATCTCCACCTACAGGAGTTTCTCATGATTTGCAGTACTGTCCACGACAGACATGTGGACCAGGATACCATACGGATGATTGCCTTCCCCTTCTCACTGGCAGATAGAGCAGCCACCTGGCTGAAACATTTGGGGAGATTCGTGTACACATGGGAGCAGCTCTGCACCGAGTACTTGAACAAGTACTATCCACTCGGGTGGACGAATGCAGCGAGGGCCCTGATCAGCAACTTCTCCATGTTCCCCAACGAGCAGTTCCATGAGGCTTGGGAGAGGTTCAGAGAGCTTTTGGACAGATGCCCACACCACGATATCACGAAGCCGAACCTAGTTCAGAGCTTCTTCAGTGGGTTGTCACCAGAGCTACAGGGCCTGGTGAATGCTTCTTGTGGCGGGTCCTACTTCGCCAAGGACCACGACCAGGTCTGGGCTATTTTTGAGGAGATGGCAGAGAACTACATGGTCATGTCCCAGACCCGTCTCTACACCCAGAAGACCCAGCCACATCAGCCAGGACCCGTGCAGTACCAGAGGATAGCACGGGTAGATGCAGGTCCTTCCAGTTCGTCCGCAGCAGCCACAGCAGCAGCACAGTTAGAGTCGTCAGCTGCGGACATGGGCATCATCAGCGAGAAGCTGGACCGCATGGAGCTGATAGAGAAGAAGCAGTGCCAGAGCATAGCACAGATGGATCAGATGGCACAGGTCTTGAGCGACCTGAAGACACAGCTCATGTGTCTCCAGGAGACACAGACGGCTTCTCAGCCCCGTCTTCAGTCGCGAGGCGACTCCGGCAGCAGCAGCAGCTCGTCCCAGCGCTCCAGCGTCCCAGCGCAGCCTAGACAGGTTCACCTTGTACAGGCGGAGCCGTACCAGCAGCCGCAGCCCACCTACCAGTCCCCACCATCTCCAGAGATGCAGATGGTGGTCTACCAGCCGGATCAGCCGTTGGCGGTACTACCCCCAGCCCCCTTGGATGCAGAGCCGTTGATGGATGTCAACGGGATCTGGTACGACCGTCCCCAGCCTGGGATCCGACGTGATCATCCCGGATTCAGGTGGGGGAGCGGTGGTGCCCAGCCCCAGCAGCAGCCGTCAGCACAGGGAGGGCAGTACTCCCAGCCGAGAGACCATCACCAGCCGCAGCAGCAGCCCCCAGTCTACCAGCAGCAGTCGTCCTACGTTCCTCGTCCCTATCAGCAGCAGGGACAGTCTTGGAGGCGTGAGCAGCAGGCTCACCCGGGATACCAGCACCAGCAGCAGCCTCCTTCCTACCCCTCTCACCCGCAGCAGTACCAGCAGCCTCACCCACAGCGAGGCTACCCGTCGGGCTCCCACGAGAGCCCTGCCTTGGATGATATCGCCCGCCTCCTCACGGATCAGCAGGCGACCTTTCGACGGGAGATGGATGAGTTCCGCCAGGAGATGCGGGACTTGGTGAGAGGGAAGGCCGCCATACCTGCACAGATAGAGCCGAATCCGAACAACCTCAAGCGGAAGTCTGAGCAGGTAGTACATACTGAGTTAGCCACTCCTAGCGATCCATTTGATGATACTTCTTCAGATCTGTTTGATGTTGATTTTGCCACGCTTAGGAGCGGTAGGACCCCAGCAGGCGGCGACGTCTCAGCTGAGCTTCACCCCGAGGCGCCCCAGGAAGAGGAGGAGAGCGGTACTGAGGCCGCTCCAGTCGATGACGGTGGTACTGAGGCCACCGAGGATGCTGATCCCACCGGCGGTACTGAGGCCGCCACTTCACCAGATTCAGGAGGTGGTACTGATGCCACCCCAGCAGCAGCCGAGCCAGTTAGCGGTACTGATGCCGCGAGACGTCTTCCAGCAGCAGCAGCAGAGCAGCCCACTCGTGGTGGTACTGAGGCCACCGGTGTTTGTAGAGAGAGATCTGATGTTGTTTTTCCTCATGGTCATGTATCCCAGGATTCTGTGATGAATAAAGGAAAAGGTTTACATTCTTTTGGTCCCACTGTGGTGCATGATGTATGTGTGGATCCGGTCCTTGAACCGCGTAGATCTTTTCCTGGTCCTTCATCTGAGAAGGACCCAGTGATCCCCTTCCCTAGAGCCCTTCAGATGGGGAAGGGGAAGAAAAATGACCCAAAAAAGAGAGAGCTTGAGGAGTTCAGCCAGAGCATGATCGATCGGTTTCACATTCAGCTGACCCTCCAGGAGGCTTTGCAGCACATCCCCCTCCTTCAGAGATCTTTGAGAGAGAGGACTACAGTTAGGAGGAGGAGGAGAAACCACACTTCAGAGATCCATGTGCTGACCAAAGCCACGTGCTTTGCGATCCAGAACCGACTGCCAGCCAAGAGGCCAGATGCAGGGGCCCCGTATGTCAGATGCCAGATCAGAGAGCAGTGGTTCGACCGTACTCTTTTAGATAGCGGATCTTCGATCAACCTACTTCCGGCAGCCCTTCTCGACCGCTTCGAGTTGGGCACTCTTAGACAGAGCAAGACAGTCCTTCAGTTCGCTGATCGATCTGTCAAGAGGCCGAAGGGGTTGCTACGCGACGTTATCGTCACTATTCAGGGTCTGCAATTCCCCGTGGACTTCGTAGTGTTGGACATGGAGATCCCTGAATCGGTGGCCGATAACCCCATCATCCTCGGTCGTCCGTTCTTGGCCACAGCCAAGGCGGTGACTGATCATGATAGCGGGAAGGTGTACTTTCGCGTCCAGGGCGAGAGTATACAAATAGAGACGGTCGAGGACTACAGAGCCAGATCTAGATCCCGCTCAGATGCCAGCACCGACTCAGAGCAGCTGACAGACGCAGAGCCAGACATCCACCAGGACTGTGATTTTGTAATCACAGATGACGAGGCAGCTTGGGCAGACCTTGAGTCACAGACTACCCTCTCACTTTCAGATACAGCTGATGCAGAGATGACAGCAGAGGAGAGTCTGGAGAGCACAGACCTGGGTTCGGATACAGTTGCGGCAGCAGAGCCGGTTCTTGATCGCAGCACGGTGATTAGTGATGGTGGTGCTGAGGCCACCTTGTTTTCCGGTGGTACTGATGCCACCGATTCTGATACAGATCCCTCGGATTCAGAGTCTGATTGGGCCGATTGTTATGATCAGATGCCAGACCTGAGTCCACCCGAGCCTACAGAGGAGGAGGTAGAGGCAGAGCAGAGCAGAGACAGTGCAGTTGAGCCGCCTTCTCCCGACCCAGTTTGCGAGAGTACACTTTCACTTTCCCAGGCAGATTTGGCAGACCTTGCAGCTTTCACACAGTTCCTTCCACAGCCAGATTTGCCGGCACCCAGCATTCCAGAGCTGAAGCCGCTCCCTACTTCGCTGAAGTATCGATTCCTTGCGGGCGATCCTGAGATGTACCCAGTCATCATCTCCGCCGAGTTGACTGGAGAGCAGGAATCCCGTCTGATGGGGGTTCTTGAAAAGAACCGCAAGGCGATCGGATGGAGCGTAGCAGATCTCCATGGGATTGATCCATCAGTGTTCTCCCACCACATCTATCTCGAGGATGGGGCGAAGCCGTCGCGTGAGTTCCAGCGGCGTCTAAACCCCAACTTGAGAGAGGTTGTCATGAAGGAGATATCGAAGTGGTGGGGTGCAGGTTTTATTTATCCCATTTCCGACTCCAAGTGGGTCAGCCCCTTGCATGTGGTGCCCAAGAAGACGGGCATCACGACTGTGATCAGTGAGTCGGGGGAGGAGATTGCTACACGGGTACCCACCTCTTGGAGGGTTTGTGTTGACTACAGGAGACTCAACCAAGCCACCAAGAAGGACCATTTCCCCCTGCCTTTTATTGACCAGATCATTGAGAGACTGGCAGGGAAGAGCCATTATTGCTTCCTGGATGGGTACTCGGGCTACAACCAAGTGGCCATCGCTCCTGAGGATCAGGAGAAGACCACCTTTACCTGTCCCTTCGGCACATACGCTTTTCGACGCATGCCATTCGGGCTATGCAACGCCCCTGCGACTTTTCAGAGGTGCATGCTGTCGATATTTTCGGACATGGTAGGGGATTGCTTAGAGGTCTTCATGGACGATTTCTCGGTCTACGGCGACGGATTCGACTCCTGTCTTGACTGCCTAGACCGGGTACTCCAGCGATGTATTGAGTACAACTTGGTGCTATCTTGGGAGAAGAGTCACTTCATGGTGACTCAAGGGACGGTGCTTGGCCACATCATCTCCAACAGGGGCATGGAGGTGGACCCGGCCAAGGTCGATGTCATTAGAAAACTCACACCGCCGTCCAATTTGAGGCAGCTACGGTCATTCCTGGGGCACGTTGGATTTTATAGGAGATTCATTCAGGATTTTAGCAGGATTGCCCGACCGTTGACTGACCTCTTGACGAAAGACACCGAGTTCCTTGTCGATGACAAGTGTCTTTCGTCGTTTGCTACTCTCCAGAGATGTGTGATTGAGGCTCCTGTCCTCCAGCCACCTGATTGGTCTCTCCCATTTGAGATCATGACGGACGCCTCCGATTTTGCCGTAGGGGCAGTGCTGGGACAGAGGAGGGATGGAGTACCATTTGCGATACACTATGCTAGCCGCACATTGGATTCCGCCCAGCGGAATTATACGGTCACAGAGAAGGAGATGCTAGCAGTAGTGTTTGCCCTGGATAAGTTCAGATCATATATCATTGGATCCCGAGTGACTTTGTACACAGATCACACCGCCATCAGGTACCTCATGGCAAAGAAGGATGCCAAGGCCAGACTGACTAGATGGATCCTTCTACTCCAGGAGTTCGACATTGAGATCAAGGATAAGCCTGGAGTCAAGAATGTGGTGGCGGATCACCTTTCCCGGTTAGAGCAGCCTGAGGAGTCAGAGCAGATTGATCCGATCAGAGATACCTTCCCAGATGAGGCGATCCTTACCATCGCCTCACTCCCATGGTATGCCGATATTGTGAACTTTCTTGTTGCTGGGAAAGTCCCACAAGATTGGCCCAGGCAGAGGCTTGAGACCTTCCTTGCGAAGGCCAAGTCTTACCATTGGGAGGATCCCATCCTTTACCACGAGGGAGGGGATAGCGTCTGGCGTCGGTGTATTCCTCAGGAGGAACACCATAGCGTCCTCACTTACTGCCACAAGCTTGAGGCAGGAGGACATCATTCTGGGAGGAGAACGGCACAGAAAGTGCTCCAATCCGGCTTGTGGTGGCCTACCCTCTTCAAGGACTCAGATGAGTTCATGAAGAGGTGTACTGACTGTCAGAGGATGGGCACTTGTGGACAGCGTGATATGATGCCGATGCAGCCCATTCACTTCTGTGAGGTTTTTGACGCATGGGGCATCGATTTCATGGGTCCATTCCCTAAGAGTCAGGGATTCGAGTACATTCTGTTGGCCGTAGATTATGTGAGTCGTTGGGTGGAGGCTATCCCCGCCCGATCCGCTGATGCGAGGACAGTTTGCAGATTTTTGAGGAAGCATATCATCACGCGGTTCGGGGTTCCACGAGTTCTTATTTCTGATGGGGGATCTCACTTCATCAACGACCAGGTGAAGGCACTTGCTAGCGAGTTCGGCATAGATCATCGTGTTGCTACACCGTATCATCCACAGACGAATGGTCTAGCCGAAGTGTCGAATAGGGAGATCAAGACGATTCTGCAGAAAGTCGTCCGCCCTGACCGAAAGAACTGGTCACAGCTTTTGGACTCGGTCTTGTGGGCATATAGGACGTCTTTCAAGACACCTTTGGGTACATCTCCCTTTCGCCTCGTATATGGCAAGCCTTGTCACCTACCTGTTGAGCTGAGGCACAAGTCACTCTGGGCAGTTACAGACATTCTCATGGATCCAGATGGTATAGGAGACCAGAGGAGGGCAGAGCTAGCTGCCCTGGAAGAGCTTAGAGATGCAGCTTTCACAAGCAGCCTACATTACAAGGAGAAAGTCAAGGAGTGGCATGATTCACATATCAGCCACAAACATTTTGAGATTGGACAGAGAGTATGGCTGTTTGATGCGAGGCTTAGATTATTTCCAGGGAAGCTACAGAGCAAATGGAAAGGACCTTATCTGGTTCAGAAGGTACACGACAACAGTAGCATCGACATATCCGAGTTGTCTTCTGAGAGTACCTTCCGAGTGAACGGCCAGCGGCTCAAGCCATTTCTAGATCATGAGCCGCGGGTCGTTGATCTTGCCCCTATTCATTTTGCGTGAGATGTGGTCTTTTGACTCACATCTAATGCATCTCACGCCTGAGCTTTACTGACCCTCCACTGTACATAGATCCAGATGTCTATATCATCACTTTCTTTAGTCCCACATCCCTTTTCTCATCTTTTGATTATGCTATACTTAGGGTGCTCTTTACCCTAAGTATAGGGGGGATGTGAGACCTTTCGGGTTTTCCTTTTGTTTCTGTCTACCCTTATTTTTGCTGCCTATACTTAGGGGCATTTCACCCTAAGTATAGGGGGGGTAGACCCTGTACATTCTCCACTCGGTTTTCCCTTCGTGTACAGCCTGCTATACTTAGGATTATTTAATCCTAAGTATAGGGGGAAGACCCGAGAACCTTTTGACCTTTCATTCTCCTTTTGTATAGCCTTCCTTTTCACTTCCCTATACATAGCACGAGTTATGTCTTCTTCATCGCTCTTGACTCTGAGGACATCGTTCGAGCTAAGTATAGGGGGGTGTGTATATATTTCATATATACTTTAGCCATAACTCGTACTTTGTGTGAGTGTGTTAATAAATAAAATGGCTAAAAACCACAAAAAATAAAAATTTTTCATGTACATAATCTTCTTTTATTTTGCACATACATAGCTAGTGTACAAATTATTTTTGTAAAAATGATTTCCAAAAATCTTTTGTGTAAAGCTTGTGTAAATATTTTTGTATCAAAATTATGTATATAGTACAAAATTTTTCCAAAATGTTTTGAAAATCAAAAGTTTGCAAAAATCTTGTGTAAATGTGTGTAAATACCTTTTTGCAAAACTTGCACTTCATGCATCATCATTCATGATTTCAAAACATTTTTCAAAAATTTTGCATGATTGTAAAATATTGTGTAAATATGCATCTTTTTGTACATATGTATATAGTTTTCCTTGGATGATAGTTGACACTTAAACTAGCCTGGAATCAAATTGAGAAATGGAGCTTGATTAAGATCTTAATCCACCTAACTTCTAAGAGGAACCTTATAGGACTTAGGTTTAAGGCTTTTCAGGTCCATGGTGACTTAATTCTTTGAGTCCACTAGGCTATGATCACATGTCATCTCAATGAGCCTAAGTAGAGCACTTAACAACAACACATGACTCATATAGATTATGGCTTTACTTGGACAACCGCACTATGCACCGAGCTCTCTACGGATGAGATGGTGAGGAGGCAGTCTTCCTTGACTTGGGGTAGCATATGAGGGTAGTACTTCTAGGCGGAACCTCTCTTCTTCATTTAGTGAAGGAAGTGCGTCTCAACTTGGTCTGGTTGCCATGAAGTCTAACGACGGGAGTTGTGGGTTGCAATAAAGCTTCAAAAGAGGGATAGTCTACTGGCTCAAGAGGAAAAACTCCTTGTATATATGCTGCACATGTACATGTTGTATAGATGCACTCGAAAAAAAAAATGCAAAAAAGAAAAGAACTCCAAAAAAGTGGTGGGTCTGAGAGAAAATGATAATCCCACCGGAGTATGTATATAAGTGCAATAAGCAAAGCTTGGTTTCATGATCCACCTGTTGTAGCTTGCAGCAGGGAGACTTGGCTACACTGGTCAAGCTCCCAAGGGTACTTGGCTACACTGGCCTTGACCCATTCTCTTCTTCCCCCTCTTCTTGAGCCGGTTGTACTTGAACTTAGAAGGGAATACCCCGCTCCTCGAGGAAAGAGTGGCCAGATTGAGGTCATAGAGTTACCTTGTTAGGGAGGGTTGTCAAGTTGCCATTTCTGAGGTGGAGAGCTTAGACCTCACTTTCACAGGACAAGAAAAGATTCATGGTCTTCAGGGTTTGTAGTTGATGACTTGTTCTGATCTGGAGCATTGAGGAGTCTTGGTTATAGAGTAGTGGAACTTGGAGGCTGTTAGGTTTTAAGCTTAAGTCTAAATAAGGTTCCGACACATCAATAATCCAAAGATCTGATTAAGCTCCATACCTCAATTTAATGAAGGCAAGTTTAATAATCAACCTCGATCCATGTACATTCTCTTTTTCTTTTTCTTTTTCTTTCTTTTGCACTTCTTTTTCAAATAAGTGTTTGCTAAGGGACTAGCAAAGTATAGTATAGGGGGGTGATGAATACCCATTCATCACTCTTTATTCTTATATTTTAGCTACAAAAACCTATGCAAATGCATGTAGATATGTGTAAATAGGAAAAATTAGCAAAAGCATGCATGTTTGTAAATATAAATAATTAGCATGTTTTTGTGCAAAAATAAAAGAATAAAGAAGAAAAAGAAAAAGAGGGAAATATTTAGAATAAATATTGAGCAACCTAACCCAAGGGAGGGCTCGGCATGGGCCTGACCGCATAAAAGCCACAAGTAGAGGGAGATAGGGGCTCATATGTAAATACTTATGTAAATAAATAAAATAATATTTTTCCTCAACCAAAAATATGTTGTAAATACTTGTATATATTTTGTACATATTTATAGCCTATTAAAAACAAAATAAAAAGTTAAAAATCAAAATCCTAAAAACAACCTTTCACCATGTACATAAACCCCTATCTTATATTTATTTCACCTTGTAAATAAATTTCTTTCCAAAACATTTTGTAAATATTCCTTTTTTATGTTTTGTAAATAAAATAAATAAAAAGAGTTAAAACAAAAATCAAATAAAAATTACAAAATTAAAAATACAAAAACATCTTGTATATATACCATGTATATATCATGTATATAACTAACTAATTAACCCATGTATATAAATAATAAAAATAAAATAAAAATAGCCTTTTATTCCTCATTTTATCCTATAAATAAATAAAATATAAAATAGGAATAAAAATGTATAAAAATAACTAATTAAAAATCAAAATAAAAAATCCTACATTGTACATATACCTATGTATAGCTATAATATGTAAATACCTTATTTTAATTTCCAAAAATTAATTAAAAATCACAAGAAAATAGAAAAAATTAAAACAAACATTTTTCATGTTTTAAGTTTTTGAAAATTCGGCCATTTAAGGCCCCAAAAAAATCAAATAAAATTTCAATAATTGGCGGGCTCTGATTGGTCCACGGGGGATTGTTGACCCCCGGTCAACACCTCCCCCAGGACCACCAGAGCCGCGGATCTACATTTCGACCCAACTTCTCCCAATTACCCCCACCAGATCCGATCGCCAACCCATCAAACCCCGGGTCCGGATCATTCCTTGTGCATCCGGCATGCTCGCCGGAGCCGCCCCCTCGGGATCCGCGCGCTCCCGAGCTCGCCCGATCCTCTTCTTCCCGGACCCCTAACACTATAAAGCCCGAGCTCAGCCGCCTCCTCATTCCATCTTTGGCTCCCCATTCTCTCTCCAGTGACCTCCATCGCAACCAGCAAGGTGACAGCTTGCATTTGCCGGTGTCGCAGAGAGGAGGAGGTGCTCGGACCATCGATCCGGCTGCCTCGCGCCGCCGTGCTCCGACGTTCAACCGGAGCTCGAGCCTCGGGCGTTGATGACCCTTGAGGCAAGGACCAGGAGCTAGCTAAGCTCCAGCATAGTCTCCAGCATCACCCAGGTAACCTTCGTTCCTTCTTGTTTAGTCTAATTTTAAGTTACCCCCAAATCGACTCCTTGCTGTGTTCCTCTGATTCCGACCATCATGCACACTATCTCGATCATCGGAGCACACTACCATCTTCGCCGTTCCCCCACGCACGTTCTTCGCCCACTCGTTCAACCCAACTCGCCCCGGAGTTGGGAGTCGAGCTCCACCACCTGTCGCTCGCCGGAGCTCATTCACCCCGCCGCACCGTTCACCCTCACGACGCTTCTTGGGGTCGAGGCACTTTGCCCTCGACCCGCGAAGCTTTTGGTTTGCTTTGCAGGTCCAACGGGAGGCATCTGAGCCCCTCTTACATTCCAGCCAGGAGCTTCGCGCCGCCAGCCTCGCCGGAGCCCCTCCAGGGCTCGGCCGGGCCATCGAAGTCCACCACCAGCTGCGGAGCTTCACCGCGGACCCGTTCCGATCATCAGGAGCAGCTGAGGAGGAGTACAGCTCACGCACGAGGCCGGCGAAGTTCGTCGGCGTCGTGTTCTTCCACCATCCTCCAGAACCGTCCGATGACGCCTCCGCTCCAGTTTTGATCTCAGCCGTCCATCTTCCGAGGAGCAGCGACCGTCGATCACTCCGAGGAGCTCATCTGGACCGTTCGCAGCAGAGGAGAGAGGTACCTGAGCCCAGAACCGCCCGATCTCCCACGTGTCCTCGCCTCCACCGTCGATCGAGCCCCCGAGCTGAAGAAGAGACGCGCCCCCCATCCAGAGCCGACCGATCTTCCACGTGGCGCGCATCTGGCCGTCGACGAATAAAGGGGTAATTTACTTAGGGCCCCCTCTTAGTTTGTCTTTTTCGTCTTAGTCCTGTAAATATTTTTAGAACTTTATTTTCGTAGGGTAAATTGCATTGTGGACCTCGTGTTTGTTTAGATTTGCATGTATGCCCCTGTTTGTATGAGACCACGTGCGTCGTCACGTGTAGTTCAGGGTTATTTGCATTTCTTTCCCTGTAGTTCTGGGCTGTTATGAAATGAATAGAAACTTTTTGGTAATTGCTTTTATACCCCTGTGAGCCTGTTATTCACGCATGTGCGGATTTTAGTGGGATATTTGCAACCATACCCTTGGACTTTTTGGTACCAGTTACCAAAAGGTCCAAGAAGTAGGTTTTTATTACAAATAGGCCCCTGAGTGCCCCAGCCACGCGCCACGCGCGTGACTTGCTGGGTATTTTGCACCTGGGCCCCCAGATTCTCGGGTATTTGCACTTACGTCCCTGTGCACAGTGCCCCCTTGTTATTTTTGAATAAAATATCAAATCACCTCCAAATCCAATGAGATTTTGACACATGGCTCCTGCCATGATGTAGAAATTTTAGGGATTTTTGAGGACATTTCTGATTTCATTTAGTATTTTTAAAAAATTCAAAAACCTATTTTTTAGCTACTGTCTAGGTTTAAAAATACCAAAAAAATATAAAAACACGCCCAAAAATTTTAAAAAAAATTAGATACTGTTGTTTGCTTGTTGTTTGATTTTCTAGCCAATTTTGGCTGTTTTTCATCACTTAAAAACCCTAAAAATTGCAAAACCCTCAAAAACTCATAAAAATTATAATAATTAATGTAAAAATCCAAAAACAATAATTAGGGTGCCTAAATTTTCCTTATTCTTTCTAGATTACAGGAAAATTACCTTCAAGGCCTGTTGAGACTCTTAAATATTTTATTTTTGAGTTTTAGGCCTTGCTGGACAGTACCTAGGATTTTTAGCACTGTTTGATTTTTAGAAAATAATTTACCCATTAGAAAAATCTCAAAAATTCACCAAAAACACTTAAAAACTTAAAAAACATAAAAACAATTTTTCCTTAATTTTTGCATTATTTTTGGTGTGTTTAATAAATTGTTGAAGTTGCCTAGATTTTACTTTCTTTTATTTTCTTTATAATTTGAAAATCCAAAAAAATATAAAAATTCATAAAAACCTCTAAAAAACATTTTCTTTTACTTTTATTTAATTTTCACTACTTCGTAGGCCCTAGGCCAATCCGTGCTCCTTGTGTTCGACCCTGGGAGCTATACCAGGTTAATCACATAGCTAGACCGCTCTTCTTTCGTGCTTGATTATTTTATCTGTTTGAGTGGTTGATTCTTCTTGATATACGTGGTATGATTGCTTGGGTCACAACGACCTGATTTTTGTACCTCATACCCTAGTGATCAGGCCTGTTAGCCTGCAGCTGGATGACTTGACTACACTGGTCTTGCATCCTGGGATAGGTAGCTACACTGGCTACCGTCCATTCTTCTCTTCACCCCCTCCTCTTGAGCTGGTTGCCACTTGAACTTAGAAGGGAATACCCTGCTCCTCGAGGAAAGAGCTGTTGGATTGGGGAATCATTGGGTTGTCATTCTGGAGAAGTCAGCTCCTTTATCATTTCAGTTGGGGAGAGCCACTATCACTTACACCGTACAAGTAAGCTTCATAATTATAAGGGTTTACGTATGATGTAGACTAGTTCTGACCCGGCTATTGAGGTGGGTTGAACCGAGTTCTGTGACTATCGAAGGCTGTTGTATTTTAGAGCTGGTTCCCGACTAGGTTCCACACACATTCACACCCAAGGTCTGATAGGAGCTCCAAATTTAGATTTGGTAAGGACATGCATTGCACTGAAAGCACCCTTATTCACTCTATCTTTCTTTTATTCTCCTTTTTCTTTTCTTTATTCTTTTTGTACTTATTGCATAAGTGTTTGCTAGGGACTAGCAAAGGCAAGTATAGGGGGGTGATGAATCTCCATTTCATCACCTTTATTCTATCATTTTGGCCTAAAAAAACCCCAACAAATGCATGTAAATAGCATCAAATTGTACATAATAGCATTCATTATTCATTGTATTTATTTTACATTAAATAAGGTTTTACTGCCAAAATTATAGAATAAAGAGGAGAAAAGAAAAAGGAATAAAATATTGTAAATATTTTATGACCCAAACCCCGAGACCAAGGCCAGCATGGTATTGGTCGACAAGGAATAAAGTAGGGGGAGATAAGGGCCAGTGTACAATAAATACCTCATTTATTCATGCATTTATTTATGCATTTTTGATACCTATTTTGTACATAATTATTTATTCATCAAATAAAGAAACTTTGTCCATGAAAGTTGTAGATAATAATATGAATAAAAATGCAAAATTGAGTTTGTACAAAAATAATCCCCAGTGTACATTTTATACACAGAATAAAAAGCCAAAATCTCAACTTCACAGACCCATATCTTGCAAATAAAAACTCCAAATCACCCAAACTCACCTTTAATTGTATATAGCATTCCATAAACTATTTAATAAAATTGGTTTCATGATTTTTGGAGTTCATATGCATAAGTTAGGTTTTTGGCCCTCCTAGTATATAGGACTGATTAAAATATTCATTTTGTTCAATATTCATTATTTGTATAAATTCATATTTTTAGAATTTTGTAAATAATGTACATAATGCATACACATGAGAGAAGTTAAAGAAAACCAAAATTAATTTGTAAAATAAAATAAGTCTACAAATTCATAGACAAAATACCTATGCTATGTACCTATCTATAAATAAAAAGGGTTTTAATCCTTGATTCTTTTGCTCTTTTATATTTTTATAATAATGTATACATTATACATAACTCATTAAAAATACAAAACCAAAATAAAAATCAAGAAAATATATTAAATAAATTAAGTGTATAAAATACATAGATAAAACACCTATAAGTATACCTACATACATCTATACCTATTTATTTAAAATATACATAAACTCATAAAAATCAAACAAAAATAACTTTATACTCACAAAAATAAATTATAAATTTATAAAATAAGCCAACGAAATAATAAAAGAAAATAAACAAACTAAAAATAAAAATACATAAAAATACAAGTAAATACATACAAATACACATTATTCAAATAAAACAATAATAAAACACCTCGAAAAATTCAATAAAAATCGTAAATAAATACTAGACGAAATAATACACATTTTTTATTTTATAAGAAAAAATTAATAAAATCATTTAAAGGGTCAAATAATTCAATTTCTACTCAGATCCCCTGTTTTGTCTTCTAGCGGCTGACGTGGACCAATCGCGTGCTGGCCTTCGTTGACCTCCGGTCAACTGCTCCCCCAGCCGCCCGATGTGACTTTGCGTGTCTCTTCGCCCATCTTCTCCCATTTTTCCCGGGCATGCCATCCATCAATCGAAGAAGCTTCCTGTACAAGAATTGTTCTCTAATCATCACTGAAGCCCGCCGATTCTTTGGATCAACCTAATACTCTTTAGATCATGCAATAATCACCGGTCAATAAGGCTACTCGCCAATGTTTATAAACAACAAGCTCCGCCTCCTTCCTCGAATTTGGCCACTTTTATTCCAACCTAAAGCCGAGATCTTGCTCCTGGATTGTTCCTCGTGACAGGGGGAGTAGCCCAGCACCTAGACTCGGCCGGAGGAAGGAGATTTTTGTCGTGGCGGAGCTCCGGCGTTTGCCCTGCTCCCTGGAGGCCCCCAGGTATAAGAGCTGACCTTTTATGCATTTTTAGTTAGTCTTCGATGTTAGTTTTTCATTCCAGTCATTAGAGTAGGTTTTAATTAATGCCTGTAGCTTAAAAATCGAAATTCGAAGTTCGCCGGAGCTCAGCTCCGGCGACTTCTCCACCATAGCCCCTCCTGTCTCTGACCGCCTCGTTCATCCCATATCGTTCCTCGACGCCTTCTCCATCTATTACGTACATTTGTCCAACCCAGGACTCTAGGTCCTGGCGAATCGGGGCTCCTCCTCCGCCGTTCGCCGGAGCCCGTCCGCCCACCTCATTTTTGCGTTGCAGCCTCCAAACCCCGGGTCGAGGAGAAAGCTCTCTCGCCCGCGGTTCTTCTTGTGCAGGTATCTCGAAGAATAGAGCCCATCTGGGCTTGCATTGAACCAGGAAGAGGTCCCTGGGGGTCATTTGCTTCATCGACCTCAACCGGACGTTTCAGACCCCCAGGAGCCATGAGACCACCATCAGTCGACGCGGGACGCTTCCAGCCACCTTCAGAACACCTCAGACACGCCGGAGAACCCTGGAGGAGCCCAAGCTCCTCGATCAAAGCTCGCCAGCCCCGAGCTTCTTCCCCGTTCTTCCAGGGGGCTTCAGCACCGTCGGATCAGGAGGCGAGCCCCAGATCAAAGGAGAGCCGTTCGATGAAGATCAGCCTCGACCGTCAGATCAACCAGAAGCTTCTAATCTACACCCTTCATCGACGAATCGGTGTCGACCGTCCGATGGCTGCCACGTGGATAAGTGGCGCCTCCAGCGCCGTAGGATGAAAAGCTTTGTTTAGGGGTAAATTTCATATCAAGCCCCTCTACTTTTTGTATTTATTATTTAATGCCAAAAATAAAAGTCTCAGTTGTAAATAAAATGTATATTTTGCAGAAGAGCCCCCGATGTTTTAAGATTTGCATTTTAGTCCTTCCACGCCTCACGTGCAACAACCACGTGAGGCGCGCGAAATTTTGCATCTAAACCCCGCCGGGTTTCTGTATTTATTAAATGGTCCTGAAAATAAAAGTTAAAATGTATTTTTATTATGATTTTTGCATGTATGCCCCTGTGAACTATTTTATTTGCAAAAATACCCCTGCCAGGCCATTTAATTTTTGAATGCTTTGTCTATTTATTTTGTGCTCCATATTAAATCGAAAAATCTTGCAAAAATAAACTTAAGCTCCTGTTAGTGTACCCTTGCACATCATATTTTTAGTTTTGCATTTTGTTGCATTTTTGCATTTATTAAAAATAAAAAACATGTATTTTATTCCCTGTCTAACTTATAAAACCCCAAAAAAAATATGAAAATGCCTCGAAAAATTCCAAAAAATTACCTATGGTGTATTTTGACCTATATTAGTGTCAGTCCAAAAATCCCTAAAAATCTCAAAAGGAAAACCTTAAAAATTCAAAAATACCCAAAAACTTCAAAAAAATATTAAAAACCAAAGAAAAATCAGAAAAATATAAACTCAGGCCCTATTTATGCTATATTTTACTATCGTTATTAGAAAATTAGTGTGGAAAATTTTTGAGGCTGTTAGCTATTTTTAATATCTATTTTTGTGACAGCCAGTACCTAGTCCACTGTTTGCTATTATTTAGCTAGTTAAAAATACTAAAAATATTTTCAAAAAATTCCCAAAAATCACAAAAACTGTAAAAAACCATGAAAATTCCAAAAAGACCCCTTTCCTGAATTTTTGACTATTTTTTGAGTATTTCTATAAATATTATAATACCCCTTTGTGTATATATATCTATATTTCAAAAAAAAAGAAAAAAAAATAATATATATATATATATCTAATTAATTGTATTTATATATCTATCTATTAACCCTAATATACATATATAAATATATATATATATATATTAACATATATGTATATCTTTTATTATACTTATAGATACCTATATATTATATGTATTATAAGCTATATACTTACCCTCTATGGGTATACATAATTAATATATTTATATTATATATATTTATATATATTACTTAATTATTATAATTTTTAAAAAAAAGAAAAAAAAGAAAAAAAAATATCTAAAAATTCAAAACCCACTTCACACACAAGGATGACTCTGAGATACATGTAGGCTATGACATTTTGTATTGCTCTCTGTGGTTTGACCTCTACATACTTGTCACTGTACATTTTATGGTAGAGTAAATAAAGATTAATTCACATTTATTTTTGAGCTTGATTGTTGCATTCTTTGGTTGTGGGTTAATTGCTGATCAACCCGGGTGTTTTGTGAGCGGTCGCCTCAGCGACACCTTTCATATTATTTATGGTGACCCTCGCTTAACGCCCGCGATTATCAGCTCCCCATCCTCATATATATATATATGAGAAAAGGGATCCTACTCCATGGATTAGGTAACTTACCTACTCCATTTTCAATTTTTTCAATTTTTTTTTATTTTTTTGAAAAATGCTTCCATGGATTTTCACAACAATATCCCTCTAACATATCATTCAAATTTCATAATAAACAGAGACTCCTACGACCACCATCCAGACGATCATTTTTTAACGATCACAGATTTGTTGTATTTTTCATGTTCTTGATGGAGGCCGTAGGAGTCTCTGTTTCTGACGAAATTTGAATGACATATTAGAGGGATATAGTTATGAAAATTCATGGAAGCATTTAAAAAAAATAAAAAAAGTTGAAAAAAAAGAAAGTGGAATAAGTAAGTTACATATTCCATGGAGTAGGATCCCTTTCCTCTTATATATATAGGGAAAAAGGAGTATGCTCCCTGGGAGTAGCCAACGGGGCTGCTCCCACCCTTATTCCCCCCCCCCCCCGCCCCATTTTTTTATTTTTTGGAAAATAACTATATCTCTCTAACATTCTATTAAAATTTCATCAGAAATAAAGACTCATAATCCCTCCATACATACATCAATTTTTTAACGGTTGTAGGATTTTTTAAAGACCATGTTTGGATGGAGGCTGTAGGAGTTTATGTTTCTAACGAAATTTTAATAGAATGTTAGACCCCTTAAGATGGAGGGCATATGAGTCTCTATTTCTGACGAAATTGGAATGACATGTTAGGAGAATATAGTGATGAATATACATATTTTTTATTTCCAAAAAAAATAAAAAATAGAGAGAAAATAGGGGTGGGAGTAGCCTCATTTAACCCCCATATATATATATATAACGGATCCTGTGAGATGGGATTTTGTGAGATGGTGAGATGAGAAATTTTGGACCACTAGTTTCAACCGGGAGAGAGAAAACAGAATCTAGTGGTCAAGAATTTCCCACCTCACCATCTCACAAAAATCCTATCTCATAGGATCAACCCCCCCTCTCTCTCGATATATATAGACATATATGGAGAGAGAGAGAGAGATGGAGAGGAAAATGATCCTACTTCATGGAGTAAGTAACTTACGTTCTCCACTTTATTTTTTTCAACTTTTTTTTGACAAATACTTCAATGAACTGCCCGATTCATCATATAGTGCTTGCTACCACGGCGGATCATACCTCGTCCTTGCTTTTATCCCCATCCCTCACCACTGCATCGGTTATCCAAGGAGGAGCCTCTCTACCCCGCCTATTCGCCTCAGCTCTCTTTCAGTTCGATCAACGGCTAATATATCCCTCTAATATGTCATTCAAATTTCATCAGAAACAATAACTCATATGCCCTCCATCCAGAATAGATAATTTTAACGGTCTTAGATTTGTTGTAATTTACCTGTTTCGGATGGAGGGAATATGTGTCTCTATTTTCGATGAAATTTGATTGCCATGTTAGAGGGATATAGTTATAAAAATCCATGGAAGTATTTTTCAAAACAATAAAATAAAGTTTAAAAAAAATGAAAATAAAGTAGGTAAGTTACCTACTCCATGGAGTTGGATCCCTTTCCTTATATATATATATATATATATATATATATATATATAGGGACCCTTTCAAATGAGGTGGGGTCTCATAGAGATTATAATGAGCCAACAATAAATACGGTTAGATTAAAATCGGATGGATGGGATCAAAACCACTATCATTATATGGAATGGTTTTGACGAAAACAGATTTCTATATATAGAGAATACAAACGTGCGATTTTCATGGGATAGTAGAGAAGAAGACGGATCTACAAATTAGGCAAAACTAATTTCTTAAAAACAGACGCTAGGACAGCTAATTTATATAGAATAGCAAATAGTTCAAAAAATATTACTTTTTTGGGATAGTTTATTGAATAATACTTTAACGAATTGCTATTGTACGATACTTTTTTGAAATAAAGCTAATAAATTTACAAAAATTTGTTCATATTTTGTTGGTTTTAAAAGCAACATATATAGTATATCTATGTCATGAGGATTAGTTACTTAGGAGAATAAAAAATTCGTATCCTTATGATAACGATGTTTCATTACGACTATTTTCCTTTATTGAACAATGTAAATATGTTTTGGATTGTAAAATTTATTAACAGATTTAATAATAAAATGTTACTTCGAAAATTTGAATACATTGACACAAATTTGAAATTGGAACGTATAATAATATAAAGATTCTAATAGAAAACGAATTAACATATACTACTAAAATTTTAAAATTAATCAAATTTATTAAAAGCTGATGGCCTCAACAAAGTATACTACACTTTTTTAAAATAAAAATATGATTATAAATTTTTGAAATTTTGTACTTCTGTAAGATTGAATTGTAATTATTTTTTTGATAAACTTGATTTGAATTTTACAAACGTTTAAAGATATTTTGAAATAACTTATACTATATTACAAAAATTGATTGCATTAAAAAATACAATTCCTATTAGATGTTGTGACTTTACATATTAAAATTTTAAATTAATCATAATATGGAAAAAATTAATTAACTAATTATGAGAATGTATCGACGGGTGATTATGATAATAATAAAAACAAGGAAAGTAATAAATTACTTCCGTAAAGGGAGCTCACGGTCAGCTCCGACATTTCCGCCTCATTAAATCGACATAATAAAATTGATGATAATAAATATTTCCAAATCGAACAAAATAGTCGGATTTGTAGTTAATAGGTTAAGAATGTCCATAAAAAAGGAGGGACGGCGGTTTTGATGGTGGTTTTCTATTGCAAAACCGGATTTAATCATGTCCATCAATTCAAATCAAACGGCTATAAATTGCGGCTCATCAAAATCACAATGAGACCCCGTCTCATTTGAAGTTTCTCCTATATATATATATATAGGATACACTTGAATTGAGGTGGCACCTTTCCTTGCTTATGGAGAGGTGTCATCTTATGCCGTTAGATGATCACTGTACGGGTGAGATTGAAAGCATTAGGTGGTTTTCGTGCAACTAACATTCCTAATATATAGGTGAATTAAATTAGTACTAATTTGTTAAAATACACATCATTGATCTTTCTATAATTAGATATATGCCGCATGATGTACATAATTTTCCAGAATTATCCAAATGAATAAAGGTTCGTGTTTTGAAATAACAGTTAATAATTTACAAACGATTGAGATATTTTATAATTCCGCATTATAAATTACAAAAGCATAACCCCCTGATGTTCGCAAAAATAATCCAAATCTGATGAAAATTTGAATTTTTTTGTGTAGATGTGTTTCCTAAAATATAGGGTGCTTTGATCATGTGTTAACTAATTGATGTACACGTGTAAAAGATACTTAAAATGATGAGATTTTTGTTACAATTATATTTCCTAACTTATTAGATGGGGTAAATTGCGAATACATTAAATATTACATGTCATATGCCATATTGGTTTTAAGGGGTATTAAACATGCAGTGTAATAAATGAATCCATATTAAATAAATAGTCTATATTTCACATTCATCAGGCTTATTTTACATTCCATGCACGGAGTTTACGTCCATCCAATGCCATGTCAGGCATTCTAACAAAATGAAGACTTACAATAAATAAATCAATTATTTCATTAACATATGTTGCAATTGTAATTCGTATTTTACATTTCACCCTTTCTTTTTACATTCATCTCCTATTTTTCTGCAGTCAATTTCAAATTGATAACATCCGCAAGATCTGGTTGTCTCGAACTTTATCCTTCATCCTCTCATTGAAAGTTTTCCAAGTGACCTACACAATGTAAAAATAGAATAAGATATTGTAAATAGAATATGGAAGCGTAAAATGATTGTAGGTAATATAAAAATAGCTGGAATGTTTTTGTATAGGTAGTGCACCAGTCGTTTGGGTGTAAAATACATTATGACATTGTGAAAATGAGACCGAAAAATGTAAGATGATCGTATGTATTGTAATTAGGTGTAATGCATTGTAAAACGATGTAATCAATACCACTTAGCTTAAAACCTGATGTGTATATATGGATCATGCAATCAAAAGCACTGACCTTGAAATCAATAATTGATTTTTAATATGTATTAAACTTTAAATGTTTAGGGTTTACGATTTTTTGAGATAGATTACTTTAGTGATAAAACTTGGATAATTTTATTACCTTTAAATAAATAGGTTTAATATTTATTATAATTAATTATTGAGATTCACTATGTGTGCATTCTTTAATTCATAAAATATTAATCTTGCATTAAAAAATTCCAATAAAATTATAATGCATTCATTTAATCATATTTTACATTCCGACCAAATTTCATAATTTTTAGATCTTTTTAATAAAAAATCACATTTTAGTCTTTAAAATTGGACACATTTGCATTTAAAAATTGAAAATATCAAAAAATTCGCTGCACATAAAATTTGGGGCTTGCCTTGGCTAAATAAACATTTTTAAACAATATTTATGTTATTAATTTTGTTTTTTGATTGATATATAATTACCTGACTACAACATAAAGATAATAACTTAACACAGGGTTTTCGCGACTCATCAATCATTTTGTTACATTCTAAAAATAGAATGTGAAAACCCGCATATTATCTCTCTCTTCATTGGGAGGACCCTTATCCTCCCGCGGCACACCGCTACGACGGGAGTTCTAGGTAGTGGTTGAAATTGTCAAAATCGATCTATTGTTCTACATAGTGAATAATTATCGTTGTCATGATCGATTCGATTTTTAGAAAAAGAATATGTGAATTAGTTTTTATTTTTCTCTATACCCCTGCAAAATATGTCTAGCAATAAGCGTAAAGAGTATCAAACTCACGGAGGTAAACTATTTTCCAAGGATTTTTGGGGTTTTCTATTCTTTTTATGTATTTTTCAATTGTTTTTTTATGAATTTTGTATTTTGATTTTAAGCATTTTATGATTTTTTATAGATTTGTATTTTTAATCTTTTTATAGTTTATAATTTTTATACTTTTGCTTTCTTTTCACGTTATACATTTTTATGTATTTTTAATATTTTAAAGGTATTATGTAATATGTATATACAAGTAATGGAATAAAGAGTCTGTGGATTTTTTTTCAAAAAATGAAATAAAATAAAAAAGTGTAAAATAAATGTTTTGTGTTTTATATATTTGTACTGTTTTTAGTGATTTTTGGAGGATATGAGTTCTAAAAGGAATTAGAGTTGAAAATAATGTACTTTATGAAAATATGACACTATTTATAAAACTTTTTATTTTTACTATAAAGAGGGTTGAAAACTTTACCCTTCCTTTTTTCTGAATATCAGTTGTGCCCCTACCTTTTATGGAATATCAGTTGTGCCCCTGACTTCTTGTTGTTCCATCACATCCTCCCATCGGTTACTTTGACCATCAATTAGCTGAACTAAACCATAGTTTATTTAAAACCAATGTGTGATCCATAGGGGAATAACTATCCAAACACATCTCCCTTTCCCCATCTTATCTTCCTCCGTTGTGATGCCTCCATCTCTCTCACCCTCGACGACTAGGTTGAGGCAACTGCAAAGCTGACAGAGGCCGAGGTTGAGATGGATGAGGAGCTCACTGAAGCTGAGGAAGAGATGGAGGAGGAGTTTGTGGAATGTGGTGGACGAGCTTGTCGAAGTTGAGAAGGATACTGAGGAGGAGGGGGCAGTGGATGAGCAAGGGGGCAGAGGAGCAAGGGATGCTGGAGGAGAGTGGTGGTGGAGGAGGCTGAGGATGTGCAGGAGAGGGTGCTAGAGGAAGGGGAAGGGGCGGGGGGGGGGGGGGGCAAAGGAGGTTGAGGGTGAAGAGGAGAGGGTGGGGTAGCAGGAGGAGGGGGGAGGAGGAGGCTGGGGAGAGGGGAGGAGGAGGAGGGGAGGAGGAAGAGTAGGATGGCATAACAGGATGGAGAAGGGGAGGAGGAGGAATGTGCAGAAGAGGAGCATGGGACGGAGGAGGCTAGGGAGGGGACGGAGGAGGTTGGGGAGGGGGAGGAGGAGGAGGTGGTGGAGGAGGCTCTGGAGGGGGAGGAGGAGGGGCCAGAAGAGGAGTAGGGGTAGAGGGGGGAAGAGGAACATGGGGCACTAGGGAGAGGAGTAGGAGGAGGGGGAGGAGGAGGTGGCGGTGGGGGCTAGAAGAGAGAATGGGGTGGAGGAGGCTGTGAGGGGGGCAGAGGAGGCTGGGGAGGGGGTGGAGGAGGAGCATGGGACTGATGAGGCTAAGGAGGGGGGAGGAGGATGATGGGGAGCATGAGGCGGAGAAAGGGAAATAGTGAGTGGAAATACCTTTTAACCATGTTTTTTTAAAATTTAACTCCTCGTGTGTCCCCAAAGTTAATGTCTATTTGCATTGGAGATGGATGACAAATACAAGTATTCATTATAGAAGAAGTCAGGTTCATAATGATATTCCAAAAAAGAGAGGGACATAACTGACATTAGAATATTTCAGAGCGGCACAATCGATAAAAACCATATATAGTAATGAACTCCATCATTTTTACAAATGTTCAACAATTTTGAGCATAATGGATATTTGGTTCACAAATGTTGTATAATGTTCTTACTGTTAGTTATTATTTTCACAATAAACGTTATTTAAATTAATATAAAATTATTATAACTTTATTTGTAACGCAAATGTTTTTTCTAAATTTACAAATGATCATTTCATTATAATTTAAGGTTTACTTTTTTTGAAATGATCATTAATAGTAAAAATGCGATAATATTTGTAAATAGATAATTATTATAATCAAAATCAATGTAAATACTTGTAAAAATGAGAGTGCTAATTACAATCTAATGAGATTAGAGCTAATGTAAAAATTACCCCCACCTCCACCCCTACCTTATATATATTGGTTCAATGGGGCTACCTCTAGAGGGAGCCAACTTGGCTACCTCACATTTATTTTTCTTAATTTTTAAGATATTTTTTAAAAACACATGAGGGATTTAGATCACTATACCACACCACGTTCTCATTCAAATTTCGTGAAAAATTGACATTCCTAACCCGCCCATCTATAAGAGGTCAATTTCAGTAATTCTAAGACTGTTAAACTTTGATAGGATTGATGAATATGATACGAGTCTCGAATTGAGTTGAAATTTAAAGTTGGGATGGATGTGATATTGTGATCTAAATCCTACCACAAAAATGAAATTAAAAATTAATAAATCCCCTTCGAGGTAGCTCTATTAAACCCAATATAGTATATATAGGGTAAATGGGATTGTCCCCTCGTGGAGCTAACTTGGCTCCTCTCGTCTCATTTTTTCTTTTTTATTTTCTTTAAATGACTTTGTGGAAACTTATCACTATACCCCTTAATTATGTCATTTAAGTTTCGTGCGAAACATAGACTCTTACGACAACCATCTACACAAGGTCGATTTCAACAATTCTGCGACCGTTAAAAATGACTGTCTAGATGGAGGTCGCAGAAGTCTCTATTTCATATGAAACATGAATAACATAATATATAGATATAGTGATGAATTTCCACGGGTTAATTTTAAAAAGATAAGCCAAGTTAGCTCTCATAAGGGGTAGCGTAATTTTAACCCCTACCTAAACACACCTATATATATATATATATATATAAGGTGCACTTGAATTGAGGTGACGGCTTTCCTTGCTTATGGAAATGTGTCATCTTAGGCCGTTGGATGATCACTGTACGAGTGTGATTGAAATCACTAGGTGGTTTTCATGCCAACTAACATTCCTAATATGTAGGTGGATTAAATTAGTATTAATCTGTTAAAATGCACGCCACTGATATTTCTATATTTAGATATATGCCGCATGATGTACATAATTTTCCAAAATTATCCGAATGAATAAAGGTTCGTGTTTTGAAATATCTGTTAATAATTTACAAACGATTGAGATATTTTACAATTCCGTGTTATAAATTACAAAAGTGATGTTCGTAAAAATAACCTAAATCCGATGAAAATTTGAATTTTTTATGTAGATGTGTTTTTTAAAATATATGGTACTTTGATCATGTGTTAACTAATTGATGTACACGTGTAAAAGATTCCTAAAATGATGAGATTTTTGTCACAACTATATTTTCTAATTTATTAGATGGGGTAAATTGCGAACACGTTAAATATTACATGTCATATGTTTAGGGGATATTAAACATGAGGTGTAATAAATGAATCTATATTAAATACATAGTCCATATTTCACATTCATCGGGCTTATTTTACATTCCATGCACGAAGTTTACGTCCATCCAATGCCGTGTCAGACTTTTTAACAAAATGAAGACCTACAATAAATAAATCCATCATTTCATTAACATATGTTACAATTGTAATTCGTATTTTACATTTCCTCATTTTTTTTACATTCGTCTCCTATTTTTCTGCATTCAATTCCAAATTGATGACATCCACAAGATCTGGTTGTCTCGAACATTATCCTTCTTCCTCTCATTGAAAGCTTTCCAAGTGACCTACATAATGTAAAAATATAATAAGATATTGTAAATAGAATATGGAAGGGTAAAATGATTGTAGGTAATATAAAAATAACTGGAATGTGTTTATACATGTAGTGCAGCAGTCGTTTGGGTGTAAAATACATTATGACATTGCGAAAATGAGACAAAAAATGTAAAATGATCGTATGTATTGTAATTAGGTGTAATGCATTGTAAAACGATGTAATCAACACCACTTAACTTAAAACCCGATGTGTATATATGGATTATGCAATCAAGATCACTGCATTTGAAATTAAACAATGAAGGCTAGAGACATGGATTGAAATACGAAATAGATGAGAAATAATGATCTCTGATCGATGATAATCGAGGATTGGATCGAGATGGAATTAAAATGAAACGTGAAAACATAGATCAAATCAAATCAAACTAACCTGGAACTTTTTTAATGGATGAATACATAGAAAATGAAAAAACGATTACAAATACACAGCTGATAACCGACCTGACCACTAGGGTATAAGGTGCTAAATGGTCGTTGCGACCCAAGCAATCAGGCTCGATCAATCCAGAAAAAGAGACCACCAATAGAAGATAAAAATCAAATTGAAATCAATAACGGTCTTGCTATTATTTTAACATGGTATAGCGACCAGGGTCGAACACAAGGAGTACGAAATGGCCTTGCGGCCTACGAAGTCAAACAGAAAATAAAAGCAAAGAGAAAGGTATTTTTGGTAGTTTTTAATTCTTTTTATATATTTTTTGGATTTTTGGTTAATTAAGAAAATAAGGAAAACAATAAAACCAAGCAATTCAACTATTTATTTAATGCACTAAAAATCAACCAAAAATTCAAATAAAAATATTTTTGTGTGTTTTATAATTTTTACTGTTTTTATTGAATTTTTGGGATTTTTCTGATTTTTATTTAATTTTCTAAAAATGAAAATTGCAAAAAGATAAAAACAATGTCCAGCCAAGCTTAAGGGGTTTAGATAAAATATCTAAAAACCCCCAAAAAGCCTAGAGGTAATTTTCCTGTATAGTAAACACTACAAAGAAAATTTAACCACTGGATTTATGATTTTTAGGTTTTTATCTTATTTATTAGAATTTTTAGGAGTTTTTATGTGTTTTTCAATTTTTAGGAGTTTTATATAATGAAAAATAGCCAAAATTGTCTAGAAAATCAAGCACAACAAAACAAATAGTAGATAATTTTTTTGTAATTTTTAGATAGATTTTAATATTTTTTTTGTGATTTTTAAAGTCAAACAGTAACGAAAATTAATGTTTTTGAATTTTTACAAATATCAAATCAAAACGAAAATGTCTCCAAAAATTCCAGAAAATTTTACACTATGGCAAGAGCCATGTGTCCAATTTTCATTGGATTTGGAGTTGGATTGCTATTTTATTCAAAAATAAGAAGTGGGTATTGTGCACAGGGACCTTAGTGCAAATACCAAGAGTTCTGGGGGGTCCGGTGCAAATTACCCAGGAAAACACGCGCTTCACGCGTGCCTGGGGCACTCAGGGACCTAAATGTAAGGAAAACAAGCACCGGGGACTATTTGGTAACAGGTACCAAAAGTCCGAGGGCTTGTTTGCAAAATACCCAATAAAAAACACACATGCACAATTACTTTACGCACAGAGGTATAAAAGCAATAATCCAAAACTATTCATTCATTCCATAACATCTCATAACTACAGGGTATAAAATGCAAATAGTCCAGAAAACCACGTGTCGAAGCACGTGCTACACCATACACAGGGGCATAATTGCGAACAAAATAAAGTGCAGGGTTCCCAGTGCAATTGTACCAAAAACTAAACAACTAAACTATCTATTTACAAGACTAAACGCTAAATAAAATAAAAGACAGGGCCTAAGGGTAAATTACCCTATATTACCTCGAGCCGCTGGATGGAGGCCACGTGGTAGATGAACGGTCAGGATCAGATGGCCCTCCAAAGTTGGGCTCCTCGCGGTGATCGGACGGCGGAGGCGTAGCCACGTGGAGGATCGAACGGTGGAGGGCGTTGGTGGCTAAACCTTGCGCATCGTGCGGTCCAGATCGCCTCTCCAAGGATCTGACGGTGACTGGACCTCCTCAGGTGGACGGGCACGATCAAATCTGGAGCACGGGGGCGATCGGACGGCGGACAGGGATGGAGGACGAACTGGCCTCCGGCGAACTTCGCCGAGGTCGTGACGGTGCTGGCCTCCTCCTGGGAGATGATCGGAAAAGGTGCGTGGAAGGCTTCCGCATCTGTTGGAGGTCTCCGATGACCCAACCGAGCTCTGAGGAGCTCCGGCAAGGTCGGCGGAGGCTATGGTGCAGCCCGATGGTCGAATGGAAGAGTGACGTGATCGGAATCGACGGTGGATGGCGGAGCAGCGATTTGGGGGAAATCAGAAATTAACGACAAGGAAAGGGAGAAGGGTCTACCTGGGTGGATGAATGGACTGTGGGCGAGCTTGCGAAGCTCTGGGTCCTCGCCTCAAGGAGCGTCGACCTCCGAGGCTCCAGCTCCTGCACTGGGCGGAGCACGGCGGTGGTGACTCGCCGGATCAGTGGTCTGAACGCCCTCTCCTCGCTGCGACAGCACCTGGAGCGAGCTGTCACTCTCACTCGAGTACTGGAGGTCACTGGGGTGGAGCGAATGAACCAAAGATCGGAAATGGAGTGGCGGAGCACGAGCTTAAGTATGGGTGCAGGTCCGGAAAGATGAGGTCGGGTAGGGCAATGGAAGGCGCGGATCTCGAGGCGGGGGCTCCGGCGAGGGTCTCGGATATATCAGGAATGAATCGGACCCGGGGTTTAGGTGAGAAGGGATCGGGTTTAGGTGCGAAATTAGGGAGAAGTCGGGTCGGGCACCTAATACCCGTGGGAAGTGGTCCTGGGGGGGAGTTGACCAGGCGGTCAACAATCCCCTGGACCAATAGGAAAAGGCCACGTGGCAGATATTTGAAAGTTAAATTAAAGGCAGCTAATGGCCGAATTATTAAAAAGTCAAAACATGAAATATTTTTATTTTAATTTTTTCTATTTTTTAGTGATTTTTAATTAATTTTCAAAGTAAAAATAAGGTATTTACATTATATAGCTATATATAGGTATATTTACAATATAGGCTTTTTAATTTTGATTTTTAATTTGTTATTTTTATACATTTTTATTCCCATTTTATATTTTATTTATTTATATCATAAAATAAGGAATAAAAAGATATTTTTATTTTATTTTTATTATTTATATACATAGGTGAAATAAATAGATATGTACACATATATACATGGTATATTTACAAAGTATTTTTGATTTTTAATTTTGTTATTTTTATTTTGTTTTTGTTTTAATTGTTTTTATTTTATTTATTTACACCATATCATATAGAATATTTACAAGATTTTGGAAATTAATTTTATTTATTTATAAGGCTAAATAAATAGGGATGAGTGGACTATATACAAGGTGACTATGCACATGAGTGATATTTTTGTTTTCTTTTTAATTTTATTATTTTTATCTTGTTTTTATATTTATAAATATATAAAAATATTTACAAAACTATTTTAATCTATTTTTGGGAGGAAAATATTTTTATTTTATTTACATAAATATTTACACACATGAGCCCCTATCTCCCTCTACTTTGGCTTTTATGCGGTCAGGCCCATGCTGAGCCCTCCCTTGGGTTAGGTTGCTCAATATTTATTCTAAATATTTCCCTCTTTTTCTTTTTAATCTTTATTCTTTTATTTTTGCACAAAAACATGCTAATTATTACTTTTTACACAATGCATGCTTTTGGTAATTATTTATATTTACAACTATATACATGCATTTGCAAAGGTTTTTGTAGCTAAAATATAAGAATAAAGAGTGATGAATGAGTATTCATCAACAGCCTCCATGCGCAACCATCTCTTGTCGCTCCATGCATTGTCTTCTTCATCATCACGCACCACCAACGCCATTGTCACACACCTCCATCATCGTTGTCGTCCTTTCCTCCGCTGAATACCTTTTCTCGTCTTTTCCCCTCTCATTCGAATGAGATGCTAAATTTAGATAATAATTGCTCACAATTAATATTTAGCAATATAATTAGGATTTAAACAGAAGAAAGAGATATGTTCCTAAAAATAGTGAATCAGAACTAGTTTTAATAGTGGTTTTTGTGTAGAATGGTGATTTTGTCAAGAACGTTGATCTATATCGGACGGTTGATCGGGGGTGTCGTACCCTATGTATGGTAAGGTGCAACCTCAATTCAAGGTTTCCCTATATATATAAGGGAATATGTTGCCAAGCTGTAGAAAATTGTGTGTCAATCACTTCCCATCCACCCTTGATTCTATCTCGACATAAGGAGTGCAAGTAGTTGTGCCTTTGAGCTTATATAGTTTCAACAAACAAGTGGTTGAGAGGTGATGTATAAGGAAGTTAGTAATATGCATCTAAGTTGCATACTTCCACAACTCTTTTCTCTCTATGTGTGTGTGCATGCGCGCGAGTGTGTGTGTTGGAGGTCTTCCAAATGAGGTGACACATTTCCTTTCCATCTAAGAAATATCCTATCGCTTGACCCTCTTCCTCCTTCAGTTGCTTGAGTTAGTATGAGGATCTTTTTCTCTTTTCCCTAGACCACGACAGTAGTGACAACATGACAGGGATGGGAGGGTGTATGTGGACAGATCAAGATAGACATAGTGCACTATCATGTTTAATAGTGCCATGTCCCCAAATCTGGGTTGTCGGATCCTCCCATATCCAAATCTGATCACTCACTAATAATTTATTCAGTAATCAAAACTAACATTTAGAAAC
This sequence comes from Ottelia alismoides, assembly GCA_037367405.1. NCBI lineage: Eukaryota > Viridiplantae > Streptophyta > Magnoliopsida > Alismatales > Hydrocharitaceae > Ottelia > Ottelia alismoides. The sequence continues at coordinate 324,149 of JAZKJV010001574.1, forward strand.
AGAATGCAATTTAAAATACTCAGAAAGAAATATCTAATACTTTTCCATTCACAAAATAAAGTTTACATGATACATTGTCCCACTATAACATTTACATGTATATCAGATAGAAAGGAAATACACCAAAAGATTACCAACCACCTTATAGAGTAAAGCTACTGTGTCTGGTTGGATGGCTATTATGTTAGCTGATTGGATTATTAAAGTCCTTGCAATATGTTGGGTTTCCATAAATCATAGGATGAAGATTAGCGAGTGCTAAGTCACTAAGAAGAGAAATATAAACAAGTACTGTAGTTTAACAGAACTTATTATATCAAAAAATTTCATTTTTTCTCATCAGTTTAAGTCATATTCCTTCTATTCCACATCAGGGATTAGTCATAGGAAAACCACCATTTATGACCTCTGATGTTGTGGACACTTCGGGATTGGAGATTGCGTTGAGCTGGTGAGCTTATGCCGATGCACGACGCCTCAACCAATCCTCAAATACTACCCTGATACTTTTCTTTTCTTTTATTATCTAGGGTTTAAAACCCTCAGCCTGACAAACAAAGAAGCCCACCGTCCTCAAGGATCTGATAGCTTAAAATCACATTCTAACATTTAATCACATAAACTAGGAACTTTGAATACATGTTATCGTGACCCAGTCGCTATCCAATCACCCATGCCTGCACATGGCATAACCACATATTTAGTCAGTCAATCTGCCTAAGGTCAGCCAGGTACCATGCATTGCAAATAATTTATTTTGCGCGCTCAATATATCTAGGCAACCGTGTACCAGCTAGGTTTGGCCTGCCAATACATATGTTCTTCTGACAAACCTACAGGTTGCATGCCCCACCTGCACTATCTATTCCAAGTCATTCTTAACCAACACATGATCCTTTTCAGGATCCATTTCAATACATATCAATTCCTAATTCTTTCGTTAAGCCTTCGATTTTCACATTCATCAACATTGAGTCTCGCCTCACATATTTATTAATTCATATGTATATCTACTCATATTTATGCTTATTTTAACTTCCAACCCTAACTTTCCAAGCCACTGCATCTATTTGATGCTTAGACATTATTTTAGTGTAAAGCAACTTTTCAGATTTTCTTACAAATAGCCAAATTAGGGTTCTCCGTAGCGAAGAACATAAAAATATGAATTTCAATGATATCGTATGAAAACCTAACAATAAAAGGAATGATTTCATTACCTAATCGAGCTCTCTCTCTCTCTCGTATGTTGTGCATTATTGTGATTCGTTTTCAAAAAGGATGATTTACGGCTCCTGAAATGATCGAATTTCATTTTCGTATCAGGAACACTAAGAACATGCCAAGAACATGAAGAATGAATGAAGAACACGAATAACGCAAAGAACATGAAGAACATATTTTCTCTCGAAATTTCGACGGAGCTTCTATTTAAATGGGGTAAAATTTCTAGGAAAATTTCGGCAGAGTTTCCTCTTATATCGGTACATATTTCTTTGACAATTTTGGCAGAGTTTACCCTTATATCAGGACATATTTCTATAAAAATTTTGGCAGAGTTTCCCCTTATATCGGTCCATATTTCAAAAGAAAAAAATAGAAAAAATTTCCTTTGTAAAATCACCAAAAGGAAAACAACAAAGAAAACGAAAGAATATAATCGAACTACAGACGATGGAGAATCGGTAGACACCACACGTCTTAAGTGAGTGAAGGTGTGACGAATCACAGGATTCACTGACGTGCATAGCCACCGGCACTTATGTAGGGTGTTACACATATTTCTCCCTCATAACAAGTATAAAAGTGAAACCAAAAGAATATAGTAGAACTATAAGCGATGGATAATCGACAGACACCACATATCTTAGGTAAGTGAAAATGTGACAAATCACAAGGCTTATTAACGTGCATAGCTGCCCGTACCTAAGTAGGGTGTTACACAAATTTCTCCTCAATCAAAACACAAAATGAAACAAAAAGGAAGATAAATCGAAAACCAAGCTGGAAAGAAAAAGAATCGAAAATCTAGTTCAAGTTAGAGATTACTTACGAAGCCAACTAGGAGAGGATCGTACCGTCTTCCTCCTCCTCATCCTTCCGGCAACGATTCGCTAGTGCTCTTCCCTGCCTCCCTCTTCTCCTCCTCTTGATTTCTCAACCCTAACCCTCGGGGTAGTGGTGGTAGTGGAAATCGTAGAGAATGAATAGGGGGGATATTTATTGGCTTCAGAAAACTACTAACCATAGTTAGTAAACCATGTTTAACCCTTAACCGCGGTTCGAGGTCCACGATTTTGGCCCATTGTTTTTGCCAAAGCTTATCCGAAACTTAAAACTTAAGTTAGAATTTCCTGAAGCTACTAGATTCGCTAATGATACTTAATTATTGTTAAATACAATTAACTACCACTAATCACGATTTAACTTTCTCAACTATTTCTTCACTTTTACTGACCTCTGATTTTTGTTCGTTAAAGGTCATTAGCAGTTCTTAATCCATCATTAGTTTCTTTAATCATGTTTAATTAATCTTAATGATGATCATTAAGGTTTAATGATATCTTAAACCTCCTTACTTCTCTTTCTTTAAAAAATCATAACAATTCGAAACGAAGTCCGATTTACATGAAACAATTTCCGTTGGTTTCCTCTTGTCAAGCTGGATCTCATGATATAGCATCTGAATTTGATCTAGTTCAAGGATTTGCTATTATAACAACCTTAAAGGAAGTTTCATCCTTGAGACTTGAAATGCAGGCATAACAACCTTAAAGATGATTGAACCCATAACAACTTTAAAGGGAATGATCATCCTTTTATTTATAATGAAGATATACATAATACATAGTGTTATCAATCAAACAAATAGGGGTATTTCTCTCTCATATTTACCTCAGGTTCCCATGTGGCTTATTCAAACGCTTGGTTCCACCACAATACTTTAACTAGAGATACCTCTTTATTCCTCAATTTCTTGATATCAATGTCTAGTATTTGCACAGGTATTTCATGGTATGTCAAATCTGGCTCAACATGCAGATCATCATAACTTATCTTATGCACATGATTCTTAATACACTTTCTCAAATTTGATACACGAAAAACATCACGTATTGTTGAAATATGTGGAGGAAGTGCAAGTTTATATGCAACTGTCCCAACCCGTTGAATAATTTCAAAGGGACCCATGAACCTTGGTGACAGCTTCACATGCAAGCCAAACCTCTTAACTCTCTTCATATGTGATACTTTTAGAATTAAAAGTCGCCTACTTCAAACTCAAGATCTTTTCATATGGCATCACTATAGCTTTTCTGGTGACTCTGAGCAGCTATTAGTCTTTTTTGAGCAAGTTCTACAGCTTCTCGTGTCTCCTGGAGTCTATCTCAATCATAATGGTTCTTTATCCTGACCTCTTGCCAACATAGAAGAGTAGTACTCTTACGTCCATATAGCGCTTCAAATGGTGTCATGCCAATACTTGCATGGTAACTATTGTTGTAGGTGAATTATGTAAGAGAAAAATGTTTAATCCATGTTCCTTTCCATTCTAAGGCACATGCTCATAGAATATCATCTAGTGTCTAAATCATACATTCTGATTGACCATCTTTTTGCAGATGATATGTTATTCTCAAGCATAACTATGTGGCAAATACTTTGATGAAGTTCTCCTAGTAGTGTGAGGTGAATCGTGAATCTCGATAGGAAACTACCTCCTTTGGTATACCATGGAGATAGATCACGTGTATAATATATTACTCAGCAAGCTTGTATGGAGTGGAAGATAAGCTTATTATAATAAAGTGTGCTACCATTATAAAATGATCTATTATAACCCATATACTTTCTTTACCACCAGTCGTCTGAGGTATGCCAATAACGAAGTCCATGGAAATGCTTTCCCATTTCCATTCATTGACAGTGAGAGGTTGCAACAATCCTGATGGATTTTGATGTGAATCTTTTACCTGTTGGCACATGAATTCACAAACTCAGCAACATCTTCCTTCATTCCCGGCCACCAAAAGTCTAAACGAAGATCTTTATACATTTTCATCATTCCGGGATGAATAGATAATCTAGAGTAATGCGCTTTACGTAAAATATCTTTCCTCAATTCGGGTGTGTTTGGTACACAAAATCTGTGATGGTTATATAGTAACACATATTGTATCTAAAATCCCTCTATCTTATTCTTCTCAAGTTGTTGTCTCAAGTTTTTAAGGAGTAAATCATTCTCCTATCCTTTTTTTATTCTATCCCAGATACCTGGTTTGTATCGGAGAGGAATAGTTATAGTATTAGTTATACTATCAAATGATTTTCATTCACTCGATATTAATAGTAAACCCCATAAGTGGATAGCATTCACCAATGTAGGTGAATAAGTTATTCTACTGATTGCATCTGCTATGACGTTCCCCCTACTAGGGTGGTAGGAGATGGTGCAATCATAATCCTTCAACAGCTCTAGCCATAATCTCTATCTCATATTGAGCTCCCTCTGATCAAATAGATATTCAAGATTTTATGATCGATAAAGATCTCAAAAGTACTACCATAGAGGTATTGTCTCCATATCATTAAAGGAAGACTACAATAACTAGTTCAAGGTTATGTGTCAGGTAGTTCCCTCTCATGTGTCTTGAGTTGTCGTGATGCATAGGCAACTTCCTTGCCATGTTGCATAAGAACTGTCCCAAGTCCTTCTTTAAAGCATCAGTATACATTGTAAACCCTTTAGACCGAGAGGGTAGAGTAAGGATAGGTGCAGATGTTAGACATTCTTTCAGTGTCTGAAAATTAGTTTTCATGCATTAGACCATATGAATGAGACTTCCTTCTGAGTCATCCTCATCATTAGTAATGCTATTCATGAAAAGTCCTTCACAAATCTTCTATAATATCTAGCTAGACCCAGAAAAGACGTATTTCAGTGACATTCTTCGGGTGTTCCAAACTCATCATCGCACTAACCTTTATAAGATCCATTGATATACCTTTCTCAAAAATAACATGGCCTAAGAAGGATACTTCAGATAGCCAGAAGTCACCTTTTCTATATTTAGCATACAATTTATTCTTCATTAGTGTTTCGGGTGCCTACCTGAAATGGTGTTCATGTTGGTACTTATCCTTGGAGTAAATAAGTACGTCATCAATGAAGACTACTACAAAGTGATATAGGAATTTCCTGAATACTCTATTCATGAGATTGCTGGGACATTTGTTAGTCCAAAAAGCATAGCTAAAATTTGATAATGATCGTATTTAGTTCAAAAAGTTGTCTTAGGAATATCTGCATCTTTGATTTTTAACTGATGGTATTCAAGTCTTAAATCAATCTTGGAATACACGACTGAACCCTGTATCTGGTCAAAGAGATCATATATTCTTCGCAGAGAATACTTGTTCTTTATTGTATTCTTATTTAACTGTCTATAGTCAATTCGCAATCACATCGACCCATCCATCTTCCTTACAAACAAAACAGGTGCACCCCATGGTGGAGTACTAGGATGAATGAAACCTTCTCTAACAGTTCTTGTAACTGTACTTGTACCTCTTGTAACTCAGCTAGTGCCATCCTATATGGAGGGATAGAGTAGGATGAGTATCAGGTGTGAGAGAGATTTCAAATATCAATCTCTCGCTGAGGTGATAATCCAGGTAGTTCATCTGGAAATACATCAGGAATTTCGCACAATATATGTACATCTTCTATAATTCTGTCTGACCCTGAGGTAGTGGATACATAACCTAAATAACATTGGCACCCTTGCTCTAACAACTGTTGTGCTTCAGAGATAGATATGTATTTGACATTATCATTGGATGTCTTTCCAATGAACTAGAAATCTATCGAGTTAGGAAGGTGAAAAGTTACAATCTTCTGGAAACAATGAAGGCATGCATGATGCCTTTCTAGCCAGTCCACCCCAGGATGAGATCCAAATCATCCATTTCAATAAGTAGTAGGAAAACATGTAGCTGATGTCGTGCTATCTGTACCCAACAATTATCAATGATTTTTTAGATTATAAATACTTGTCCTCCTGGTCCCTTCATCAGATAAGACTATTGTACTTCTACTAGTATCTTACCCAAAGTGGGTGCTAATCGTCGAGCAATAAATGAATGTGAAGCACTAGAGTCAAACAAGGCATGTACTGAAGAGCCATGAATAGTAATGCTACATCATACGATCGTGTTGAATTATAGGCTTGTTATTCAGTGATTGCATTGAGCTATCCATTAGGAATAAGCAAGCTAGAACCCGCAACGCTTTGTGGTGGTTGCTGCGTATGAGACTATCCTTGTGAGCCTTGACCTCTATCTTGTCTTCCTCTGTGTGTTTCTCCTTTGCTCGAGATGGAAGTTATACTGTTAATTGGGGTTGGTTTAAACCTCAAACCTCTCAACTTTGGACAGTCTTTCTTGATGTGTCCTTCCTGATGACAGTAATAACACACACATATTCCTGTCCGAGCTGAAGACCCAACCATAGAGGTACTAGCTCCTACTATCGAGTCGTGAGGGAATAGTGGAGGTCTAGAGAACCCCCTCTTCCTGATATTTCCTTGCCCAAGGTTTATGGAGAGCTTATACTGGAACCAACTGGATAATAGTGATGGTCTTTACGGTTATAACTCGTCTTGCGTTTGGATGGTCCACCAGTAAAGTGGAAACTTCTTCTTTGGCAGTCTTCATCTCTTTCCATCTTAATACGAGAGGTGATGTTCATGGCTTCATCTGTAGTGGTGTCTCTAAAACCTGCAAGCTTCTCTCTAAGATCTCCCTAAAGACCGTTAACAATTTTGATAAGACACTCTTGTGGTGAAGCTTCTAAAACTGGGGAATAACAGAGTAGCTCGATGAAATGAATATGATAATCTCATACATTTTTGAAACCCTGGGTCAGAGAATTCAAGTCCCTCCTCTTCAGTTCTTCCTAATGGGATGGACAAAAGTGAGCTCGGAACCATTCTTCAAACATATCCCATGGAATGGGATCTACTAACTTCTTGAAAATTGCTCTCCACCATCGTCTTGCATAGTCTGCTAGGGAGTAATCAGTAAAGTGCACCCGAGTGTCTGCTGGTGCATGTATTATTCTCAACATCCTGAAGACATCATCGAGTCATAGTTCTGCCTCAATAGGTATCTCTATGCCTTTGAATCGAGGAATCTTTCCTTTTCGGTAGTTGTCCAATAATTTTTGATGTTTAAGGAGAGCTCTCTCTATTGCTCCTTCACCTGGGGTAGGAACATACTCAGTTGAAGGATGGTAACTAGATTCTTCCTCAGAAAGGTGGATAGAAACCTCAACTCTAGCATCCACAAGTTTGGATGCCTTATCTCTTAGCTTGTGCATTGAGCCTTTCCTCCAATGCATGCTGCTTTTGTCCCATCTCTTGGAGTATTGTCATCATAGCAACAAATTTCCTAGACATGTCTTGGTCTGCCATGATCTTCGAATGAATTAAGCCAAAGGTTAGGTCCTATACGTTTTAACATGATGTGCATAAGGGACAATGACTAGTGAATGGTATTATAGTCACTTATTAAGATCAAGACAACCTTAATTTCTGAATACCGCTTATAGTTGTCAATTGGTGAGAAAATTACTGGAGCAACCAAACTCTAATACCAAACTATCATGATGCCAAATCTGGGCCATTGGATCCTCCCATATCCAGATCTGGTTACACATTAATAATTTATTCAGTAATTACAACTAACATTCAGAAATATACTGCAATTAAAAATACTCAGAAAGAAGTATTTAATACTTTTCCATTCATAAAATAAAGTTTACATGATACATTGTCCCACTATAACCATTTACGTGTACATCAACTGAAAAGGAAATACACAAAAAGATTACCATCTACCTTATAGAGTAAAGCTACTATGGTTGGCATGATAGCTATTACGTTAGCTGACTGGATTATTAAAGTCCTTGCGATGGCTCAACGACACCCATTGGATTCCCATAAATCATAGGATGAAGATTAGCGAGTGCTAAGTAACGAAGAAGAGAAACATAAACAAGTAGTGTAGTTTAGTAGAACTTATTATATCAGAAAGTTTCATTTCTTCTCATTAGTTTATGTTCAATTCCTTCTATTCCACATCATGGATTAGTCCAGGGAAAACCTCACCATTTATGGACTCCGAAGCTGTGGACACTTCGGGATTGGAGATTGCGTTGATCTGAAGAGCTTATGTTGCTACCCGTCGCCTCAACTAATCCTCACATACTACCCTAGCAATTTCCTTTTCTTTTATTATCTAGGGTTTCAAACCCTTAGCCCGACAAACAAAGAAGCCCACTGTCCTCGAGGACCCGATAGCTTAAAACCACATGCTAAGCTTTAATCACATAAACTAGTGGCTTTGAATACATGTTATTGTGACCCAGTCACTATCCAACTACCCGTACCTCCACATGACATGACCACATCATTAGTCAGTCAATACACCAAATGACAACCGAATACCACACGTTGCAAATAATTTATTTTGCGCACTCAACATATATAGGCATCCGTGTACCACCTAGGTTTGGCCTGTTAATATGGATGTTCTTCTAACAAACCTATAGATTGCATGCCCCACCTATATATCTAATCCAAGTTATTCTTAACGTAACATACAATCCATTTTAGGATCCATTTCAGCACACATCAATTCTCATGATGTAATTCTTCTGTTAATCCTTTGATTTTCATATTCATCAATTTTGAGTATCGCCTCATAAATATATTAATTTATATATATATATCTACTCATATTTATGCTTATTTTAACTCTCAACCCTAATTTTCCAAGCCACTACATCTATTCTATGCTTAGACATTATTTTAGTGGAAATTACAAATCAACTTTTCATATTTTCTCAAAATAATCAAATTAGGGTTCTTCATAGTGAAGAACATAAAATCAGGAATTTTAATGATGTCGTATGAAAACCCAACAACAAAAGGAATGATTTCATTAGCTAATCGAGCTCTCTCTCGCATATGTTGTGCTTTATCGTGATTCGTTTTCAAAAAGGATGATTTACATCTCCTGAAATGATCGAATTTCATTTTCGTATATGGAACACTAAGAACATGCCAAGAAAGTGAAGAATGAACAAAGAACATGAATAACACAAAGAACATGCGAAGAATACAAAGAACGTGAAGAACATTTTTTCTCTCGAAATTTCGGTAGAGCTTCTCCTTATATGGGATGACATTTCGAGGAAAATTTTAGCAGAGTTTCCCCTTGTATCAGGAAATATTTCTATGAGAATTTAGGTAGAGTTTCTCCTTATATCGGGACATATTTCTATGAAAATTTCAGCAGAGTTTCCCCTTATATCAGCACATATTTCAGAAGAAGAAAAACAAAAAGAGTTTTCTTTATAAAATCACTGAAAGGAAAACAACAACGAAAATGAAAGAATATAATAGAACTGTAAGGGATGGAGAATCGGTAGACACCATGCATCTCAGGTGAGTGAAGGTGTGACGAATTACAGGGTTCACTGACATGCATAGATGTTTGCACTTAAGTAGGGTGCTACACATATTTCTCTCTCAAAATGAGTATAAAAGTGAAATCGAAAGAATATAGTAGAACTACAAGCAATGGAGAATCGATAGACACCACGCATCTTAGGTAAGTGAAGGTGTGTCTAGTCACATGGTTCATTAACATGCATAGCCACCTGCACCTAATTAGGGTGTTACACAAATTTCTCCTCAACCACAATACAAAATGAAATGAAAAAGAAGATAAATAATAAATCAAGCTCAAAGAAAATGAATCGAAAACCTTGCTCAAGTTAGAGCTTACTTACGAAGCCAACTACGAGAGGATCGTATCGTCTTCTTCCTCCTCGTCCTTCCGACAGCATTTCGGTAGCACTCTTCCCCGACCCCCTCTCCTCCTCCCGATCTCTCAATCATATCTCTCGAGGTAGTAGTGGTAGTGGAAATTATAGAGAATGAATCGGTGGGGGCGTTTTATAGGCTTCAAAAAACTGCTAACCATGATTTGTAAACCATGATTAACCCTTAACCACGGTTACCGACCTATGATTTCGGCCCAAGATTTTGGCCAAAACCTATCCGAAACTTAAGGCTTAATTTAAAATTTTCAGAAGCTACTAGATTCGCTAATGATACTTAATTAGCACTAAATTTGATGAACTTTCACTAATCACAATTTAACTTTCTCAACTCATATTTAACTTTCGTTGACCTCTGATTAGTGTTCTCTAAAGCTCATTAGTGGTTTTTAATTTATCATTACTTTCTTTAATCATATTTAATTGGTCTTAATGACAGTCAAGGTTTAATGACATCTTAAACCTCCTTACTTCTCTTTCTTCAAAAAATCATAACAATTCGAAACGATCTCTGATTCATACGAAATAATTTCGGTTGGTTTCCTCTTGTCGAGATGTATCTTATGATATAAGATCTGAGATTGACCTAGTTCAAGGCTTTACAAATAGGGACCCATATATGCTCTGCTCATATCAAACTCTTCGATGGGAATCTGAGTGTGATGTGGGAAGGGGAACGGTTTGCAGCTTCCCTTAGAAAGACTTTGTAGTCAAAGAAGAAAGTCAAGTCTACCAATTAGTGCTTATATACATATGTCCAAATAAGAAAAATCTAAATTACCTAGATAATTAACCATATTTTTATGTTGCATAGAATCCTCCAAAAGAATTTATAAAAATGTACATGTTGTATAACCAAATATAGATATATTCATAACCGCCCTCCATCTTATCCATTTTAACCGAATATGAATAGGTATTTTTTTATTTTGCCGGACATTAATACAAATAGAGATGAGTTTTTGTTTTGTTGAAGATACGTATGTGGATATTGATAATGATTCACTTTTTAGAATATGAAAATCAATATGATTACATATTTATCTGTCTTATATGGATAATGATCAATATCATCGAATAAATATGTGCATATTGTAAAGATACATATCAGTGTCTATATATGTCGCATGGTTGCACATGATATATAGGATTTTGAAATCTTTTTCAAGTGCAGAAAAATATGTATCTTTCATTTATTTAATTATTTGTTATACACGTTATTTAATTTAGAATAATACTTTATTTTTTGTTGTATTTGTAGTTTATTTATTTATGATTTAATGAATTATTAATTCAAATGCTAGAAATATATTTCTTCTAAGTATAAGTGTTAGGAGACATTTATTATCGGTACAACAATCCGTATGTGTTTGTTATATCATTATATCCAAATTATGGTCACCAATTTTCCTGTAATTGTTATTAGCAAGATACTATTTCATCAGCCATATCTAAATTACATAAGGGATAAGGACATAATTACACCTATGTTTGTATCCGTATCAAGTTGTTTGCAAGTTTCTACCCTATTTATATCTGAATCTATTTCAAAATGGATGCATATACACATGCCAAAACATGTATAACATATATGATAAGGGATCCATACATGCATTATCTATATATGTTTTGCGTCCCTACACGTAAAACATCGTATGATAGTACTTATTTAAAAATTGATTTAATTATATAAATTAACATCAAATTAATAAAAATATATATATATCTGAAATGATGAATCTTATAAGTTTTTTTAATAGAAATTTTATAGCAATATTTATGTAAAATTGGAAGTTTACATTGATATTTTTTTGTAAAAAGTTTATAAATACTAGTGTCAACTAATTAAATCCTGTAAATACTAACAACTAAAAAAACAATATACATTAAACATATAATGCCTAAATAATTTGGCCACTGCAGTGGGGAATTTCTGGCATCATCCTTGAAGAAAGTAGTTTGCGCATGTTTGGAAACATAGCTCTTTTATGGCAGACTCCAACCTTCCGGGCTTTGGTATTTGACACCGACATTTTTCTAGTTGTGAAAATAACTTCTACCTATCTATGCCCATGCTTGGAACAATTATGCGAGATAGAACAACCTCCATTTGTAGAGGATCGAGTACTCTCCCTATCGATAGTTTTCCTCGTAGACGAGTTGCCTTCCCTCTCATGTGCAATGAATCCAACCTCACCCTCTCACAGTGAAGGGTCAAGTCAGGATCTTGAGCCTTAGGATATAGCACAAGCAACTAAGGTTAACCACCATCCAAAATAAAGATGGTTTTAAACCAACCACATTCCCTAAAATATAAGTTGCAATTAATTATTAAATAACTAATAGAATCCACAAAATAAAAATAAGTTCTTTTTTATACGAACCAAAGTATACGATTCATAGTTATGGCATTGTTAACTAAATTGATAGTGTGAATAAATGGAATTGACTTTATTAATAAATTATTACAACAAAATATATTCGATTTTTTGCTACATTGGGAACGTTTATAAGACATATCAACAAATATCCCTTTGAATTCAGGAATCGAATAAATTGGGAGTGTGATAATTGGCGATTCCTTGAATAGAAATAAGATGGATGATGTGCGCCTATATTTACTATAATCGCAATCATTGTTGTTTATAAACTGATTAATATGTATATACTTAATCCATTCCTTTTGTATTTCTTCTACGGTTAATACGGTTTCGGCTGATCGGATTTGGTGTACAATCCACCATTGTTTTGTGAATTTTTATGATTTTTTATAAAATAAATTGTAAATTCACAATACATTGATTATTTTTTACGGCCTCCAGCAATATGTTTTATTATATGGTGCATAAATCTTTGATGATTTTTGTAAAGTTCACACTCCCTTTGTATATATTGAATTGTGTTCTGCAAAATAAAAATATCCAATTAGTAATATATTAATTATTTTTTCAGAAAAAAAATAATATGTAAAAAAATGAATGTAAATTTGTAAAATATATAAAAACTATGTAAAATTAATGTCCAATTCCATAAAACATACAAGTAACTATGCAAAATAAAACCGTCATTACCTTGTATGACGGTGCAACACTTGTGTGATGGTGGTGGCGACAATTATAGACCACAATAGCATTAAGGTAGCAACACAACGAGCAGAGAGAATGAGTACCCTTCCAGTTAAGTTTTATTATCCTTTAGCATTCGTTTCTTCGTATAAATATTGTCACTTCTGTATTATATATGTATGATTTTGTTAGTTAATATTTCCGTATATTTTATTATGTTGTTTTTCCCCTTATTCTTTGATCATTTTATCTGCATGTTTTTGTTATTGTATTTTCATGTAGGTCACTTTACCGCTTCCATTTCTTTCCATCAGATTTGTTCTGCATTTCTCATATTTTTAGCATACATATTAACATGCGTGCAAGTTTTCCACAGTTTTATTGATGTTATTTTCTCTATTACCTATTTTTTATATCATGTTTCTACTTCAAATGAATGCTTTACACTTTTATCATTTTTACTAATTGGTGTCTAATTCTAGCAACTCACTATCTAATTCCTTACAACTTCGTGTTTAAATCGTATAACTCTGTGTTTAATTGTCACAACTTCTAGTAAGTGATTTAGAACGTCATTTTCTATTTCTCACATCTCCATATTTTTATTTTTTACAACTCTATGTTTAATATTTACCGCTCTATTTTTAATTCATACAACTCCATACTTGATTATTACAACTCTGTTTTAGATCTTACAAGTCTGTTTAGTTTAGTTTTTTTTCTTGTTATATTTACTGCTTATTTTAAATTTATCTTTTCAGGTATATCGGATGTTTGGATACTCAATACTCAATAGGATTCAACGATAAAATATGTGTTAAAGTAAGTTGAATATATAAAGATATTCCTTAGCAATGCGATCTATAAATCAGCTATGATCTGATTTGTAATTTCATGCGATCTATTAGGAACTAAGAGCCCATTATTTGTACATTTCCCTCTAGTAAATTTGCGACTTTCATTTTACCTAATAATAATTACAATATTAAGTCATGTAACTTATCATAAGTAAATAAAATCATTTGCGTTGTAAAGTCTTGCCATATAATAGTAAGAACATGTCTTTAGTAATTTTGCGTACATTGATATGTAAATATTCAACCATTAGTTATAACAAGTATTAACTGATTTCTAATTTTTTAATTGTGAGGTATTAGTAACTATAAATCCATCTTTTTTTACCATTCCCGTTAAGTTAATTCACTATTTTTCTTTCGCTCGATGGTAATTACAACACCACATTTCGTAACACAAACAACTAATGTAGGGATCAGAACACCAAGAACACTTCATTTGTAACTTATCATAAGGTTAATGCACTTCTTTTGTTGTAATGTATTGTTAAAAAATAGTAATGGAAAACACTACTAGGCCTAATACGTAACTCATAAATGGTCAATTGTAATAATTAGAATTTGATTTATAATACATGTTCATTGATAACCTGTTTATCTCCACCCACTTAGGGCTTTACTCAAGTATCTATGTCGCATGCTAATACTACCACACAAGAATTAACATATGGTGAAGACATGGTTATGCCTTGCATTGTGGGTTGGTAAATCATTTGAAGGAACACATGTCCAAAGACGACCTAGCCACCCACATCAAAGCAGACCTTTGCTCAACTTTTCATAGTACATTGATGAATCTACGATTCTCATTCTTTATTCTTTTATTTTAGCATTTTCTTTTAGCAAAAACACCTAAAAATTGGTGTAAATACAATAACTTATCATTATGCATGACCTTGTTAATATTGCATAATTAACACATATTTCTAAAAATAGAAGAATAAAGAGAAAAGAAAAAGAAGAACGTATTTAGAATAAATAAAGAGTGACCCAAACGCTGAGAGAAGGTCAAACCTTGGCCTGATCGATAAGAAATATAAGTAGGGGAAGATAGGGTACATTGTAGACAATACTAACACAAACAAATATTTATATTTATTTTACATTTTTGTGAATACCATATTATTTTTAAATGCTTTTATATAGCCCTAATAATAAAATAAAAATAAAATAAAAATTAGAAAACATAATATAAAATAAAAATAAAATCCACAATTCATTGTGCAAAAGCCATGTGTGTGTATATTATACACATTTCCTATTAATTGAATACTTTTATTCAAATTGCAAAAATCAAATAAAAATAATTTATATTCCTCAAAATATTTGGTAAATAAATAAAATATAAAATAAAATATATTTGTGTAAAAATAATAAAATAACAATATATGTACATAATGTACATGTATATTATACCTATACATGCTACACTATACTATATATACCCTATCTATATTTTTCATAAAAATAATTAAAAATCACAAAAAAATAGTTTGAAAAATAATAAACAATTTTCAACTTATTCATCTTCTATTTTAAAATCATTTGTTATATTTTATTTAATATTTTTTCATTTTGTAAATTCTTGAGTTCCTATTGGTCAGCCGAGGATTCTTGATCGCGGTCAACCTCCTCCCCCAGCTGACCCGACCTACCAAGCCTTCACCGGACCTGACTTCTCCTATTTTTCCCGGTCGGGTCCGATCAGCAATGGCCTTTATTCTTGCGCCCGATATTTTCCTAGGATCCTTGATCCTCACGGATCCCTAGGCGCAGTCGGATAGCCCCAGGGTTTCGAGCACCACTCTGATCTTTCTAGAACCCTAGGCATCCCTATAAAAGATCTTCTCCGCATCCCGAGCTCTGTAGCCCGTTCCTCACGCCACCTTCCTTCCCTTAGAACCTCCATCATCATGACATGATCCTCTCGGTGTCTTTACGAGGTCGATTTGGTGACCGGATGCGCTTGCTCAGCTCGTTCATCAGACTCCTCCGTTGCGATAAGCCTCCCAGCCTTCCGCAGCTCAGTAGAGGCCATAACCCCACCGTCCTCCTGGCCTAACGTTGTTGAGTCCATCAGAAACATCAAGTAATGCTTATCTATCCTGCATTTCACGTTTCAGTCCTATCCATTCTTTCTGCTCTACCGTAGTTCACCATCTCCGACGAGTTGATCGGAGCCCCGTCACGCACACCTATTCACACCGATCCCTGCATCGCACCACTGCCATCCTTCCCTCGTGGCCTGACCACCTTAGACTCGACCCTTCGATCGAGATTAAGACCCAGACATCCTTCCTCCATTTCGTCGTACGTCAACCCCCATTCCCTCTCACTTCTTGATGCTTTTATATGTAATAACGTGACCCAAGATACGCCCCCAAGACCAACTTTTCTTTTCAGGTCTAGGAGTGCGAGTTGGACCCAATTTGAGATCCTATTCCTCAAGCGGAGCAGCTCCAGGTGGTGGAGCACCGCCATGCCATTCTAACCGTCCATCACCACATCGGCGCTTGCCAACTAACGTAGAGCATCCTTCTGAATGTGCTGGACCCCTTAGAGCAGCGATCCGACCACCCGATCGATGCCCACCTTCAATCGAAGCTCCTCCATTACCTGTTCTTCCAACATGCTTCACATCTATCAGATCCGAAGGAGCTCCCCCAGATTGAATTTGAGCTACACGATCATGCCTTTTTCCAGAGCGTCAGATAAGCTTTTGATGTGGATCTGATTTGCATGCTCACATGCGATCAGAGCTGTCAGATCCATGTCCCAATGGTCATCTAGACTGTACGTTAGCGATGAGCCCTGAGTCGTCAGATCTTTTCTCCAAAGGGATCAGCGCTGCACGTCAGAGCACGCGCCCCACACACGCTAGAGGTATACTTTACTTTTTGCCTCTTCTTTTATGGTATTTAGCCTTTGTCCAGTAAATAAAATGTTAGTTAAGAACATTTATAGTCAGACCCTAGTAATTTATTTATTTGCATTTTTGTCCAGTTGAGTTTGATTCATGCGTGTCCGCGCGTGTTTATTGGGATATTTGCAGTATTTACCCTGAACTTTTCAACTATTAAGAAATGAATGCTATGTTTTGATATTTGCATATATATACCCATGTGAACTGTAAGTCATGTGTAATGATTGTGATTGCTGGAACAATAGCATAGTTAGCCCCTGGACTTTCTTACTTGTTATCCGCTAGGCCCATAAACGTAAAATAAATGCAAAAGGGTCCCAGTACATTGTTGTTAACTAGTTGTCTTTTATTTAGTGCAATAAATATTAAATCAACGTCAAAATTCTATAAAAATTATTTGTAATCCCTTATTGCTTTTGATTAATTGTAATTTTTTCTTGTTGATTTTCTTATATTTTCTATTATTAAAATATCAAAAACCCCTAGAAAAGTCCTGTTGGTCTTAGAAAAATTATAAAAATATAAAAATCACCCAAAATTCTATAAAAATTAGGGCATTTATATTTTAGTGTATTTTAGCTGCAGTATTAATTTTGCTTAAAAATACCTTATAAAACCCATAAAAATAACAAAACACTCTAAAACATATAAAAATTCTATAAACCTATAGAAAGTCCAAAATTTTGATTCCAGTCTCTATTTGTAGATATTATTCTATATTTTGTCTGAGTTTGGGCATTATAATTATTTTTAACTTGCAAATTACTCCTGGTTGAACACTTATTGTTGTACTTTCCACCGTTTTATTCTTTAAAAATTATAAAAACATTTAGAAATTACATAAAATTACCAAACACAATATAAAACATATAACAACCAAAAATATTTTTACTACAATTTTCTGAGTATTTTCGACCACTTAGAAAAATAGAAAAGAGTGTTTGTTTATATTTGTTATCACTTGTCCATATTTCTCTCTTATTGGAAATTTAAAAAATGAAAAACTAAAAACCACTAAAAATATTTTTATTCTTAAAATCTCATTACTTAGCTCTTAATTGTGCTCCTTGTGTTTAACCCTGGTTACTATACAAGGTAAATAAAATTAGCAAAATCACTTACATTAATTGTTTGATTTTAGAGTGGTTTATTTTCTCGATTATTCGTTGGATTGATTTGGGTCACAACGACACATTAATTTCATACTGATGAATTTGCATTTCATCATCTTTATTCATTTATTTTAGCTTAAAATCCCTTATTAAACACATGTATATAACACTAACTCCATATTCTTACTAACTTGCTTCTGCGTGTAAATATTGCACACTACTTACCATTTTAACCTAAAATAAATAAAGAAAGAAAGAAAGGAAAAAAAGAAAAGAAAATAAAAAAAGAGGAATACTGTATATATGTAATAGGTTCAGGATGACCTGAACCCCTGAGAGAAGGTCAAGACTTGACCTGATCGACCAGGAATAATGTAGGGGGAGATAGGGTCCTTAATCAGAAAATCCAAAAAAATGCATGTGCTGTGTACATTTATATACTACACTATTTTATTTGTACATAAATTGACCTCAAACAAAATAATTTTCAAAACAAAAGTTGTAAATAAAATTGTGTTCTAAAAAATAAAAATAATTGTACGATCAAATCATGTACAGAATAAAAGCAACCACACTTGGAAAAAAGCCACTAAGCAACAATTGAAAGACCAATTCCGGCTCCATATGAACTCAAATTGAACCAAACTCACTTTCATTGTTTTATAAATTAAATTATCTTTAAAATGATTGTTATTTCATAATTTTTAGAGTTACGGGTGAAAAGTCGATTTTCTTGGGTGGTTTGTGCAATTTTCCCATGTATTTGTACATATTGTATTTGTAAGTATTTTTAACATTTTGACTAATTATTTAAATTTTTAAAATAAAAAAATTTTAAAATAAAAAAAATTAATTTCCTTATTTAACTATGTTATTTTCTCAAATAACTACCATAAAAAATAAAAAAAATTAACATTTAATTTTTAAATTAATAAAGTGACGAAAATACAAAAAAATAGTTAATTTTTGTAAATAATTTTAACACTAATATTTTTACTTTATCTCATTTTGATTTTTTCTCTCTTATCTCTTATCTTCATCCAAAAATTCAAAATTCAAATTTCAATTCCTATCTTTTCTATTTACATGGCTCCTACTCCATCAATTCGATTTGATCAATCTTTGGTGAGAGGAGCCCGATCTTCAAGAGTTTTCTTGTCACAGAAGGGTGCCTAGCCTTCGAGCCGTCTGATGATAGTGAGTCGGCCTTCGTCGAGGTGATCAAGGTCTTTTCCGCTCCTAAGGTGAGATCCACATTTATCTTCTCTTCTTTTTATCTTAGGTTAATCTTAGTTTTATTTTTCACCTCTTCATTTCATCGTCATTTTTTTATCTAGATTTTTGAATCCATCACAACTTGATTCTTCGTCACCGACTCGATTTTTCATTTCACCTCTCGATCTATTCACGTTCTTTTCTACCTCGCACGATCTCTCACCTCCAACCACGCATGGTGGTCAGAGATCCGATTCCATCTGGCATTTTTCATGGAATCGCACTCGTTCACTTATTCCGTTTTGATTTTGGGATCTAGTCATCATGCTTTCATCCCTATTGTTTATAAATAAAATAAAAAAATAAAAAATAAATCTAGCTTTTGAATCTAACATTTATTTTGCCGGATAAATAAAAAAAGACAAAAAAATAAATATACAAAATTTAAACAAAAAAATATATTTACAGTTTTGTGAAAAAAATAAAAAAGTTTTCTTTGTTTTTCTATCGTTTCTGATTTAAAATAAAAAAATAAAAAAGCTTCCACGCAGGACGGCCCTCGCCACCGTGCAGGTGCCATCGCCCGCATGCACCGATGCTTCCTCTGCCATCAACGCTAGCTGCCAGATCCGCCCTCAACAGCCGTGCCCTCCACGGTGCTACGCTGGCCCTCCATCGCCAAGGAGCAACACCACCGCTCAGCCGAAGACCACCTCTAGTACCATCATTCCACGCTGCTGACACTGCCTGGAACTACCCCTCCGCACAGACATGCCCGCTGCCATCGCTCCTCCGCGAGGACCGAGCCTCGCTCTCGCCACTGCACGATAGCCGCATGCATCCTCTGCCGAACTCAGTACCTCCGTCCTCCGCGCTGATCCTCTGCCTCCACTGCTCCGACCTTGACTTCTTTAGCCGCTGTCCGCCTTTTCACCGTCACTGCCACCTCACTTTAGGCCGCGATCCGCCGCCCCGGCGGGACTCCATCTCTTTGACTTTGGCAGCAACTCTTGGCTCCTATCTGTGAGGAATGAACGAAAAAGCAAAAGAGAATCCTAGGGCATTGAATTAAAATATTGGAAAATTAAAACTGTACCACAGAAGGTTTCTTAAATTTTAAAAGAGTCCCTACTCCAACTCATGTACATGCTTGGCACACCTTTTGCTGTGTAAATTGCAAACGTCACCCTCTGTTTTATTTCTATTATTTGTTCAGTACAAAAACATTAACTACTTGCAATTCCGTCCTTGTTTGGTAGACTTTAAATTTGCTTCTCTTATTGAAAGAAATGTTCTCTTTGGTCAATAAAATTCCCAAAAATCATGCTATACTCCTGATGTGCTTATCTTTCTAGCATAAAATTTTCATTGTATTTTATCATTATTTAATATTATTTAAAAATAAAAACATGTCATTGATCCCTTTTTGAAATTCAAAAATTCATAAAAATTCGAATAGAGCTCCAAAATTCTAAAAAAATCAGAGTAGTTTTTTTAATATCTTTTAATTCCTATCCAAATTTCGTGCATTAATTCTGTTCAAAACCCCAAAAAAATATTAAAAATCATAAAAATTCTACAAAAATCCAAAAATCATGATTTCAGTTCTTGTTTGTAGATATTTGCATGTATTTCATCAAAACATAGTTGCCAAGAGTTTGGGCACTTAAAATATTTTTAAGTTGCAAATTACTCCAGGCTGTGCACTGTTCATTATTTCTGCCACTGTTTGATTTTTTAAAAATATAAAAAACTTTGAAAATTCTACAAAAATTCTCAAAAACATTTCAAAGTCTTCAAAACCTAAAAATATTTTCTTTGGATTTATCTGATCATTTTTGATATAATTGAAGAATATAAAAAGAGTTTGGTGTGCGTATTTCTTTCCTTGTGCATATTGTTCATTATTTGAAAATTAAAAAAATTGCAAAATTAAAATCACTAAAAGTTTGAAAATCAAAAAATAAAAATAAAAATATTAAATGATAAAAAAATCTACAAAAACCAAGGATACTTTGCCTTTAAGATTCCTACTTTTTCTCTAAATTGAATTTCTTTCGATTATTTGAATAGCCCTCGGGAATCATAGCCTCCCTGAGTTTGATCATGTCCGCTATACAGGTAAATAAGTAGCAAAAATTTCTCTTTCTCTACATTATTTTTTTGTAATTATTTTATGGTGAGAGAATTATTATTTTTTGTTTTGTAATGATATTTTTAGGGATAACGACGACTCGTATCATTAATAACCAATTCTCAAAGATGGTCCTGCATCAACAAAATGGTGTCACCGGGGAAATAAAATAAAACTAAAAAATCCCCTGTCAACAAAATGGCACCGTTGTCGGGGAGGCACGACGAGGGCAATTAGATTTCTCTTTTGACTTGCTATTCTTGGTTGTATATATTTGTGTATATTTTTTCACATTCACTCCATTATTCATATTCAGTGCATTTATTTCCTTTTTTCTCTCATATTTTATAATTGTGTTTCTTACACATTCTCTCTTTTCTTTTTCTTGCGAGGGCCCGCAGAGTAAAGGAGACGATCTCAGGAGAGCCAAAGCACCCAAGCGAAGTAGATGCGGCTTGATTCTTTACCAAGCTACATGATAGTGTGAGAGGAGGAGAAGAAGAATTGAAGAAGACCAAAAAAAGAGAATTTAATTAATTATTTATTTTTTCCTAGCATTTGAACCCTTGTAAATGGAAATTCATTTGTTTCTGTTTCTCCAAATGCCAGTGCACTTGGGGGACCTCACCGGTTTTGTTTTCATTGCCTTATTTTTCTTTATTTCACATGGATTTCGTGAGCTAGTTATTGATTGCTTTAATTAATTTTCTTGAGCAAGGTAATTAATTAGGTCCAAACACCCTAAACCATATTTTCTGTACTTATAGATTAGAGCATAGTTGTACTTAGTCAAATCAACCTGTTCTTGCCCGTTAATAGAAGCTATTGTTAGGACGGTACACTTGCATTTGCATACAGGTTAGTTTATTTTTCTGTATTTCAATTCTACGTGGATCACTTGCATGTAGAGTGCTGGAGATGTGGTACACATCTCTAACCCCTGCATGCATCATTGTGTTTAATCATGCATTGTCATTTTCGATCTTCTTCATTTATTTCACTCACATAAGTTAAAAAGGAAATTGGACACTCAGTAGGAGATTCAGTGAAAATACTCAAACCAAGCGATAACTGCCTAAAACCGGGACTGCTAAAGAAAACCCGACCCTAAAATAAATGTAAGGAAAAGTCATCATTTTGGGGAGAGTAACCCCCGTCTTATTTGGTTTATCTGTAGCAAAAGAGTGACCCGCACACTAGGATAGAATTACGCCCGAACTCTCTTCAGAATACTATCTTGTGATTAGTTGTTCTCCAGTGAGGACTTCACCGGGTAGCTGGTAATCGATTTGGGATTTCCTTAGTAGAGTGGGCAGATCGGATAGCCGGTAAAGGGTGTGCACCCATACTGGCTGGGAAAAACTAGTTGTAAGATTGGGACAGTCTCCTAGGAGCATTGAGTTCCTAACAGCTCACTTTAAACACTCTAATAGATTGTATTATCACAAAACTCTAAAAATTGACAAGATAATTGACCGAACCTTCACAGTCTTCACATTGCGTTGAGTTGGTGAACTAGGGGTTTGTATTGTGTTTGATTGCTTGTGTGCATACTAAATCCTTCTACGCATTTGCGCCTTTTACTCCACATATTTTGACTTGACCCACGTGCTCTCCCAATCCCATCTTTTGTTTCGGATATGGCCGATTGGAGTTATTTTAATCCGATCTTCGCGGATACCTCGTACCCTCCAGCCCATCCACCTTCCTTTTTCCAGGAGGACTTTCCTCCTGATTTTTGTGCATATCTGCCTAACCCATTATTTTAGGAATCAGACGATGATTTTCACCCACCCTCATTCCACTCACCTGACCTTGAGATTATGAAGTCACCTTTCATGATGTCCACACTTGAGACACTGAACCAGATGATGGAGCATATGAATTCGAGGATTAGTAATCCATTTAACATAAATAAGAGCCATAATGCTGCTCCACTGTTTGATGATATGGATTCACTTGAGGATAATCACGAGAGTTTAGAATCACCCAAATATAAAAAAATGAGAAAATTTTAAAAAATCCATAAAGATTCGGGAAGACACATTGTTGATTCATTTTGTGAGGAGCGGGCGCCCATGACAAACCATTTTCTGACACAATCATTCACCACATGTCCCAACCTTGACCCTGAGGATTCCACTATACAGACTGCTCTTGGCAATCCTCGTGTATATGATGATTCTGATCTCTGTCCAAAAATTCAAAAAAATGTTGGCTGAACCTGATTTTATGGCCACCATTCATGAGATCATTAAAGCCCCACTTCACCAGTCCAAGACCCATTTATCTTCTCCTCAACACAAGAAGAGAAAGCAGAGGAGATGATCTGAGCGTCACATCTTGACCATGACCACTGCCTACACCATCGCTCATCGTCCACATTTTAAGAAAGGGAACACTGCCACACCTCTTGTGAGTTGCTCCATATCTGACTATTCTTGTGATAACACTCTCCTTGATGGAGGTTCATCAATCAATATAATACCCTTCTCTATGGTACATTCTCTTCATCTTGGGACTCTCAAGAAAACCAGGTTGATAGTTCAATTTGTTGATGGATCTATCAAGAGGCCAGAGGGTATTCTAGAAAATGTTGTCATTCTTCTTCCGGGCAAGAATTTCGCTTCTGATTTTGTCGTGTTGCCCATGAAGACCTCCACCCCTGTGGAACACCCTCCAATCATCCTGGGACGACCTTTCCTCGCATATGCGGGAGCTTCTATTAATTATCGATTAGGAGAGATCCACTTCTGTTCTGATGTAGGGAGAGATGTGTTGATCACTACACCCACTACTGACCAGAGACCTGCATCCCATGAGAGACCGCCCGTGTTAGCCAACCCCAAGGATTTTGACCTCGATGATAATATCAGAGATTCTTGTTATTTGTTGGATGATATTGAAACCCAAGAATTCCTCTTCAAGGAGGAAGACTCAGAAAGCATAAACCTTGGAGTTCCCCCTTCTAGTATGTGGTGATGCATTGATGACATACACAGGATTTACACGATAGACACCCTAGAGCAGAAGGCAGACTCTGAGACTAGACAAGACAGACATGATTTGACTACTTTCATTGATGACTCCGTTCCTATTCACCCTGATTCAGATGAGACTGATAAGGCCAAATTTGATTTGATTGCTTTTATAAGGCCAAATTTGATGATCCAGTAGAGGCTCGTCAGGCTGAAATTGATCCTATTTTTTCTGATAATGATTTAGAGCCTTTTTACTTTGAAGTTTGCGAGACTTCCCAGGCAGACCATGACTATACTACTTCCACTAACCAATTCTCGCCTGCACACTCTGAGATTGATGGGGATACATTCTTGGTCGATCATGATTAGTTCATGTGTAATGAGGACTCCAATATCGACCTACAGCTTGTCAGATCCATTCCTCAGTTGTCCCGCAAGAAGGTTCGTTTTCGACCTTCTTGACATTTATACATCCACTCCTTTTGTATATCCTTTCGTTTAAATTCTTTCTTCTTCCGTTTTATCATTCACCCCTTTTCCGTGTGTGTATATATGCTATACTTAGGATGTGCTTTATCTTAAGTATAGGGGGGTGAGTGGTTTATGTTGTTCATATTCGTCATGTTCACCACTCTTGTTGTTGCCTATACTTAGGGATACTCTACCCTAAGTATAGGGGGTGATCTTATTCATATTGTCTTTTTTTGTTTTTGAATCCGTACATTCTCTGCATCAGTTTTCGCCTTTTGTACAGTCTTTTATACTTAGGATTACTTGATCCTAAGTATAGGGAGGATCACCGACCTCTATTCTTTTCATTTTCTCTTTGAGTTGTTGTATCATAGGAGTCTTTTCACTTTTATATACTTAGCATGAGTTATGTCTTACTTTATCGCTCTCTGATCACTACGAGGACATAGTTCGAGCTAAGTACATGGGGTGTCGTATATATTGTATATGTACTTTAGACATAACTCGTACTTTTAATATTTATTTTTGGGAAATATGTATAAATTCATAAAATCCACTCATGTGTGTGTATATAGATTTTAATCACCTTTAAAAAAAACAAAAAACAAAAAAAAACAAAAAACAAAAATGTCAAACAAATAAAAAACCAAAAAAAACCAAAAAATAAAACAACAAAAAAACAAACACAAACAAAAACAAAAAAACAACAAAAAAAGATTCTTGTATATACTTGTATATATTTTGCTAACCCTTTTTCCTTTTTTAAAAAAACTACAAAGCCAAAAATCTATAAAAAAAGATGCATAATAAAAAAACTCTTTTTGCATGTGCATCATTTTTCCTTTCTTTTCTAAAAACCCATAAAAATTCAAAATCAGAAAATTGTTTCAATTTTTTTTGCATTGTACATATTTCTTGCATTGAATGTGCATTTTTCAGGATAGTATTGACATTTAAACTAAGTCTGGAATAAAATTGAAGAATGGAGCTTAATTGGACCTTAATCAACTTAATTTCAGAGGAACCTTATAAGAAATGAAGTTAAGACTTTTCAGGTCCTAGCGACTTAATTCTTTGAGTCCATAAGACTATGTTCTAGTCTAAGTAGAATATTTAACAACACACACATGATCCTTTCAGACCGTGGCTTATCTTGGACAAGCACTCTACACGTGGCTCTTCATGGAGGAGGTAGTGAGGAGGCAAAATCTTTTGGCTTTGAGTAGCATATGAGGTAGTACATATAGGCAGAACCTCTCATCTTCCTATAGGGAGTGAAGTGCGTCTCAACCTGGTCTAGCGATGCTGAGGTCTAAAGATAGGATGCTATGGGGTTGCAATATTGCTTCAAAAGAGGGATAGTCTACTAGCTCAAGAGGAAAAACTCCTTATGTACATGCTGCACCATGTATATACTTTCAAAAAAAGGAAAAAATGCAGAATCTCCAAAAGTGGACATGCCTGATTAAAAAATAAAATGCCAGTAGGAGTGTATATACAAGGATAAAAAAAGAAATTAATAAGAGCTTCAAAGTCAAATATTTGTAAGTTTGCAGCTGGATGACTTGGCTACACTGGTCATGCATCCAAGGATAGGTAGCTACACTGGTTACCGTCCATTCTTTTCTCCATCTCCTCTTCTTGAGCTAGTTGTACTTGAACTTAAAAGTGAATATTCTCGCTCCTCGAGGAAAGAGTTGCTAGACCAGGGAACTAGAGTTACCTTGTTGAGGTAGGTTGTTTCTTTGCTACTTTTGAGATGGGGAGCTATATATTTCACTTACACCGTACAAGTAAAGATTCATAGTCATAAGAATTTATGTATGTAGACTTGTTCTGACTTGACTGTTGAGGAGACCTGAATAGGAGTCTTATGGAACTCAGAGGCTGTTAGGTTTTAAATCCACTTCCCATTAAGGTTCCGCCACACTAATAATCCAAAGGTCTGACAGAGCTCCATACTACGATTCAATGAAGATAAGTTTAATACTTAATATTGTTCTAATTTCTTTATTTTTCCTTTCCTTTTTTTTTCTTTTTATTCACTTATTCTTTCAAATAAGTGTTTGCTATGGGACTAGCAAAGGTAAAGCATGGGGGGATGATCAATTTGCATTTCATCATCTTTATTCATTTATTTTAGCTTAAAATCCCTTA
Organism: Ottelia alismoides; assembly: GCA_037367405.1. NCBI lineage: Eukaryota > Viridiplantae > Streptophyta > Magnoliopsida > Alismatales > Hydrocharitaceae > Ottelia > Ottelia alismoides. The sequence continues at coordinate 350,971 of JAZKJV010001574.1, forward strand.
TTAAGCACATGTATATAACACTAACTCCATATTCTTACTAACTTGTATTTGTGTGTAAATATTATACACTTCTTACCATTTTAACCTAAAATAAATAAAGAAAGAGAGAAGGGAAAAAGAAAAAAAGAAAAAAAGAGGAAGACTGTATATATGTAATAGATACAGGCTAACCCGAACCCCCGAGAGAAGGTCAAGACTTGACCTGATCGACCAGGAATAATGTAGGGGGAGATAGGGTCCTTAATCAAAAAATTCTAAAAAAGTGTGTGCTGTGTATATTTGTATACAACACCATTTTATTTATACATAAATTGGCCTCAAACAAAATAATTTTCAAAACAAAAGTTGTAAATAAGAATGTGTCCTAAATAATAAAAATAATTGCACGATCAAATCATGTACAAAATAAAAGCAACCACACATGGAAAAAAACCACTAAGAACTAATTAAACGACCAAATTCGGCTCCATGTGAACTCAAATTGAACCAAACTCACTTTCATTGTATTCTAAATTAAATTATCTTTAAAATGGTTGTGATTTCATAATTTTTGGAGCTACGGATGAAAAGTCGGTGTTCTAGGGTGGTTTATGCAATTTTCCCATGTATTTGTACATATTGTATATGTAAATATTTTTACTAATTATTTAATTTTTGTTAGGAAAATTAAACAAAAAATTAATTTCCTTATTTAATTATGTAAATAATGTACTATATGTATATAGTTTATGTATATAGTTAATTTTCTCTAATAACTACCACAAGAAAAATTATCATTTAATTTTCAAATTAATAAAGTGACGAAAATGCAAAAAATTAGTTACTTTTTGTAAATAATTTTAACACTAATCTTTTTACTTTATCTCATTTCAATTTTTTCTCTTTCTTATCTCTTATCTTCATCCAAAAATTCAAAAATTCAAATTTCAATTCCTATCTTTTCTATTTATATGGCTCCTTCTCCATCAATTTGATTTGATTAATCTTTGGTGAGAGGAGCCCAATGTCCGAGAGTCTTCTTGTCGCGGAAGGGTGCCTAGCCTCCGAGCCATCCAATGATAGCGAGTCGGCCTTCGTCGAGGTGATCAAGGTCTTTTCTGCTCCTAAGATGAGATCCACATTTTTCTTCTCTTATTTTTATCTTAGGTTAATCTTAGTTATATTTTTCACCTCTTCATTTCGTCGTTATTTTTTTATCTAGATTTTTTAATGCATCACAACTTGATTCTTCACCACCGACTCGAATTTTCGTTTCACCTCTCGATCTATTTGCGTTCTTTTCTACCTCACACGATCTCTCACCTCCATTTTCCGCGGAACCGCACTCGTTCACGTCTTCCGTTTTGATTTTGGGATCTAGTCATCATGCTTGCATCCCAATTATTTATAAATAAAGTAAAAAAAATAAAAATATATATAGCTTTTGTTTCTAACATTTGTTTTGCATGATAAATAAAAAAATAAATAAACAAAATTTAAATAAAAAAATATATTTACAGTTCTATAAAAATAATAAAAAAGTTTTCTTTTTTTTCTATCATTTCTAATTTATAATAAAAAATAAAAAAGCTTCCACGCAGGACGAACCCCTCCACCGCACAAGCGCCATCGCCCGCACGCGCAGACGCTTCCTCTACCATCAACGACAGCCGCCAGATCCGCCCTCGACAGCCGTGCCCTCCACAGCGCTGCGTTGGCCCTCCAATGCCTGGGAGCAATACTGCCGCTCAAACGAAGACCACCTCTAGCACCATCATTCCGAACCGTTGACACCGCCTTGAACCGCCCCTCTGCATCGACATACCCGTTGCCATCGCTCCTCCGCGAGGGTCGAGCCATACCCTTGCCACCGCGCGGTAGCCACGTGCATCCTCTGCCAAACTTAGCACCTCCGTCCTCCGCTCTGTCCTCTGCCTCCACCGCGCTGACCTTGACTTCTTTAGCTGTCGGTCGCCTTTTCGTCGTCACCACCACCTCGCTTTAGGCCGTTGATCTGCCGCCCAGGCTGAACTCCATCTCTTTGGCTTTGGCGGTGGATCTTGGCTCCCATCTGTGAAGAATGAAAGAATAAGCAAAAGAGAACCCTAGGGTATTGAATTAAAATATTGGAAAATTACAACTCTACCCATGAAGCTTTCTGAAATTTCAAAAGAGTCCCTGCTCCAACTCATCCTTTTACTGGGTAAATTGCAAATGTCACCCTCTATTTTATTTCTACTATTTGTTCAGTACAAAAACATTAAATAATGGCAATTCTGTCCTTGTTTGATAGGCTTTAAATTTGCTTTTCTAATTGAAAGAAATTTTTTCTTTCCTCAATAAAATTCCCAAAAATCATGCTATGCTCCTGATGTGCATATCTTCCCAGCACAAATTTTTCATCGCATTTTGTCATTATTTAGTATTATTTAAAAATAAAAAATATTCATTTTTTCCTGTTTGAAATTCAAAAATCCAAAAAAATCTAATAGTGCTCAAAAAATTCTAAAAAAAATAGAGTAGTTTTATTTTGTTGTCTTTTAATAACTATCCTAATTTCATACATTAATTATTTTAAAAACCCAAAAAATTGAAAAAATGTTAAAAATCTTATATAAATCATAAAAAATTCTGCAAAAAATCCAAAATCATGATTTCATTTCATGTTTGTAGATATTTGCATATTATAAAAATAGTTACCCGATGTTTTCGGCACTTTAAATATTTTTAAGTTGCAAACTACTCTACGCTGTGCACTGTTCAACATTTCTACCATTTTGATTTTTTAAAATATAAAAAAATTTGAAAATTCTACAAAAATTCTCAAAAATATTTCAACGTCTTTAAAACCTAAAAATATTTTCTCTAGATTTATCTGAGCATTTTTGATATAATTGAAAAATACAAAAAGAGTTTGGTGTACGTATTTCTTTCCTTGTGCATATTGTTCATTATTTGAAAATTTAATAAAATTGCAAAATTAAAATCGCTAAAAATTTGAAAATCAGAAAATAAAAAATAAAAGATAAAAAATTCACAAAAACCATAGATAGTTTGCCTTTGAGGTTCCTGCTTTTTCTCTTAATTCAATTTCTTTCGATTATTTGAATAACCCTCGGGAATTGTAGACTCCCTGAGTTCGATCATGTCCGCTATACAGGTAAATAAGTAGCAAAAAGTTCTCTTGATCTACATTGTTTTTTTCTAATTATTTGCAGCGAGAGAAGAAAAAAATAAATTTGTTTGTTTGTCACGGGATTATTTGGGGATAACGATGACTCGTATCATTAATAACCGATCCTCGAAGATTCCCTATTCAACACATTCTTAACCTGAGCCGATTCTCCGTTCATTAGAATGACGCTGCTGTCAGGGATCGAGGCTAAGTAGCTTGATTTTTGCTTGTTTTTGTCACTATCTCTTGTAACTATTTATGACCTTATTCTACTTTGATTTTTCTTGCGAGGGACTGCCGAAATACAAATCTATCCGTTTTGGAGGGACCAACGCAGGAGGAAGAGCAGAAGACAACATGAGCTTGTTATTTTAGATAGAATTTTTTTCTGATAATTATTTGTAATAATTTAGACTCTTGAGACACTTGAATATTATTCGGGGTCTGTTTCACTGAGTGTTGGTGCACTCGGGGAACCTTACTGGATTTTCTCGTGATATTTCACATTTATTTTTTATTTGATTCCCGATGATTTAGCCCCTAGATTTAGGACCCTTATTGCTTGATCTTGGTAATTATCTAAGATCCAAACACCCTAATAGACTATTTGCTCCTATAAACTGTATTTGGACTGTCAGTAAAGGAAAAAGTTAATTTAATTGGTTAGAGACCACGCATCGATAGATGCGTATATAGTGCTTGCAAAACCCACTATGGTGGGCACCGATCAATATCTAAGACCAGACACATGTCTTTTCTCTGATTAATTAACTACCAACTCTTCCCGTTAATAGAAGTTGCTCATATTAGGACGATTTTCTCATGCATCATATTTATTAGTTTTAATTTCTGTCTTTAAATTTATGCGCGGATCAACATGCATGTAGAGTGCTGAGAAGGTATGCATTTCTATCTCTGCATGCACCATTGTGTTTGATCGTGCATCAGCTTTTCTGCTTTCCTCCCCCACTTTTATTGGACTTATATAAAAAGGAGACTGGAAATTTTGTTAGATGTTTGCTTTATTCAAGAAAATACCTAAAAAGAGATAACCAAATAAAATCTGGGATTGCTAAAGCAAACTTGACCTAAAATCAAACTTAACTCAAAAATCTTGTTTTGGGGAGAGTAACCACATCCTTGTCTGATTTTATTGCTGAGAGTGGAGCGACCCACACACTAGGATAGAGACACGCCTGAACTTTCTTCAGACTACCGGTTCTAAAACAATTAGCTATTCTCTAGTGAGGACTTTTGTGTAGCTGGTAAATGGTCCAAACTTCCTTAGCAGAGTGGGTGGTTTATAGGACCTTGTGTAAAGCTTTATCCTCAAGTAAAATCGGGTAGCTGGAAATAGTCTGTCCTTACATCCATACTAGCTGGAAATAGGTGCAACTAGTCGTAGGAATCCAGGCTAGTCTCCAGGGAGAATCGGGCTCCTAACAAGTCACTAACCTGCTCTGTAAGATTGAAGTATCACATAAATAAAATTTGACAAGATAAACAATCGAGCTTCCATGATCATCAGATTGTGTTGAGCAGGTGAACTCGGGGTTTGTTTTCTCATCTTGCTTTCATTCCATATCTAATCTTCATAAATCCCCACATCACAATGATGGGCAGAAGGTCTTTTAGGCTGCCTCTGGCAGCACCGCTTTTCAGGACTCCTACCCATTCATCTATGACGGATTCAAAGATCTCAGACTCGCTCTATGAACCCAAATTCGCCTCCAACCTATTCTCCCTCGACTACCCTTCTCCAGTTCCTGAGGTACGACCAGACAAGCCAGCACAACTATACATTCACTTGACAGTACCTGAGCTAAGGTCTTTTGCCTTTGCAGAGACCGATGAAATGTCTACTAGTGAAGGAAGAACCAATGAGCAGCCGTAGACATCCTCATTTGTATTAGATTAGGCCGCCCTCAATAACACATTACTAGCTTCCCTGGAGACTATGCAACGACAGATCTGAGATCAGGGAGTGTTCATGGTAGAAGTAAGGAGGGAGCTCATAGAGATGCGAGCTAAGAGAGAGGAGCCATAACGACCACCCGGTGGAGAAATACCAAGAGCTTAGGGTGGACACCAGGATGAGCCGTAGGATCCAGCCAGACCATCCCACAACTTGAGGCAGTTGCACAACCCTGGTGCAACCCTCACACACAGATGGATCCAGCTGCCTGCGATCTTGGGAGATTTTGAGCTTCACCCCCAAACTATCCAGTTACTGCCCAAATTTCATGGGATAGCCACCGAAGAGCCCCATCTCCATATGCAGGAGTTCGGGATGATTTGCACCACCGTACACGATAGACTGCTGGACGAGGACACCATCAAGTTGATAGTCTTTCCATTCTCCTTGGTTGATAGAGCAAACAACTGGCTGAAGCACATGGGGAAGGTTATCACCACTTGGGAGTAACTCCGGACTGAGTACTTGAACAAGTACTATCCACTCGGTTGGACCAATGCAGATAGAGACATGATCAACAACTTCACCATGATCCTAAATGAACAGTTCCATGAAGCCTGGGATTGCTTTAGAGAGCTCATCGACATGTGTCCCCACCATGAGATTAGCAAGCCCAACCTCATCCAGAGTTTCTTTTGTGCGCTGACACCTGAGCTGTAGGGGCTAGTGAACGCCTCGTATGGGGGTTCCTACTTCTCCAAGGATGAAGACTAGGTCCGGGCCATCTATGAGCAAATGGTAGAAAACTACACAGTGATGTCCCAACAAGTGTCTACACACAGGGGAAGCCTCTCCCCCAGTCGACATCATACTAAAGGATTGCACGCATTGAGGCCGGTCCTTTCATATCTTCATCGGTAGCAGCACTATCAGAGACTTTGGTTGCCGATATAGGTATTATTAGACAGAAGTTGGATTAGATAGAAATCATAGAGAAGAAGCAGTGCTAGGGCTTGGACAAGCTCAATAAGATTGATAAGCTGGCCCAAACATTGATTGACCTGAATACCCAGATCATGTGCCTCCAAGAGGCACAAACGACATTCCAGGTCATGGACTAATCCAGGGAGCAATACTTCAAAGTCTTCCGCCTCATGCCTCTAGGTCCTTCATATTCAGGCGGAACCCATTCGGCAGCTTCAACAGTACCGACAACCACCATCCTCTTCAGACACTCATATGGTGGTATATCATCCGGATCAGCCCTTGGCGGCCCTTCCCCCACCACTCCACGAGGAACGAGAATCGTTGATGGAAGTCAACGGGATCTGGTACTCCTAGTACCAACAACAACACGGGATCGATCGTGACCACCCCAACTTCCGATGGTCTATTGGAGGCACTTCATCCCAGCAGTGGCTCCGGCATTGGCAGGGCAAGGAAACCAACCACAATAGCCCCAGTACTCCCAGCAGCAGGACGACCCTCATCCCCAGTATCATGGACAACAGTGGAGGCAGCAACATGCTCATCAATAGTACTCCCAGCCTCCTCCTCACAACTAGCAGATCTAACTTCATTTTTCTAGCGAGGCAACCCATCCGGTTCTCATGGTCACTCATATGAGAACCCAACCCTTGATGATCTTGCCTGCATGTTGACAGACCAGCAGACTACCTTCCGACGAGAGATGGATGAGTTCCGACCAGAGATGAGAGAAATAATCAAGGCCAAGGCTGCCATACACGCTCAGATTGAACCTAACCCGAACAATCTGAAGAGAAAGTCTGAGTAGGTACAGTCTATAGAGATCGCCTCTCCTAGTGATATTATGGATGATACTTATTCTTTATTTGATGTTGATTTTATGACACTTAGGAGTGGTAGGTAACCTGTCGATGGTGACTCATCTAGGCAACAGACTACTGTAGATGCTAGGGCACTAAACAAAGTCTGAAACGGTGCTGATGCCGCTCATCATGATGATGATGAGGGTGGTGCTGAAGCCACCAAGGATGTTGATCCATACGACGGTGCTGAGGCCGTCGAATCTCCTGTTGCACACAGTTGTACTAAAGCCACCTGTATTCCAGTTGATAGGCTAGAGCACAGTGTTGATACCGCAAGTTCAGATGTTGTCAGTTGTACTGATGCCACCAAGAGTCCTTTTGTTATGTTGACTCCTTATGTAACTGAGGATCTTTATGGAAAAATACAAAAATGGAAAAACTTAAAAAATCAAAAACATGAATAAAGGAAAGGTTTTTGTATCTCCTGTGAGTCCATCTGTGGTGCTTGATTATATAAGTATGGATTCTAGTCTTCCGAATGCCCATGAACCTACTCCTGACCCTCATCTTTCTGAAGAGGATCCCTCTATCCCCTTTCCTCAAGCACTCTGCTTAATGAAGGGTCCCAAAATAGAAAATCCCAAAAGGAGACAACAACCAAAGTTCAACGAGCAATTGATAGATAGATTTTAAATCCAGATGACTCTTCATGAGGCACTTGAGCACATCCCTCTATTCCAGAAAAACCTTAGAGAGAAGGCCACCATTTGTAAGAAGAAGAGGAATCACAATGCATAAATCCATGTGCTCACTCGTGCCATCTGCTTCGCCATCAAGAACCGATTGCCAGCTAAGAAACCCGATGTAGGGGCTCCGTATGTTAGATGCCATATTCATGAGAAGCCATTTGATCGGACTCTATTAGACAACGATTCCTCAATTAACCTCCTTCCAGCTTCCTTACTTGACCGTTTCGAGTTTGGCCCTCTTAAATAGAGCATGACAGTCCTTCACTTTGCAAATCGATCTGTTAAGAGGCTGAAGGGGTTACTAGAGGATGTTGTCGTCACAATTCAGGGCATGGAATTTCACGTGAACTTCGTTGTGTTGGACATGGAGATTTTTGAATCTGTGAATGATAACCTCATTATTTTAGGACGACAGTTCTTGGCCACAACAGAGGCAGTGTCCGATCATGATGGCAGGAAGGTATACTTTCGCATCAAGGGCGAGAGTGTACAAATAGAGATGATTGATGATCTTAGAGCTAGAGATTCAGCATGCTTTGAGTAGAGCACTGGGCAGATGATGTATTCTGAGCTAGACGTCCACCATAAGTATGATTTTGTGATTACAGACGACGAAGCCATTTGGGAAGACCCAGTAGCATGATCCATTGTCACACCTTCTGATTTCGCAGAGTCACAGATGCCAGCAGATGAGAGTTTGGAGAGCACATTCATGGCATAGGACACTTTAGAGGTTGGTGATTGCGATCAGGGTAGCGAAGCAGATTATATTTCTTGTGATTCAGATTCAGGTCCCTCCAACTCAGACACTGATTTTGTCTAGCAGGACTTTGATGATTATTTACCATGTCTGATTACCATAGATCCCATAACTAGGATGGAGATCAAGACAGTATAGTTGACATATACATCAACATGGGCATCTTCGTCAGATTTATAGATTCAATGAGAGTTCTCCCATGCAGATTTGGTAGCTTTCACACAGACTTTTTAGAGGTCAGATTTGCCAATTCCCACTTGTCCTAAATTAAAGATCTGCCACAGAATATGAATACAGATTCCTTGCAGGTAAGCCAGAATGTTCCCAGTCATAATTTCGGCAGATTTGGCTGGAGACCAAGAATCTTGTTTGATGGAGGTTCTTGAAAGAAACTGCAAGGCAATTGGATGGAGTGTAGCTGATCTCCAGGGGATATGTCCAGTGATGTGCTCTCACCACATATATCTCGAAGATGATGCTAAGCCATTGCATGAAATCCAATGGAGGCTGAACTCGAATCTTTGAGATTTAGTCATGAAGGAAATATCTAAGTGGTGGAGTGTCAATTTTATCTACCCCATCTCTGACTCCAAATGGGTTAGTTCGTTGCATGTGGTACCCAAGAAGATGGGTATCACTACATTTGTGAGCGAGTCTGGAGAGGAGATAGCTACCTGAGTACCCACTTCTTGGAGGGTTTATGTGGACTATAGATGATTGAATCAGGCCACCAAGAAGGATCATTTCCCGCAACCATTCATTGATTAGATTACTGAGAGGTTAGCTGGGAAGAGTCATTGTTGTTTTCTTAACGAGTACTCGAGGTATAATCAGATGGCCATAGCACCCAAAGACCAAGAGAAAATGACATTTACTTGTACGTTTAGAACATATGTTTTTAGACGGATGCCCTTTGGTTTATGTAATGCCCCGGCTACATTCCAAAGGTGCATGCTTTCCATCTTCTTGGACATGGTGTGCGAATGTTTAGATGTCTTCATGGATGACTTTTCGGTCTACGACGATGGGTTTGATGCTTGTCTTGCTTTCCTAGACCAAGTACTTCAACGTTGCATCGAGGTCAACCTCGTCTTATCTTGGGAGAAGAGTCATTTCATGACAACTCAAGGGACGGTCCTTGACCATATCATCTCCAACAGGGGCATGGAGGTCAATTCAGCCAAGGTGGACATCATCAAGAAGCTCAATCCACCATCCAATTTGCGATAGTTGTGATGTTTTTTGGGTATGTCGGTTTCTACTGATGGTTCATACAGGAATTCAGCCATATTGCCCGACCTCTCACCGATCTGCTGACAAAAGACACTGAGTTCTGTGTAGATGATAAGTTTCTTTCATTGTTTGAGACTCTCAATGGATTAGTTGTGCATGCTCCTTTCATTCAGCCACTCGATTGGTCTCTCCCATTCGAGATCATGGCAGATGCTTCTGATTTTTCCATAGGGGCTATGCTTGGATAGAGGAGGGATGGATTTCCATTTTCCATTCACTAAGCTAGCTGGAATTTGATACCGCTCTGCGGAATTACACTGTGCCAGAGAAGGAGATGCTAGCCATAGTATTCGCTCTTGATAAGTTCAGATCATACATTCTGGGATCCAAAGTGACTATTTACACAGTCCACACCTCCATCCGATACCTCATGGCAAAGAAGGATACCAAAGCCAGATTGACCAAATGGATCCTTCTACTCCAGGAGATTGATATAGATATTAAGTATAAACCTGGAGTTAAGAATGTGGTGGCGGATCACCTCTCTCGATTAGAGCATCTTGAGGATTCTGAACAGACCACACCTATCACTGAGACATTCCCTGACGAGGCGATTTTTGCTATCTCCTAACTTCCATGGTATGCTGACATTGTGAACTATTTTATAGGCAAGAGAGTTCCACAATGTTGGCCTAGGTAGCGACTTGAGACCTTCCTAGTGAAGGCCAAGTTGTACCATTGGGAGTATCCCACCCTTTACCATGAAGGGGCAAATAGTGTCTGGCATTGGTGTATTCCTCGGGAGGAGCACCATAGTGTCCTCACCTATTTCCACAAGCTTGATGCAGGAGGACATCACTCTAGGAGACAAACAACACATAAACTTCTCCAATCCGACCTTTGGTGGCCTACCGTCTTCAAGGATTCAGAGGAATTCGTGAAGAGGTGCACTGACTGTTAGAGGATGAGTACTTGTGGATAGAGAGATATGATGCTGATGCAGCCCATTCACTTCTGTGAGGTTTTTGATGCATGGGGCATTGATTTCATGGGTCATTTCCCTAAGAGTTAGGGATTTGAGTACATTCTGCTTGTTGTAGATTATGTTAGTTGTTGGGTTGAGGCAATCCCCGCCCGAGTCGTAGATATAAAGACTGTTTGCAAATTTTTGAGGAAAAATATCATTTCAAGGTCTGGGGTATCTAGAGTTCTAATTTTTGATGGGTGGACTCATTTTATCAACGACAAGGTATGGGCCCTTACGAACGAGTTCAGCATTGACCATAGAGTTGCCATTCACATACTAATGGTCTTGCTGAGGTTTCAAATAGGGAGATTAAGACTATCTTGCATAAGATTGTCTGCCCAGACAAAAAGGATTGGTCACAACTTTTGGACTCGATCTTGTGGGCTTATCGGACTTCCTTTAAGATACCTTTGGGCATATGTCCCTATCGACTCATTTATGGCAAGCCATTCTACTTACCCATGGAGATTAAGCATAACTCACTTTGGGCAGTCATTGAGATACTATTGGATTCTGAGAGTGTAGGAGACTAGAGGAGAGGAGAATTGGCAGCCCTAGAGGAGTTGATAGATACAACTTCTCAAGTAGCCAACAATATAAGGATAGAGTGAAAATATGGCATGATTCTCACATCAACCATAAACAGTTTGAGCCCAATAAGAGAGCATGGTTGTTTGATGCTAGATTGAGATTATTTCCAGGGAAATTACAAAATAAATGGAAGGGATCATACTTGGTCAGAAAGTTGCACGACAATGGCATAATTGATATATCTGAATTGTCTTATGAATCCACCTTTCGAGTCAACGGTCAGCGCCTAAAACGTTATCTTGATCATGAACTGCTGGTCATCGATGCTGCCCCTATTCACTTTGTATGAGATGTGATCTTTGACTCATATCACCTACATCTCATACCTGATTCTCACTTCTTCCACGCAATTATATAGATCCATATTATCTATATCACTCATTCGTTTAGTCTAATACCCCGGATCCATCTTATGATTTTGCTATACTTAGGATGTACTTGATCCTAAGTATGGGGGGGGGGGTATTAGACGTGATTTTTCATTTTCTCCATTACCTCTACTTTTGCTGCCTATACTCAGGGATATTTTACCCTAAGTATAGGGGAAGTAATGTAGGTACATTCTACTCCTTGGTTTTCCCTTTTGTGTACACCATTCTATACTTAGGATTGCTTGATCCTAGTATAGGGGGATCACTGACTTCTATCGATTCTATTCTTTCATCCTTTTGAGTCATTGTAGTATAGCATTGTTTTCACTTCCCCATACTCAACATGATTTATCTTACTTCATCGCTCTCTGATCACTTTGAGGACATCGTTCGAGCTAAGTATAGTGGGTGTCGTATATAGTGTATATATACTTTAGCCATAACTCGTACTTTGTGTGTTAATAACATGGCTATTATTTATAAAACAATTCTTTGCAGACATTTTCAAAAATTATTTTTGTACAAAAACAATTTGTAAAAATATTGTGAAAACTATTTTGCAAAATTATTTTGACACATAAGGAAATAAATATGGGGTATGAAAACTACTTGTATATATGTATACATATATTGGTAAAAATCATTCCTTATTTTTCAAAATACATAAAATTTTGAAAATTCAAAATCCATAAAAATTTGCATAACTTGAAAAATTACACCAAAAAGAGTTTTTTTGTAAATATTTGCATCATGGTTGACATTTAAACTAGTCTAGAATTAAATTGAGAAATGGAGCTTGGTTAAGACCTTAATCCATTAACTTCAGACTAACCTTATAAATCTTGGGTTCACGATTTTTTGGGTCCATCGCGACTTAATTCTTGAGTCCACTAGGCTATGTTCACATGTCATCTTGATGAGCCTAAGTACAACACTTGACAACACATGCTTAGCTCTTAGAGACAATGGCTTGACTTGGACACACACCTTACATGTAGCTCAACACAGATGAGGTAGTGAGGAGGCAGAATCCTTTGACTTGGATTAGCATACATGGGTAGTACAACTAGCCAGATCCTCCTGTCTTCCTCTAGGGAGGGATGTGCACCTCAACCTGGTCTAGTAGCATTGAGCTATAACGAAGGAGAGTGTGGGTTGCAATAATGCTTCAAAAGAGGGATAATCTACTGACTCAAGAAGAAAAATATGATGCACCTTGTAGATATGATGTATATATGTCGAAAGTGCAAAGTTGCAAAAACTCAAAAAAGGGGACATGCCTGATTGAAAATAAAATGTCTGCCAGAGTGTATATAGTGAATAAGCAAAGCTTATGTATCCCACTGTCTCATCTCAAGGAAGCTTGCAACTGGAGACTTAGCTACACTGGTTAAGCTCCAAGGGATACATGCTACATTGGTCACGATCCATTCTCTTCTTTCCCCTCTTCTTGAGCTGATTGAACCTGAACTTAGAAGGGAATAACCCCGCTCCTCGAGGAAAGAGTTGCTAGACTAGGGGATTAGAGTTACCTTGTTGAGGGAGGCTGTTTCTTTTCCATATTTGAGGTGGGGAGCTACAATTCACTTACACAGTACAAGGAAAGATTCGTAGTCATTAGAGTTTGTGTATGTAGACTTGTTCTGACCTGGTTGTTAAGGAGTCCTGACCATAGAACTGTGGAACTTGAGGATTGTTGAGTCTTAAACCAACTTCCCAATAAGGTTCCGCCAGACAAATAATCCAAAGGTCTTACTAATCTCCATACTCCAATTTAATGAAGACAAGTTCAATAATCAACTTTGATGCTTTCTTTTTCTTTTCTTCTTCTTTTCACTTCTTTTTCAAATAAGTGTTTGCCAAGGGACTAGCAAAGGTAAAGTATAGGAGGATGATGAATCTACGATTCTCATTCTTTATTCTTTTATTTTAGATTTATCTTTTAGCAAAAAACATCTATAAATTGGTGTAAATACAATAACTTATCATTATGCATGACCTTGTTAATATTGCATAATAAACACATATTTTCCAAAAAATAAAAGAATAAAGAGAAAAGAAAAATAAGGATGTATTTAGAATAAATACAAAGTGACCCAAACCTTGAGAGAAGGTGGAACCTTGGCCTGATCGACAAGAAATATAAGTAGTAGATAGGGTACATTGTAGACAATACCTATACAAATAAATATTTATATTTATTTTACATTTATGTGAATACCATATTATTTTTAAACACTTATATATAGCCCTAATAATAAAATGAAAATAAAATAAAAATAAAAGAAAAATCATAAAACACAAAATAAAAATAAAATCCACAATTCATTATACAAAAGCCACGTGTGTGTATTGTACACATTACCTGATTATTTAATACTTTTATTCAAATTGTAAAAATGATAAAAAAATCATTTTATATTCCTCAATTATTTTGTAAAAAAATTAAATAAAACATATTTGTGTAAAAATAATAAAATAAAAATATATGTACATAATATACAGGTATATTATACATATACATGTTACACTATATTTTATATACCGTATTTATTTTCATGAAAATAATCAAAAATCACAAAAAAATAGTTTGAAAAATAATAAACAATTTTCATTTTATTCATGTTTTATTTTAAAATCATTTGTTATTTTTTGTTTAATATTCTTTCATTTTGTAAATTCCTGAATTCCTATTGGTTTGCCGAGGATTATTGACCGCGGTCAACCTCCTCCCCTAGCTGACCCGACCTGCTAAGCCTTCTTCGGACCCGACTTCTCCTCTTTTTCCTGATCGGATCCGATCACCAATGGCCTTGATTCTTGTGCCCGATGTTCTCCTAGGATCTGTGATCCTCATGGATCCCTAGGTGCAGTCGAATCACCTTAGGGTTTCGAGCGCCACTTCGATATTTTTGGAACCCTAGGCATCCCTATAAAAGATCTTCTCTGCCTCCTGAGCTCATTAGCTCTCTCCTCACACCACCTTCCTTCCCTTAGCACCTCCAGCATCGTGACATGAAACTCTAGGTGTCTTAGGAGGTCGATTTGGTGATCGGGTGCGCTTGCTCAGCTCGTGGCCGGACTCCTCCACTGTGATAAGCCTCCCAGCCTTCAGCGGCTCGGTAAGGGCCATAACCCCACTGTTCTCCTCGCCTGACGTTGCTGAGTCCATTAGGAACCTCAAGTAATGCTGATCTATCCTGCATTTCATGTTTCAGTCCTATCCGTTCTTTTTGCTCCGCCGTAGTTCACCAGCTCTGACCAGCTGGTCGGAGCCCCGTCACGCACACATAGCCGCACCTATCCCTTCCTCACAACACTTCCATCCTTCCCTCGTGACTTTACCACCTTAGACTCAACCCTTTGATCGAGATTAAGACCCATATGTCCTTCCTCTGTTTCGCTGGACGTCTGCCCCCATTCCCCCTCGCTTCTTGATGCTTTTATATGCAATACTGTGACCGGAGCTACTCCCCCGAGTCTAACTTTCCTTTGCAGGTATGGAAGTGTGCATTGGACCCAGTTTGTGACCTTGTGCTTAGGAGGAGAAACTCTTGGTGGTGGAGCACCACCACGTCATTCCAACCGTCCATCACCTCATCGGAGCTTTCCAACCAATGTGGAGAATCCTTCTGAAGGTGCTGTACCCCTTCGAGCAGCGATCCGACCACCCGATCGATGCCTACCTTCGATCGAAGCTCCCACACTACCTATTCTTCCAACATGCTTCGCATCCATCAGATCCGAAAGAGCTCCCCCACAATGAATATGAGCAGTATAATCGTGCCCTTCTCTGAGCGTCAGATCAGCTTTTTATGTGGATCTGACACGTACGCTCAGGTGCGATCAGAGCCGTCAGATCCACGTCCTGATGGTCATCATGACCGTACGTTAATGTTGAGCCATGGGTCGTCAGATGTTTTCTCCAAAAGCGCATCAGAGCCGCATGTCAAAGCACGTGCCCCGCACGAGCCAGAGGGTATACTTCACTTTTTACCTTGTCTTTTATGCTATTTAGCTTTCGTCCAGTAAATAAAATGTGTAATTAATGCAGTTGGACCTCTGTAATTTATTTATTTGCACTTCAGTCTAGTCGAGATTGAGTCAAGTATGTCAGCGAGTGTTTATTGGGATATTTGCAGTAATTACCCTGAACTTTTCAACTATTATGAAATGAATGTCATGTTTTGATATTTGCATATATACCCTTATGAACTATGAGTCATGTGTAACGCCTATGATTGCTAGAACAATTGCATATTTATCCCTTGGACTTTCTTGCTTGTTATCCCTAGGCCCATAAACTTAAAATAATTGCAAAAGGGTCCATGTACATTGTTTTTAACTATTTGTCTTTTATTTAGTGTAATAAATATTAAATCAACTTTAAAATTTCTATAAAAATTTTGGTCCTATCCAGATCAGCAAATCCGAGCTTCCCCTCTGCCTTACATCGGAGATCCTCCGTTCACCTCCATCCTTGTCCTATACAGCTTCAAAGCGGGTCGAGGCGAATTGCCTCAAGCCTAAAAATCATCTTCTGCAGGAACTAGGTGCTAAGGATCCAAGCAGGGTCGATTCTAGGGCAGGAGGAGGCTTCTAGGTACCGCGAGCTTCATCGAGCTCCAAGACTCTAACCAGCGAGGCCCAGACCTTCTTACCAGTACCAATCAACGCAAGACACTTCCAGGAAGATCCGGAGCCCTTCAATGAAGCAACAAGTGGCCGGAGCGAGGAGAAGTGCATGATCGAAGGGAGGGCAAGGAGTTGTTCTTCCTTCGTCCTTCATGACCACCAGATTTCATGCTGACCAAAATCTAATTTGGGCATGTGATTTCAAGAGAAATGTTATCTCGCCTCATCGCTCGATGCTCTTAAGTGTGCCTATGTGGTGCACTCATGACCATCTGACCGCGTACGATATGGGGGTAATATCATTTGACCCCCCTCTGTCTTTTACTTTTTTATTGTAGTCTTGTAAATAATTTTTGTATTGTAAATAAATGTGTAAGAATTACAAAGGACCCCACAAGCTTTCATGTAATTATGTTTTAGTCCTTGCTAGGTCACCTCACATGGACCTCCGGGTGAGGGGACATTTTGCATACATGCCCTTACAAGTTATTGTAATTATAATGTAAAACTAAAAACTTGAAATATAGTTATATAGGTTTGCGATATTTGCATGTACCTCCCTACAATCTATTTTTATTTGCAAATTTACCCCTGCTAGTCCAGTTTATTATTGTACTTGTTTTCTAATTTTTATAAATATCACATGTGCTCCAAAAGTTATGGAAAAGTAGGATACAGCACCTGGATGCATGTTCTTTCACATTATAATTTTTATTTTGCATTATATGGACTTTGCTTATTTCTTAAATATCAAATAGAGCACAATTATTTATTGTCTAAATATAAAAAACACCAAAAAATATCAAAACACTTTGAAAAATCCCAAAAAAGTATATATTATTTATTATAGTATTTGAAAACCCCAGACCAAAAACCCCTAAAATAGAAAATGAAAATCATTAAAAATTAAAAGGTTCCAAAATCTTGATAAAGATTGTTAAAATTCGACAGAAAATACCAAGAATATTAATTTCTACTTTATAGATATCTATATATTATTTACTATATGTGAAAATTAGTTTTGAGAAAATTTGAGCATATTTAGTATTTTTAAATTTCAAAGTAATCCGGTCTATCTATTTATTAAGTCACTAATTTTGCATGTTTTGGAATTTTAAAATACCTAAAATTTGGAAAAAAATATATGAAAAATCAAAAAAATAAGTATAAAAATATGAAAAGCACATAAATATTCGATTCTGCAAATTTTGGTTATTTTTAGTTATATTTATAATTATAATACCCTATGTTGTGTTATATGCCTATATATAGTTTATATTATGATTAACTATTATAAAGATCTTATAAATATTTTTAACACCTTTAAAAAAATAAAAAAGATTATTTTATTAGTTATTTTTGGGGTTTTCTATACTTATTATATTTTCTATATATTTATTACTTGTATTATACATGTTACTTTTATATAGTTATATATACCTTTATTATCATATTAAAAAAAGAAAAAAGGAAAATCATAAAATTAAAAACAAAAATATAAATAAAAACAAAAATCCATAAAAAATATAAAATCAAAAGGCTACAGAAAAACCTTACTTACTTTATTTATGATGCAGCCACTTATACAAATACACCTTTATTAATTATTCATTATTTATTTATAATTAAAAGAAATTGGCTACCATGTTTTCTCTTTGTGGTTTGACCTCTAATTGTTTACACATTATGCACATTTGTTTGTAGAGTAAAATAAATTGTACTTTTGTAATTCATTGATTATTCATATGGTGTGGTTACTCGTTGATTAGTCCATCATCTTCAAGAGTTGTCGCCACAACAACCTAGTGGTCCCGTCTTGTGTGGATCGCAAGACAGTTCCTCGGATATTTCTTGGGCTCTATCAACACGTCACGACGTGGGTACTCTTTTAATCTCCTCTCCATCCTCATTGGTGACCAACTAAATGCCAGACTTCTTTGGGCCTAAATGAATAGGAGATACCTACATGGAATCAGAGATGTGATAAATGAATCCCACCATGCACCACTTCTCAAAATCTTTCTTAGCCACTTCATATAAGTTCTATTCAGCCAATGTTGATACTCACGAGAGGGGTTGACATCATCATCTAGGTATAAGTGATGCAAACGAAGGGTGAGGTTTATCCCACAAAGATCAGAAATGATCCATCCTATAGCCTTGTGATTCTATTATATAGTCTTTGGCAAGCGAGACTCCCGGTCCTCAGTCAATTGTGAACTGATGATGATCGAGTACTTCTTCTCCGGGCCCACAAGGAATGCATATTTCAATGTTGGATGTAATGGTTTGAGCTCAAGAATGATGTGATCATTAGAAAAGTCAGGCTCAACTAAATCTTGCTCAATATTGGATGTGGTCGGATCGATTTGTGAAATAACTGCCACCAACCTGGTCTGCTCAGATTTTGGATCGTCAAAACTATACAAACAATTGGCAAATGCCTCATTTGACTCTTCATCCTCACCACGTAATTGACCTATGAGGAACAGTTCTGACATGCTCAAATCAACCTTTGAGTCATCAAGAGTGTAGGTGGATTCATCATCAACTATCTCTATGCTCTGAAAATAATCTCTGGAAGTCTCATAAGCTACATCAAGTAGACATGACTCTATAGGTGAAAGTGACTCATTTGTTTCTATTACGTTATGTTTCCATGTTCCAATAGTGTAGGCTCGATTGCACTTGACGTCTGAGTGTAATTCTCGGTGCTGCTCTTAATATCATGTTTCTGCCACTTTGTTTGATGCATCTCCATCTCTACATTTTCATGATGCGCCCAAAGTTTGTATCGTACCTTCATAATAATTTTTTAAAAGAGATGTCGTCTATCGATTTAACAAGCTAGATCAATAATCAATGTGTTGATCCATCTCTAGTTCAAATAACAATTAACCCACAATATATAGATGAATCAATAAAATGTGAATGTGCGTTAAACTTTATTATAACTCACATAATATGTTTATAGGTCTAAGTAATCTAAGTGTCGAACATTGAGAGCAAACATAGGTAGTAATTATTCATAATTATTGCTAAATAATAATATTTTTGTATTTTTAGTACTTTTTTTTATTTTTATATGGGGTTTAATTTAATTTTTTAGGTATTTTTAATTGTTTTATTTTTTTGTTTTAAATTTTAGTTTTTAAAAATTTTATAAAAGTTTATTTTTTTATTTTTAAAATAATATATAATTATATGTAATAATATAAATATTATATAAATACTATGTATATAATAAATAATATAGATGTAAGGATTTTTTATTAAGTCAATATAGTTAAAGCAAAGAAAATAAAATGTTCTTTTTATCTTTTTTATGTTTTTCTCTATTTTTGGTAATTTTCAAAGAATTTTTATAATTTGTATGGATTTGTAAATTAAAAAATATAAAAAACATTGAATAAAAAATATCTGAGATTGTTTTGAGTTTAATAAATATATAGTAGACCGAATTTACTCAAAACTATTTTTATATATTATATATAATAAAAAAATTCACAAACAGAAGAATAATTTGTGGATTTTTGATATTTTTGCTAATTTTGATAAGGTTTCTTGTTTTGTGATTTTTAGATTTTATATTTTGTATTTTAGTGATTTTTGGATATGTGGTAGAATATATATATTATTATAGCTAATATATTTTTTGGAATTTTTAGAAAAGGTTTCATTATTTTTATGGGTTTTTATATCTAAACAAGGAATAAAGCATCTTTTCATATTTGTAGAAAAAGGGAAAATAGTTAAAATGCCAAAATAAAATTATGCATTAACAAGCATGATATCAAGCATCTAACATAATTTTCCTACAAATTTTAAAGAAATAAAAATATTTGTAATGAAAATTATACAAAAAATAAAAATGCCACAGTTATAGGGACCTAATTGTAATTAATACATGCTAAACATCCATTTAATAACATGTCCAAAAACTAAAAGAGTATGCATGCAAATATTACACCACCTCATGTGTAGCAACACGTGAGGCGAAAGGACCAAAATGCACTAGCGAGGAAGTATGAGGCCCTCTTAGCAAAATATACTAAATATTTTACATTGAATTTAACATTTACAAGACTAAAAAAATAAAAAATGTACTGGGGTGGAGGCACAAATTATCCAAGAGGTGTGCATGCTTGGCGCGTACGCGAAGATGGATAGTTCAGGGGCTTCTATGTCGCTTCCACTTATGATGGACGGTCGACTGAGTGTACTGCTTTGCCTTTTAAATGGAGGGCCCATATTAAACCAAGACCTCACTCTCGATTGGATGGTGGAGACTAATGGGGGAAGAACAATGAAGAACAAGCTTCTGTGTCTCCTTCGATCTTTGATTCCTGTAACTATGGTCGTCTCCAACCAAGATAGCTAGCTTTCTTCCTTCTTGGAAGCCTCGCGCATCTGCAAGGACCTTCAAAAGGGGTACATACCTCGCTAATCGAGACACAGAGGTTGATTTGCTTAGGTGACATTGGGATTGAATTCTTACCTTATTTCCTCTGTAAGTGTGACCTCAGGTCTCTCTTCCTACATAAAAATACTCAAGGGTTCAAGGGTTATATCCTCGACCCAATTTGAAGATGAAATGCTCGAGAATGAGGTGGGGCGGTGAGTAGTGGAGGTGGAGCTAGAATTCACTAATTGGGGGATAATCAAGTTTACCAAGATGGATGCATAGGTGAAGAACATAAGGGGGGAAGGTGACTGTATGATTTGCGGGTCAAGATGAAAGCCAAATCACTTTGAATGCATGGTCGGAGCCTAGTGCTTTGATGAACTATGAAATTATGATTTGCCAATTAACAACATGAATTTAAACTAAAATGAAGATACAACTAGGTCATTTTTTATTCTCTTGTTCCTCCTCACTAATAAATCTTCATTTCCTTGCCTTAATTCTTTTATTTTGGCAATAATTACATAGTTAAATGCATGTATATAGCATTAGTTTGTACAAAATAACATTAACTATTTATTATATAAATATTGTAAATAATAATGTAATTAATACCAAAATAAAATAATAAAGGAAAGAAAAAAAATAAATAAAATACCAAAGGTATTTTATGATCCTAAACCTCAAGACCAAGTCAAGAATTGATTTGGTCGACAAGGAATAAAGTAGTGGAAGATAAGGGGCAAAAACAACATTGAAAACCATCATTTTTATTCTGAAATAATTAATTTTTGGGGCATATTTAATTCTTTATTATTAATACATCAAATCAATAAACTTTGTACAAGAAAGTTGTAGAAAATATACATGTAAAAATACAAAATTTATTTCATACAAAAATAATGCATATTGTATCTTCTACACACAAAATAGAATTCCAAAATCCCAGCTTGACGAACCAGTATCGCCTCTATATGAACTCAAAATGCACCATATTCTTAATTAGTTATTTAATGAAGTGGTTTGATTTGAATTGGAGATAAGATGCAAAAGTTTGGTTTTGGACCCCTATTGTACAATATACCTGAATAAAATATTCATTTTTTCTTTACATTTTTTACATTTTATATTTTTATAGTTTTGTAAATATTATTTATAACATATCTACAAATTTAAAATAAAAAACCATAAAAATACACAAAAAAAATAGTATAATAAAATACATAAATGAATTACCTATACATATACCTATATAATAAATATACATATTTATTTAGGGGTACAAATAAATTTAGAAAAAAAAATAAAGAAATATTTATGTGTACAAAAATAAAGTATACATATATAAATCATATTTATAAAATTATAAAATCCAAAATGTAAAATACAAATAAAAAGTTCAATATATAGGTAAATATCCCTATGATTCTACATGTAAATAGAAACATATAATAAATAACATCATAAAAATGAATAAAAATATGAATTTAATACTACATAAAATAATATACTTTTTTTATTTTAACCAAAATTTAGTTAGATCATTTATTAATTTTTACTAATTTTATAAATAATTCCAACTTCCTTTTCTCGATTGGTCCACATGAACAAACCAAGAGCTTGTGTTTGTTGACCCTGGGTAAACTGTACACTCCAGCCTCCGACTCTTGTCATACCTCACAGGATAGCCGTCTTCTCCCCATTTCCTAACATCTACCCTGTCCCCTCTCCCTTGAATTTTCCCATCACTATGCTCTCTGATCTCCCATAATCCACACCGACCCCTCTTCCATCATCATTCCTTCATCCATCGCACGCAACAACCCATCGAAGATCACTCCATCCCAATGTATATAGCCACCCTTCTCCCCATTCTTATGGGTTGGTTCGACTTATACCCAGACTTAACCCCTCGAAGCACTTCATGGTGACATGGCTCGTGACAGGAGCGCATCGCCATGCTTCACAGCGGGGAGGGAAGGCGTAGGAGGCTTTCCCGAACCATCCCTGACGAGCTCCGCCATAAGTTCCATCTCCTTGGCTCTGGCCAAGTCGAGGTTACTCTCTCCGCTTCTTAGATAATTTTAGTTATTGTCTTTTAATTCCACATCATATTTTGTGTTGTCATTTACTTTTTTAGCTTAGGTTAAATCGACTAAGTTTGTCGGAGCTCTAGAGCTCCAGCCACCGCCATTTGCCACCACCTGGTTTCGACATCCACTAGCCATACCACTTCCTTTCCCTTCCATTTCTCGACATACTTGACCCATATGAACCACCATATGTGCCCCATATCTGAGATTCAAGGTCCAACTCCTTCATCCTTATCGGACTTCACCACCCTCGTCATTACACCCTCCGACCATCACTAATAAAAGTCAGGACTGTCGCCCTTTGTGTCGTCGTTCTTTCTATCTTCTTACATGACCTGAAGAGCCCATCTGTGGGCTAATTGAGCCAAGTCAAGGTACTCCTAGAGCTCCACATTTCAAGCCACACCAAAGCCCCATCGATGGGCTGTGGACCATTTTAGGGCCATCACCATGTGCGGACACACCTTAGCAATCATCTGAGCACCTCACCAGTATAGGAGAAGGTTGGAGGTGCATGTAGCAGTGATTCAAAGCTTGGGAGGAGCGTGATTCTCTCTTATTCTTCTAAGCTCCTTCCCCATCGTTCGATCACAGCTAGATGGCTAGGTGTACAACTACCGTTCGATCGACCAGATCCTCCACCGTCAGATCTCCTTGGGAGATCTCATCTCAGTCGTACATGTGCGAAGCATCATCGTGTGATGACGAGCTGACATGCATCAAGTGGATACATCTCAACTGCTCGATCCGTATCTACTTTGGTTGTAAAATTGCATATCATCACCAGCTTTTGTTGTATTTTATTTAGTCTTGTAATTATTTAGACTTATTTAATTGTTTATGTAAACATTGCAAGTGAAATCAGGAATATTTATATATTATATTTAGGCCCTTGCTAGCTCAGCTCACGTGGAACCCCACGTGAGCATGGCATTTTGCATCTGCACCCTTGTGGATTTTTATTATTGTAGTTTAATTTATAAATTTTGTAATTCAGTTCTAAACTTTTGGAAAATTTTCATGTATCCACCCACCTTATATTTTATATACAAATATGCCCTTTCCAGTTTAAGTATTTTTTTGTTTGTTTTCATTTTCTAAAAATATCATTCAACTCCAAAAATTATGGAAATATAGGATCTTATGCCTAATTATGTGATTTTCCACGCTCTATAATTAGTTTTTCATTTTAGGCATATCTCCTATTTATTAAAAATTAAAAAGAGCTTGGATATTCCTTGTTAGCCTAAAAATATCCAAAAAAAATAAATTAATATTTCAAAATTAAAAAAAAAATAGTATCTACTTATTATTATATTTTGTTCCTTTAGATCAAAAATCAAAATAGAAAAAGAAAATCATAAAAAATAAAAAGTTAAAACTCATAAAAATATAAAAAATCTTCAAAAATCTAAAAATATTTATTTATGCTTCATATTATTATGTATATATATTATTACATATAAAGATTAATTTTGAGAAACCTATTTAGTATTTTTAAATCTTAATAAAAGTTTCCCTATTTATCTAGTCCCTGATTTTGTATATTTTGGACTTTAAAAATATTAAAAATTAGCAAAAATATCTCAAAAATCATAAACATAGTAGAAGAATATAAAAAATGCAAAATATTACATTCCTTAATTTTTTATTATATATAGCAATATTTATAACCATAGTACTTTATATTGTATAATATACCTATATGTACTTATATATTTTTAATATTACTATTATTATTATAAATATCTTATAAATATTTTAAAACATTTAAAAATAAAAAGGACAGTACTCATTGGTATTTTCTGATTTTTATATATTTTTTAATGTACATTTTATATTATATATCACTTTTATTATACACATTACATATATAGTTGTGAGTATATATATCTATATTATATATTACAAAGAAAAATAAATTAAAAATAAGAAAATATAAAAATAAACTAAAAATATATAAAATTAGACATTATAAAAAAATATAAAAAAATATAAAAAAATTAAAATAAAAACCCACAAAAATATTAATTAATTGATTAATTAAGTAGAAATTGTACAAAAACACCTATATTAAGTTTTAAATATTTATTTATAATTAATATACTTGCGACACTGACTTGTCTCCCTGTGTTCGACCCCTACCTCCTTGTCCACTATAAACATTCATCATAAGGTATAATAAATTTTGATCCATATCATTTGCTTTTATTGCTTTATATCTTTATATTGTGGATTGATTGTTACTTAACCCATTGGTCTTTGAGAGTTGTCATCACAACAATTTAGTGGTCCCGCACGATTTAGTGGTCCCGCCTTGTGTACCACAAGGCAGTTCCTTAGTGATATTTGGGTTAAACAAATGGAGATGTTGTTGGGAAGCAATCGAGTGTAGCATTTATTTTGTACATTACATTATTTACTCTTCTTTTTATTTTTTGTCATTTATTTTTATAATTATTTTGACTCTTCTAATCCAAATATCTTATTGATCTTCCTTGCAAGGGCTCACTTGGCAATGGCTATCTCTTAGGAGGTGGACACACTCGAGTCGAGCAGAGGTTGGCCTTCTACATGTGAGCCGACCAGGAGAGAGTAGGAGAGAGGAGCAATGAAGAAGGAGAAGATCAACGTAGCCTTAGTTTTTATTTTCATTTTTTGTAAGATAGAGTATACTATTGTAATATAATTTGTCATAATTTTGGATTCAAATACTACCACATTTTATGAGGTCTAGTTCCCGAGTGATTATTCACATGGGGACTTATCGTGTTTTTCATGTTTTCACAACTTTTCGTTTATCTTTGTTTCACATATTTTAGTTTTTCAACTTTCTTTTTGATTTGAATAGTGTGATTCTGCCCTAGTTAAAGGATTTTCTTAATCGATAGAGTAGGTCCAAAGCCTTAATTAATTTGGATGTAACTATAGTTCGCCTTGGACTAGTCAAATCTAATTATTGATTATTTGGATTCGAAACCGCATGTCGAGAGAGGTTCCACACAGTGCTTGCAGGACCCATTGTGGCAGGCATGAGGAATCTGCAAGACCTGACTGTAGGTTTCTTTTCTAGATAGTTAGCTCTTGTTCTTCAGAATAATAGCAATTCTTGTTCTAGGATGCTTTCATTGGCTTGCATTGCATATAAAGTAGGTTTCAATTTTTTATAGCATCCTGCATGAAGAGAGCTGGAAGCAAGGTGAGCACCATCTATCTTCGCATACATCACCTATTACCTCTTGCATTGCTTTTCCAACTCTCTCTCTCTCTCTCTCTCTCTGATTTTGACCACATATGATACAAAGAAATTGACACCTCGTTAGGACTCGTGCATTTTTATTAAAAACCCAAAAAAGTGATAACCAATAAATTTGGACCGTTAACATTACTCAATCATAAAATAAATTTAAAAAGACAAATCATTGTTTTTGGAGAGTAACCCCTCATTGTTTGCACATACATTCTAGATCGAGAGAGGCACATACACTTGCGAAATAAAGCCCCAACACTAGACTTGTGCCCTAAGCACTTGGGTCAGCTCTTGGGCCTTGTTATTGTTGTAAGCACTTGCCTCTGACTTTAGACGAAATGGTCCCGGTGTTCTAGTAGGTGTGCTATGCTGACTAGACACAACCACTCTAGGTGACTACACCTGTGAGATTCTAAATATTTTATTTTCTCACCTAACTCTAAAAATTTGACAAAATAAAATATTGAATGTTCGCAGTCATCATTTTCTTGAGTTAGTATAATGAGGGCCAGTTTGTTTATATTTGTGTTTGTTTATGTGCATACTCGATCTACTCTGTGCATTTGTATATTTTTCTTACATTTCTTGACTTGAACATCATGATCTCTCGATCCTCTTCTTTTGTTCAGAGATAGACAACTGGATTTATTTTTATCTAGAATTCACGGATCCTTCTTACTCCCCAACTGGTCTACCTCCATTTTACAAGGAGTACTTTGCTCCGTAATTTTCTATTTGTACATATCTGCCTCATCCATAATTCCAGGCATCAGTTTTTTTATCCTCCACCTCCATCACATAGACCATCATCTCACCAACTTGAGTCTGAGATGTTGGAGTCACCTTTCATGGCCACCACGATTGAGTACTTAACCCCAGGTAGTGGAGCAAATGAAATCGAGGACAGATGACCGCACTAAGTAAGAGACACATTAATGCTTCACCTTCTAGATTCATGGATTCATTTAAGGTTTCCTATAAGAGCCTACAATCGCCTAAAATACAAATAAAATGAGAAAAAAATACAAAATACAAAAAGATTCTGGGAGATACCTAGCCGAATTGGTTTGTGAGGAGAGGGCACCCATGCCTTATCCCATGCCCACACACGCACTCACCACAGTTCCCTCCTTTTCCTCCAAGGATGACATTGTGCAGACTGCTCTTAGTCATCTTTGTGTAGATGATAATTTCGATCTATTACATTGTAAGGAAGAGATAGAAAATCTTTAAAAAATGATGACTTATCTGAAGGATATGGTTAGATCCTCAAGCGCATCACGGAAGCGTGAGCGTCGTATCGAATACGACGAGGAGCGACTAGTCGCACTAGTTGCTCGATGCACAGGAATTTAAAATTTACGAGACCACATGATCCAAGAACACTTCTAGGATCGTCTCGTCTAAACCACAAACAAGTAATAGGATTACCTCTTGAAGCGTGGTTGCGATCAAGTCTCTAAACGAAGAGACCTCCTGTCTCAAGTCCGATCCGACGGAGGAGACGCTTGCGAGCGCGGGGATGAACCGCGTTGCTTCTCGCAATCCATGTTGATGATCCAAGCGGCGAATCTCCTGATCTCGACACATGAGATCCGACGTCTTCTTCACGAGCGAGGCGCACCGAAGGAGACGGAGATCCACGAGCAGACGAACGGGCAGCATAACGACGATGCTACGGCGATGGAGAACCTCTCCATGGCATCCATGGTGGACGGCCATGAGAGGAAGAGAGAGGGCTGACCTCTAGAGAGAAAGAGAGAGAGAGAGAGAGATGTGCTACAATAGCACATGTTGTGTAAAGAGAGAGCATGGGTATGCCTCTCTATTTATAGGGTTTTGGGATCCATGGATCTCAATCCATATGACATATAAAATCAATGGATGAGATTGATTTATGTCAATCCAATGGTCAAGATTGTTGTTGGTAAAAGCCAACAACTTGTGATTTAAATTTGATGAAATATATCAAATATATATTAACACCAAATTAAATCAATCAAATAAGGAGAGAGAGAATAAAGGAGATCAACCTTCCCCTTTGGAGGGAGGGCAATCTCATGGATTCCCATGAGATTGCACATCTCCTTGATTTTCTCTCTACTTATTTTCCAACAACTATTTGTTGGGATTTTTATTCACCAAAATAATTCTCAATTAATTTTGGGAATATTGCAATCTTGACATTGGAATATTGTGAATCATATTCACAACCCAAAACAAAATGTAATTTACATTTTCAATTAATTAAACAATGTGTATCCAATACACATTAATAATTAATCTACTAATATAAATTATATTTAACTCTCTCTAATACATTATAAATCACATTTATAATATATTATGAATAATTGGATATTACTATCCACATTATTCTTATCCATAATAATTAAATCACATTTAATTATATTGGATAACTTATTCTCTTGTGCTCAAATAATATGAATCACATTCACATTATTTACATCTTTGATAATCAAATCACATTTAATTATCTAAGATAACTCTCCTTATAATATGAATCAATTCACATTATTCATGATAACAAAATCACATTTAATTATCCATTTTCTCAATGCTCGGATACATATATGAACAATAGAATTATCCATGAACTCTTTCAAGGATAATGCGCTTTCTCCGCGAATACTTGGAGATAAGGACAGGGCGATTGTACTGTTCCACGTATAGTGACATGGATATTGAGATCACATCTCAAATCCAGATCTCGGGCCTCCCATAGATGCTTGATTAAATCAAGACCATAAATCTAATCTTCTCATTGAATCTGAATCACATTCAGATCAATGTCCAACATTTGGACTAAGATGAGATTACTTCTCTACTGAGAGGAGTCACTAAAATCCAGACCCGTTTCATCACTCCCTAGGAATGGAAGCGTCATGGTTATACAACTGTTTATGATCACATCACCCTCAGGTATTCCTAATACCTGTACATCCTGCATACTAGAAGACTCAGATTAAACCCGAAGTATTAGATCAACTTTATACTGTCTACTTCAGGGTTCTATCAGTAAGTTTCTCATTCGATCATTGTAAGTCGGTATCGATCATATACTTTCCAAAAGCATATATCATACCTAGGTCTTGATCATATACTTTCCAAAAGTATATATCAAACCTACAAATTCAGTCAAGCTTCTAAAGCGAGACGATCATGTGCATGGAATTTGATTCTTCCCAATATCTCATGAGTGAGCTCATATCTTCCGGTTCAGTAACTGAACCTGTATGATCCCTTTGAGAGATCGTATTACTCATATGCCCTTATATGCACACTAGCGCGCCGGTGTATAGACCTTGATTAGGTCATCACCTATTGGTCTGCCAAATGTACATACTCAAACATATAGTAACACATCTGTCTCTGGTCAGAGGATGTGTGCCAGTATCGTGACAGCATACGATATAGGACTTTGGTTATCTCGATCTCGTTAAGTCAACTCTTTGACTTAACTAATCTAACACCTCCGAATCTCTATTCCCATGAAGAGGACCTGCATCAAGAGGTCGGTCAGATATCAACCTATAGAGAAAGGATTGCCATCTCCTTCTTAGGCTGGAGATCATCTCTTAATAATCATTTGACGGTGCTTGATGAGTCCTCAATCTAACTTATTAGATATTCATCTAAGCACCAGCCTCTATGATTCAATAATTGAATCAACAACTGTATGATCATTAAGATGGCCATGGTACATAACCCTAATTGTACTAAGGGACCTATTATGCAAATTATTCATTCTTCATTTCAGATCAGGGAATGATATTCGCAATAACATTTATTGCATAATGGCTCGCCGTGGGCTCGCATGTCCAACAATCTCCCACTAGCCCAAAGAGCCATTAATGGGCTAATCATCTAAAACCACACTCATGTGACAATCATAGGCTATTAAGAAAATAGCTAGGTAAGTTGATCAGTCACTCTGTTCTTGCGAGACTACGCCAAGTCCTTTTACGGCACTTGCATATCCCCAGTAACAGTGCTCGCATCTAATTCGAATGTTGCATCTAATGCAACCAATACTCAATTTTGTTAAAGCTTATTATAGGGTCATTGACACTATAGCTTAATAGTTTGTTATAACCAGTATTTCCATCATCCTTATCAGAATACCTTTATCTCTGGAGATCACTATCTCTAAAGGTATCCAAAGTTAAGACCTTTTAGATCACTATCTATAAAGTCTTAAGAATTTGAAGATAAGACTCTGAGATCACTATCTCAAAGTTTCATCATCTTTGAAGATATTTATATTACTGCAATCAAGTGTTTTATCTCCATAGTAGGATTAGTAACAGTTTACTACTCCCACTGCATGGCAGACATCTGGTATTCGTACACATCCAGCATACACTCAGCTTCTCGTAACTGATGCACAAGTGCAAGCAGTTCTAGCATTCACTTCCTCAACTCTTTGAGGTGCTATCCCTTTAAATAGGTCAGTAACATATCTTTAAGGGATGGAAGCCTTTCTTGGAATTTCTAAGAATAGAATATATCCAAGGTGTACTAAGAATGTGATAGTCCCAATATCCTCTTCTCTTTGCTTCTGAACATCTTCAGAATTAGGATCTAAGAGGTATCCTTGAGATCATATCTCAAGGTATGGAACAACCAAATTATAAAACACTTATTATCATCATCCTTAGATCAATCCAAATGATCAGGATAATATCTACATTTAGCACGATGAACACAATGGGACTCCCACTAAGCTTCATATGGTTCACCAAGATTCTATCTGAAATTATAACATTTATAATTTCATTAGATCTTATGATCCAACTACAAGAAGCTTATTTGAGTCCAAAGATGGAGTTCTTTAGCTTTCACACCTTGCTTTCCTCAACCACGAAGCCCTAGGGCTAGTTCATATGAATATCCTCAGAGAGGTATTCATAGAGGAATGCAATCTTGACTCACATCATGAAGATGTCATAGTCAAGTTGTGTAGCTATAGTTAGCAATATTCTGATGGGTTAAAGCAAGGTCACCGGAGAGCAAGTCTCATCGCTAGCGATGTCTTCTCTTCGGTGTGTAGCTCATGGCTACGAACCATGCTTTGAAGGTCTCTACCTTCTCATCAGGTTTCCTCTTTTCATTGAAGATCCATTTAGACCTTAATGGTCTTACCCATGTAGGTGGATCCTCTAGGGTCCATATACAATACTTGTATATGAAGTCTACATTAGACTTTTATTGCTAACATCCATCTATCCATGTCATGATCCTCAGGAGCTTCATCACATGAAGTCCAATCATTTTCACATGGAATACATCCTCAAACTTATTTGAAGAAGTATTAGTGTTTCATCTTCAGTTATTCGTTTAGTTTCCGATTTCAGGAGTCTCATTATCTTCTCAAGATTAAATGAGTTCCTTTAATTCATTTTATCTCGATTCTTAAGAGAGTCATCCTCTAAGAATCACATTCTCAGAGATGAGATCCTTTAAGAATCTCAAGGTCATAAAGCAGGTATACAATACCGTCCTTTAATTTCCTAATGAAGTAGCACTCTCTAGTGCTAAATTCCAGCTTACATGCATGGAACCTTATTAAGTATATAATGTAGTCTCTACTACATATATACCTTGGAAACTAAGAGATAATTATGCTAGGATTAATCATTGATTAAATCATGTCATACATGATCAATTGTATCTCCCTACAACTCCATTGAGTTAAGGTTCATTAGGAGGATAGGAATGATATTAATATCTCCATAAGGTATTTCTTGAATTCTTCTAATAGGTACAGGCTACCTTGGTTAGATCAAATTCATTTCATCTTCCTTCAAACTTTGGTTCTAAACCAAAATTGTGAAATCTTAGAACATTTCAAAGTTTTCTAAGTGAAGAGAAGAAATCTTATATCACAAATAATCACTAATAGATATCACATATCCATAATGTTTATTCTGATATAGATGATTCGCATACATCAATATGTATGGGATCTTGAATACCTTAACATCTTACACCTTTCCCAAGGAAGGGTGTATTGGACATTTTTACTTTGAATACAATATTCACAAGTATGTGAGATTTGAGTCTTTAGACAATCTAAAGTTTCTTGTCTTACTAGTCCATTGATCTCATCAACAGATATAAATGTCCAAAACATGATGCTAGATCATTATCAAATGATCTTAATCCTCCTATTGATCTTTAAAGGTTTAATTTTCAGTATTAGAAATCTTAATGAACCATTCATTAATTTTCTAATTTAATAGAGTCCACTAGATTTTAGATTACTATTCTGAAATATCTCCATCATAACTCTTTATGATAGATTTATTACAGAATTCATGTTTATATCCAACAATTAGAAATAAACAACGAGTGTATTCTAATATCTAGGTCATAGAGACATTCTCTAAGACTAAGGGCTCCCACTGAAAATATGAAGTTTATTGATCCAATGGAAATTGTTGCAACACTTGCATCACTTTCAACATGGATGACCAATAAACCTTAAGATCAAATTTCTAATATTTTAATACATATGCAACCAATTGCAAGTGTTATTAGAAGATTGAGATACAATTCTTTAGACTTAAGTAAGTCAATTTCAATGATTATATGTAGGTTATTTTGATGTTTTATCCGATTCCTTCTCTAAGGATTCTAGATAGATTTGATAGTCATACTATCAATACATCAGCATATTGCAGTATTGGCATTCATCCAACTCTTTGGATGTCATATGGAAGTCACAGAAGTATAGTCAACTCTTTGATTATACTTCTTGCTTGGGTCCAACCCATGCTTCCACTGTACTCCCTTTATCTATAAACAACCATTGCTTAAGACTAAGGATCTCTTATGTTAAATTCAAAAAAAAATTTAATGTAAGAGCATTTCGACATTTATACATGCTTCACCTAATTCATACAATATGAATATTATGAAGCTTCATGAATGACTAGAGTATAGACAGTAGAATGATGACACTCATCATCTACATCCATCTAAACTTTTAAAACATAGGTTCAGGTAGGTACTCAAACAATTTGAATACATCATCTCTTATAGAGCTACCATTCTACATGATGCAGAGAACCATGTCATTCATGATTAAATGTCAAGAGCACATATGCATGCCATGAAATCTTTATTGATTTTATAAGGATTATTTGATAATTACGATCATCATCGACATGTCACTTCCAAAGTACATTCGATGAGATCAAGACTTAGAGACATACAAACCCTAGGGTTTTAGTCCTATTGTCTTATTTAATTATCATTCCTCATTACTGTGAGGAAACTTGCACATTGTAACTGCATACACTATGTGTTCAACTGCAAGTATAATATCTGGATCATGAGTCTATCCATGATATTTTACTGGTTATCATTGAGTATAGTATTGAGTGGGTTTAATGAAGGATTTATCTGAAATAAGAAATTTGCATAAATATATATATATATAAAAATATTTAATTTACTTTGATTTAGGAATTTTTATATCAAAGTTGTCTTGCCTTGTCAACACTGGAAGTTCATTCCCTTAATCACTTTCAATGTAAGAGATATACTTACCATCATATCTCAGCAAGATCTGGGATCTCCTTCCTTATCTTTGTTACATCCCAATAATATGAGAAACTGCAACTCGGATAAAAAGAAGCGGGAACACATTCCGCCTTGCAAGTCCAACTTGCATCTCCCAATTCGGTCTTTAATACCCAGGCCCACCACCCCTAAGGTGATGTTGACCCATCATTAATTGAACCAACCGTCAACAGGAATAGAACTCGCTATGCGCAATCCAATATCGCCCCAATAATATGAGGAACTGATATTGGGGTCACTACGCATACGGCCTTACTCTTTCGAGAAGCAAAGAGCCCGATCCAGATGCGCTTGCATATAGGAGCTGTCACTTCGGACAGGCGTCTCCTATATACAATCCCTGGCGACGGAACCCTTCGCCTTGACGGGAGACCATGGATGTCACTTATGTGATCCTCCATCTCTTATTCAAATTTAATTAATTGCTATGAATCACATTCATACAATTAATTCTTCCAAGGGAATTCTTAACTCCAATCATATTAGAGTATTTTAATTGGACATAATTAACTTAATCATATTAAATTAATTATCGATCCAATTCAATCAATCAAACTTAATTTTATGCTTGAATATATATATGGTATTATTCTCAAAGTACGTATTAATTCGTATTTTAATAATTAGAAAAATACATCTTAATCCCTCGGACATTATCCCGTCCCTACCCGCTGTCATGGCCAGTACCGGCGGGAGTGGGACGGACCGCATACGTTGCAACCCGCTACCCCAGCGATCCCCGACTAGACACCATATCCACCTCGGGAAAGGATAATGCCAAATTGATTAATTTGTACTTGAGATGATCATCGGTTTTTCAACCGAAATTATACAATATAGTAATCAAAACAATTTTGATTATAAGGAAATTTGCTAGACAAATTCCCAATCCTATTCAAGCAAGAGTTTGATGATTGTGATTTCAATTATGATTTAGATCAAATCTAATCAATTAATTGATTGGGGCCAAGTCAATTATGGAAATAATCATTCTCTAATATTTCACAAATATTTTCCATAATTATTTCTCGAAATTAACAATTAATTTCATTAATGGACAATCACATGGTCTTGATTAGGAAAGTAATTTCAGCAGTGACCCCTACTTACTAAAATTAGCATATCTCAATCAATTTAAATCCAAATTAAGCAAAGTCAATTTCTAAAGTTTGTTAACTTGATGTAGAACAGAAACCAATGTGATTTGCACGCATTTCGAGGCGTCTCTAAACAGCAATTAACTCTTTAATTACGTTAAGGTTCGCAGTTCCCGTAACAGTGAATACATGTTCATTAAAACTACCATATCTAGAGCATACGAAATCCGATTTACGCAAACTCAGATCCTATGATTTCCTTATTTAATGGGGAACAAAATTCAAGTGCTATTTTCGTGTTTAAACAATTTAAACAGGGCCGAAAAATTACACTAAACAGATCTGCGAAAATGAAATGCGATAAAACTTTCGCAACCTTAACGAACCCAAATCATCCTCGGTTAGCGAATCATATTCGAAACCGTCGACCTAAGGCTCTGATACCACTTGAAGGATATGGTTAGATCCTCAAGCGCATCACGGAAGCGTGAGCGTCGTATCGAATACGACGAGGAGCGACTAGTCGCACTAGTTGCTCGATGCAGCGGAATTTAAAAATTTTATTACGACGAGACCACATGATCCAAGAACACTTCTCGGATCGTCTCGTCTAAACCACAAACAAGTAATAGGATTACCTCTTGAAGCGTGGTTGCGATCAAGTCTCTAAACGAAGAGACCTCCTGTCTCAAGTCCGATCCGACGGAGGAGACGCTTGCGAGCGCGGGGATGAACCGCGTGCTTCTCGCAATCCATGTTGATGATCCAAGCGGCGGATCTCCTGATCTCGACACATGAGATCCGACGTCTTCTTCACGAGCGAGGCGCACCGAAGGAGACGGAGATCCACGAGCAGACGAACGGGCAGCATAACGACGATGCTACGGCGATGGAGAACCTCTCCATGGCATCCATGGTGGACGGCCATGAGAGGAAGAGAGAGGGCTGACCTCTATAGAGAAAGAGAGAGAGAGAGATGTGCTACAATAGCACATGTTGTGTAAAGAGAGAGCATGGGTATGCCTCTCTATTTATAGGGTTTTGGGATCCATGGATCTCAATCCATATGACATATAAAATCAATGGATGAGATTGATTTATGTCAATCCAATGGTCAAGATTGTTGTTGGTAAAAGCCAACAACTTGTGATTTAAATTTGATGAAATATATCAAATATATATTAACACCAAATTAAATCAATCAAATAAGGAGAGAGAGAATAAAGGAGATCAACCTTCCCCTTTGGAGGGAGGGCAATCTCATGGATTCCCATGAGATTGCACATCTCCTTGATTTTCTCTCTACTTATTTTCCAACAACTATTTGTTGGGATTTTTATTCACCAAAATAATTCTCAATTAATTTTGGGAATATTGCAATCTTGACATTGGAATATTGTGAATCATATTCACAACCCAAAACAAAATGTAATTTACATTTTCAATTAATTAGACAATGTGTATCCAATACACATTAATAATTAATCTACTAATATAAATTATATTTAACTCTCTCTAATACATTATAAATCACATTTATAATATATTATGAATAATTGGATATTACTATCCACATTATTCTTATCCATAATAATTAAATCACATTTAATTATATTGGATAACTTATTCTCTTGTGCTCAAATAATATGAATCACATTCACATTATTTACATCTTTGATAATCAAATCACATTTAATTATCTAAGATAACTCTCCTTATAATATGAATCAAATTCACATTATTCATGATAACTAAATCACATTTAATTATCCATTTTCTCAATGCTCGGATACATATATGAACAATAGAATTATCCATGAACTCTTTCAAGGATAATGCGCTTTCTCCGCGAATACTTGGAGATAAGGACAGGGCGATTGTACTGTTCCACGTATAGTGACATGGATATTGAGATCACATCTCAAATCCAGATCTCGGGCCTCCCATAGATGCTTGATTAAATCAAGACCATAAATCTAATCTTCTCATTGAATCTGAATCACATTCAGATCAATGTCCAACATTTGGACTAAGATGAGATTACTTCTCTACTGAGAGGAGTCACTAAAATCCAGACCCGTTTCATCACTCCCTAGGAATGGAAGCGTCATGGTTATACAACCGTTTATGATCACATCACCCTCAGGTATTCCTAATACCTGTACATCCTGCATACTAGAAGACGCAGATTAAACCCGAAGTATTAGATCAACTTTATACTGTCTACTTCAGGGTTCTATCAGTAAGTTTCTCATTCGATCATTGGAAGTCGGTATCGATCATATACTTTCCAAAAGCATATATCATACCTAGGTCTTGATCATATACTTTCCAAAAGTATATATCAAACCTACAAATTCAGTCAAGCTTCTAAAGCGAGACGACCATGCGCATGGAATTTGATTCTTCCCAATATCTCATGAGTGAGCTCATATCTTCCGGTTCAGTAACTGAACCTGTATGATCCCTTTGAGAGATCGTATTACTCATATGCCCTTATATGCACACCAGCGCGCCGGTGTATAGACCTTGATTAGTTCATCAACCTATTGGTCTGCCAAATGTACATACTCAAACATATAGTAACACATCTGTCTCTGGTCAGAGGATGTGTGCCAGTATCGTGACAGCATACGATATAGGACTTTGGTTATCTCGATCTCGTTAAGTCAACTCTTTGACTTAACTAATCTAACACCTCCGAATCTCTATTCCCATGCAGAGGACCTGCATCAAGAGGTCGGTCAGATATCAACCTATAGAGAAAGGATTGCCATCTCCTTCTTAGGCTGGAGATCATCTCTTAATAATCATTTGACGGTGCTTGATGAGTCCTCAATCTAACTTATTAGATATTCATCTAAGCACCAGCCTCTATGATTCAATAATTGAATCAACAGCTGTATGATCATTAAGATGGCCATGGTACATAACTTTAATTGTACTAAGGGACCTATTATGCAAATTATTCATTCTTCATTTCAGATCAGGGAATGATATTCGCAATAACATTTATTGCATAATGGCTCGTCGTGGGCTCGCATGTCCAACATTATCCTGAAGTGGCACCATCTATTCGTGATATTATTGAGGCCCCATTTCAAAAGTCCATGAACCAATAATCTACACTCCAACCCAAGAAAAGAAGGCGAAGAAGTAAATCCGAACGACACATTCTTACCATGGCCACTGCCCACGCCATCACCCACCGTCAACACATTAGGAAAGGGAACACTGTTACACCTCTTGTGAGATGCACCATTTCTGACTATTCATGTCATCACACTCTCCTTGACGGTGGTGCTTCGACTAATATAATACCCTTATCATTTGTACAGTCTCTTCATCTTGGGCCTCTCAAGAAAATCAAGATGATTTACCAGTTTGCTGATGGACTAAAAAAGAGACCGAGGGGTACTCTAGAGAATGTCATTCAGATCTAGGGCATGAGCTTTACGGTTAATTTTTTTGTATTTCCCATGGAGACCTCCACCCCGGTAGAGCACTCTCCGATCATCCTGGGATGACCTTTTCTCACCTCGGCAAGAGTCATTATTTATTATGGATCTGGAGAGATTTGCTTTCGTTCTGCTGACGAGTGCATTTTCTTGATCACCAGACCCATTACTGACCAGAGACGACATCTGATGAGAATGTGCATGTGTTAGCTGACCCCGAGGACTATGACCTTGATGCTGATATCAAGGAGGTTTTCTTTATCATGGATGATTTGAGACCTGATGATTCCTCTTTGGTGAGGATGAATAGGAAGGCATAGACCTTGGATTTCTCCCTTCTGCTGTGTGGCGATGTATTGATGACATCCACAGAATTTACACCATAGACACATTATTATAGAGGGAAGATGTAGGAGAGACTTCACATGCTATACTTGACCTTACTACTTCCACTAATGAGTTCGTGCCTTTTCATTTTGAGATTTATGAGACTTCCCATGTTGAACCTGACTACACTACTTGCACTGACCATTTCATTCCTTTTCATTTTGGGATTGCTGAGGACCTTCATCAGGTCGATCCTAATCGGTTTGTGTCAGCTGATGACCCCGATATGGACCTGCACCTTGTGAGATCTATTACTCAGCGATCTTGCAAGAAGGTATGCTTTCTACCTTTTTGATCATTGTATATCCATCTCTTTGTATTTCCACTTTCGTTTCTTTCCTTCTATCTATTGATTCTCTCACCCACCTCATTCTGTGTGTTTGCCTTACTTAGGATGTATTATATCCTATGTATAGAGGATGAGGAGGAGTTGAGTGTTCTTTCTTCATCCCGTTCACCACTTCTGTTGTTGCATATACTTAGGGCTTTTTTACCCTAAGTATAGTGGGAGTGATGCATACATTCACTCAACGTATTTTTTTTCTTTTTATCATCTTTTATTGGTCCAGTCGACTATCTCTTCTCCTGTTGGTATTTCTATCTATACTTAGGGATATCTCGCCTTAAGTATTGGGGAGACAGATCGAGTTGTGATCTGTCTATTCCCACCCTCGACCCTCACGGCATGTAGAATACAATCTGCTATACTTAAGATTAACCGATCCTAAGTTTAGGGGGGATGATAAACTTCTTATTCATCCATTCCTTGCTTCATTCTTTATTTTGTCATTGTAGTATATGTTGTTCTACACTCAGTAGGAGTTATGTATTCTCTTTTAAAATCTGATCTATGAGGACAAAGCTCAAAATAAGTATCAGAGGGTCATATATACATTGTATATACTTTACCCATAACTCGTACTTTCGTATTTTCAAGTAATATGGCTAATTAATAAAAATAAAACACACATTAAAATTCTTCCTATATATTGATAAATAAATATGGTTAAGAATATTTTGCAAAATATTCGAAAAATGGTTGGAAAATGTTTTTTAAAAATATTTTGAAAACTGTTTGGAAAATATTTTGTAAAATATTTTCAGCCTTTGGAAAATGTTTTGTTAGTAAAAATTTCTTTTATTTGTTTGAATAAAATGTTTTTAAAATATATTTGCGTGTGATTTGGAAAAAGGTTGCAAATAGTTTGAAAAATATTCACATATTGTTTGAAAATCTTTGCAAAATTTTTTTTAAATTTTGTAAATGTTTGTAAATATTGTTTCTCAAATTATTTTTCAAAATAAAGTTTTCAAAACAATTGTGAAAATCTTATCAAACTATTTCGAGAACCATATACATAATTAAGAAAAATAAATTCTTTACAAACTCTGTACATGTGTGAATTCTTCACCTAAGTTCTTGTTAATAACAAGGTGCGCTCCCATGTAAATATCTGCACATACTTCTAACTTTTTTGTTTTTAAAAATCCCTACAAAAATTTCAAAATTCAAAATCCCAAAAGCATTTACAAAATCTTCCAAAAACCTATACTAAAATTTGCAAAACTTTTTCAAAAACACATAAAAAAATTCAAAATCAGAAAAAAATGCATCACAAAAATTATTTTCTACATTGTACATAGCATTTGCATTTTTCAGATTGATGATGATGATGATTGAACTAGTTTACTAAATATTTGAATATTAGAGCTTGGTTGGACCTTAATCCACTTAATCACAATAACCTTTAGGGAATTGGAGTTGAGATACTTCAGGTCTGCTAGAATTAATTATTTGAGACCACATGACTTGGTCAGTCTCATCATGACTTCCTGAGTAGAATATTTTGGAACACACACATGACTCTTGTCATTAGTGACCTAGCTTGCACATTTGTACTTTACACTTTGCTTACCTCAGTTGAAGTCGTAGAGGGTTGGATTTACCTAATGAGACACGAGCCAATGGAAACATCAGAAGTCACACATTTGTGTTCATTGTACCTTAACCTGGTCCAGTAGCCATGAGATCCAATGACAAAATGTTGTGGATCGTAATAATACTTCAAAAGATGGATAGTCTACTTGCTCAAGAGGAAAGTTTCATATGTAAATGATGTTGTATATAGTATCTCAAAAAAACACCAAAAAGAAAATACGGGAAAAAATCAAAGAAAAATCAATTCCCCATCGGAGTATGTATATATTTGTATAGTCAATAAGCAAGCTTGAGCTTCAAAGATAAATGTATGTGAGCCTGTAGCCGGATGACTTGACTACACTGATCAAGCATCCTAAGATAGGTATCTACACTGGCTATCGTCCATTGTTCTCTACACCTCCTCTTCTTGAGTCGTTGCACTTGAACTTGGAAGGAATATCCCGCTTCTCGAGGAAATAGTTGTTGAATTGGGGAATTAGGGTCACCATGTTGGAGACGATTGTTCTTTACCGCTTCAGCCGAGAGGAGCTGCATATCACTCACAATGTACAAGATAGGTTCACATGAGGGTTTGTTTATGAGTTGATTTATTCTAACATGGCTATCAAGGAGACATGGGCATAGTTTTATGGGTCTTAAAGGCTGGTTTATTTTAAATCTGTTTTCCAATAATGTTCTGATCGAACTTAATTTCCAAAGGTCCGATTGAGATCCAAACTTTGATTTTATGAGGACAATTTAAGAATTAAAATCAGTCCAAGTTCTTTCTTTTTATTTCTTTATTTTCTTTTCTATACTTATTAGAAATACGTGCTTTCTTGGGACTAGCAAAGGCAAGTATATGGGGGTGATGAATCTCCATTTCATCACCTTTATGCTTCTATTTTGGCCTTAATTCCCTAACTAAATGCATGCATGTAGCATTAGTTTTTACAAAATAACATTCAATATTTATTATATAAATATTGTATATAAAAATGTAATTAATACCAAAATAAAAGAATAAAGGAAAGAAAAAAAGAAATAAATTATCAAAGGTATTTATGGCCCTAAATTATGAAACCAAGTCAAGCATTGATTTGGTCGACAAGGAATAAAGTAGGAGGAGATACGTGCCAAAAACAACAATAAAGACCACCATTTTTACTCTTCAATAATTCCTTTATGTGACCTTTTTTTATTATTTGTTATTTAGACATCAAATTAATAAACTTTGTTCATGAAAGTTGTAGATAAAAATGCATAGAAAATTACAAAATTTATTTCACATAAAAATAATCCATATTTTATCTTCTATTTTCAAAGTAAAATTCCAAAATCCTAACTTCACAAATCTGTATCTCCTCCATATGCACCAAAAATGCACCAAAATTACCTTTAATTATATATAACTTTTAATTAGCAATTTAATGAAGGTGGTTGCATTTAAATAGGAGTTAAGAAGGTTAGGTTTTGGACCCTATTGTATAATATACCTGAATAAAATATTCATTTATTTTTTATATTTTTTACAATTTTATATTTTCTTAATTTTGTAAATATTGTTTATACATATGTGCATAATTAAAATAAAATAAAACCATAAAAACACACTAAAATAAAAAGTATAATAAAATACATTAATGAATTACCTATACATATAATTATATAATAAATATACATATTTATTTAGGTATACAAATAACATCAGAAAAATAAATAAAAATATATTTATGTGTATTGAAATAAAATATAAATATGTAAATTATTATGTATAAAATAATAAAATCCAAAATGTAAAATAAAACTAAAAAATACAATATATTGGTAAATATATCTATGATTCTAAATTTATGTAGAATCGTATAATAAAAAACATCATAAAAATGAATAAAATTAAGAATTAAATACTACATGAAATAATTAATATTTTTTATTTTATAATAAAAAATTTATTGATACAATTAATAATTTTTTATAAATTTTACAAATAATTTCCACTTCCCTTTTTCTTGGTTGGTCCACTTGGACCAACTAGGAGCTTGCGTTTATTGACCTTGGGTGAACTGTACGCTCCAGCCTCTGACTCTTGTCAGACCACACGGGACAATTGTATTCCCCCCATTTTCCTGCATCCACCTTGTCCCCTCTCCCTTAAATTTTCCCATCACTCTGCTCTCTGATCTCCCATGATCCACGTTGACCCTTCTTCCATCATCATTCCTTCATACATCGCACTCAACCATCCATCAAAGATCACTCCATCTCACTGTATATAGCCAACCTTCTTCCCATTTTTTGCGGGTTGGTTCGACTTCTACCCTAACATAGCCACTCGGAGCAGTTCATGGTAACAAGGCTCATGACAGGAACACATCGTCATGCTTTGCAGTGAGGAGAGAAGGCATAGGAGGTGTTCCTGACCCATCTACGACGGGCTTTATCGTGAGCTCTATCTCCTTGGCTCCGACCAAGTCGAGGTTACTTTCTTTGCTTCTTAGATAATATTAGTTCTTATCTTTTAATTCCGCATCTTATTTTGTGTTTTGTTTTAGCTTAGGTTAGATCGAGTAAGTTTGTCAGAACTCTAGAGCTCCGACCACCATCATTTGACGTACCCCTCTGTTTCGACATCCACCAGTCATCCCACTTCCTTTCCCTTCCATATCTCCACATCCTCAACCCATCAGAACCACCAGATGTGCCCAGATCTAAGATTTGAGGTCCAAATCCTTCATCCTCACCGGACTTCACCACCGTCATCATTCCACCGTCCGACCGTCACTAATAAAACCTAGGACTGCCTCCTTTGTTTCGTCATTCTTTCTATCTTCCTTACAGGATCTGAAGAGCCCATCTGCGGGATAATTGAGATAAGTTGAGGTACTCTTGGAGCTCCACTTTTCAAGCCATGCCAGGGCCCCATCGATGGGCTCTAGACCATTTTAGGGCCATCACCAGGTGTGGATGCCCCCTAGGAACCATATGAGCACCTCACTAGCAGAGGAGAAGTTTGGAGGCGTCTGCATTAGTAATTCAAATCTAGGGAGGAACAATATTCTTCCATGGTCTTCCAAGATCCTTCCTCATCATTCGATCGAGTCCAGACACCCAGGTGTATGGCAACCATTCGATTGACCAGAGCCTCCACCATCGGATCTCCTTGGGAGATCTAATCTCAGTCGTAGTTGCATGAAGAGTCATCGTGCAATGATGAGATAACACACATCGAGTGGATACATCTCAACCGCTCAATCCGCAACTAGTTTGGGGGTAAAATTTTATATCATCCCCCGCATTGTGTTGTATTTTTATTTAGTCTTGTAATTATCTAAACTTGTTTAATAATTTCTGTAAACATTGCAAGTGAACCCTTTGAATATTTTCATAATATATTTAGGTCGTTGCCAGCTCAGCTCACATAGACGTCCACGTGAGCTGGT
The DNA here is from genome assembly GCA_037367405.1 of Ottelia alismoides. Lineage (NCBI taxonomy): Eukaryota > Viridiplantae > Streptophyta > Magnoliopsida > Alismatales > Hydrocharitaceae > Ottelia > Ottelia alismoides. The sequence continues at coordinate 394,861 of JAZKJV010001574.1, forward strand.
AATTTTGCATCTGCACACTTGTGGATTTTTGTTATTGTAGTTTAATTTATAAATTATTGAAATTTTCATGTAACTCCCTGCCATATATTTTATTAGTAAATAAGTACTTTCTAGTTTAAGTATCTTTATGTTTGTTTTCTATTTTCCAAAAATATCATATGTGCTCAAAAAATTATGGAAAAATAGATCTTTTGCTCAATTGTTTGTTCTTCCACGATGTATAATTAGTTTTGCATTTTAGCATATCTCTAATTAATTAAAAATCAAAACGAGCTCGGATATTCGCAGTTAGCCTAAAAAATACAAAAAAATTTATAATGTCATATTTAAAATTTTTAAAAAAATTAGTAGCCGCTTATTATTATACTTTGTATCTCCAGACCAAAAATCCCTAAAAATACAAAAAGAAAATCATAAAAATTTAAAAAAGCTCCAAATAAAAAAAATTCAAAAATTCAGTAAATATTTATATCAACTCCATATTTTTTATATATATTACTACATAGAAAAATTAGTTTTGAGAATTTTTGAACCTATTTATTATTTTTAAATCTCAAAACAAGTCGGCATATTTATCTAGTCCCTGATTTTGTATATTTTGGACTTTAAAAATACCTAAAAATTAGCAAAAATATCTAAAAAAATCAGAAAAACATAAAAAATGCAACACTATTTTATTCTATAATTTTTTATTATATATAACTTTATTTATAACAATAATACTCTATATTTTATAATATACTTATATATAGTTATATATATTTTATATTACTATTAATTATTATAAATATCTTATAAATATTTAAAAACCTTTAAAAAATAAAAAAGACTTTACTTATTAGTATTTTCTATTTTTTATATATTTATTTTATATTTTATATCAAATGTCACTTATATTATACGTATTACATATATATCTATATAATTGTCTATATATGTATATTATGTATTAAAAAGAAAAATAAATTAAAAATCAGTAAATGCAAATAGGAAATAAAAAAGTATAAAAGTAAAAATCAGAAAAATATAAAAGAAAAAATATAAAAAATATTAAAATTTAAAACCCACAAAGACATTATTTTTTTTATTAGTTGAGCATAAATTATGCAAAACACAATGATGATATCTTCGCCTTGTGAGGATATTCTGGACCCTCACCAAAAGCGTGTCAACACTCCCCCCATACTCTTCCTCCTCCCAACCTCCTGCTCCTCCTCCACCACCTTCGCCACCCCTTGCTACTCCCTCCGCCACCAACGCCTCCCCCTGTCCTTGCATCGCCTCCTCCACCCCGAACTCTTCCTCCACCTCCCCTTGCCCTTACGTCGCCTCCTCTTCCTTGAGCTTCTCCACCTCTCTCATTCCACCCCCGCGCTTCCCTCCTCTGCCATGAGCTCCTCCCCTCGTGTCTACCCCTACCCCTACCCCTACCCCTACCCCCACCTCCCCCTCCGCCCTCCTCCACCCTACGCCTCCCTCCTGCCCCCAGCTCCCCCTGCCCTCACGACTCTCCCTCTTCCCCTCCTCTCTTCTGACCCCAAGCCTCACTCTTACCGTCACGCCTCTCCCTCTGCCCTCCACTACCTCGTGCATCCCTCCTACCTTGAGCTCCTCCCTTTGATCTCATGCCTTCCCCTCTGCCCTCCTATGCCCGATGCCTCCCTCCCGCTCCGAGCTCCTCCCCTAGCCTTACGCCTCCCTCATGCCCTGAGATTCTCCCTCTGCCCTCATGCCTTCCCCTCCGCCCTCCTCCACCCTATCCCCACCCGCCCTACTTTTCCCTCTCCTCTCCTTTACCCCATCTACTTCTAGAACCTATACCCAATAGCCAAGAACTCACAGCCTCATCATTGACAAGCTGCTATTGATGGTGAACGATGGAGGAGAAGGGGATGGAGGAGGAGGTAGTAGGAGTAGGAGGAATGGTTGGAGGGTGAGGAGGAGCGAGGAAGAGTTAAAAGGACGTGGGGGATTTTTTATGGATATGTCCCTTTAATTACTCCACGATTTGGTTAAACCATGGTGAAGTTCAACTTATTGACGACAAAAGTAACAAAGGGGCACAAGTGATAGAACATCAAGAAGTCGGGGGCACATCTGATATTCCAAAAAAGATAGGACATAACAGATATCGCAATATCTCGAAGGGACACAACTAATAAACCCTATAATTTATTATAGACTTTCTTTTATGCTTGATTTTTTCAACATGTATAGGAACTTTACCGAATAATCAATGTATATGACAAGGTTAACATGATTACATCAGATATAAACATGAAATAGAGTCCATGTCAACATCTAGATTATGGCCCGTCATATAATTGTAATATAGATTTAATCTACACATAACAATTGCTATTATTTTCCATGTTCCCCACTAATGGTTCAAATTATGAGTAGCCTTGCTAATATTAGGGAAAATTTAGAAAATTAGAATAGAGAGGTCATTGACTATGTTGCATTAGTTCATAATCAATGAGAGAAATTTTAAAACACAATGATAAAAATTCATAAACCTTAATTTTCGAGTTTTAATTGGGATTTTCTAGATTATTATAAAATATATTATAATGTCATGTTTCCACATCTTTGCATAGTTCTGCTATCTACCATATTGAACTAAAAAGCCAATACAAGATCACCAAAGGTTTGAAAAAGAAATATTTCTGATCCTAAAGTAATTAGATGATGTATTCAAATAGAAGTTTGTAATGTTAGCATTACAATTTTATTTACAAAATTGTGATAGAAGTTCTAATCATTTCTTCATGCTATTTGCTTATCAAAACTTGTGTATGTGTTGCTAATGGGGAGAGGAGTACCATTCATGGGGATGGGCTCACCAAAGCTTCTAGATCAAGAATGATGTACATAGGATTTTATCCAAACATGTACTACAATGATTATAAAAGACTTTTTGTATTTGATTGCTAATGGCTATAGTGGACTAATGTCATGATGTTGAGGTTATGAGATGTAAGAGTGGTTAATAATACACATATTTATAAAATATTTATATAATATAACTATAAGTTGGATGTAATACTATATCCACACTTAATTCGTTAAGTATCATAATAAGTTTTGGTTAATAGAGTATTTATTGTGTACTTATATCAACATAGATAATCGATTATATACTATAGTAGATGAACATTAGGCTTTCTCATGAATATATAATATATATCTATATTCTATTTTTTATAATATGTCATACAATTTTAAGAGTGTTTTATGCGATATGTGAAAGAGCATGTGAGATGAAGGTTCATATATATATATATATATATTTGTATATATATATATATTGGGATAATTTATATTATCATATTTTATAATGTTTTATGTGCAACTATATCCGTGAAATGAATATAATAGAATGTGAATAAAAAACGTAGTGAAATGCATGGTGAATGAGTGGATTTATGCATAATGTAGGCCAATTTAGAGTGACGAATTAGATACTCATCATAGAGTTTGAGAGAGTTAGTTGACTAAACCAAATAATTAGTCAACTGAACTTTAAGTTAAAGCTAATTAACTTAAAGTTAATCCATTCAAAGTTCAATATATATAATATATAAAAATGCAATGTTTGATAAATTATTTAGTCAATTAGCCATAAAAGTTAATCTAACTCAAGAAAAAGTTAGTCAACTGATTGAGAAATTAGTCCATTAAAAATGTGTGCCTATTATTGATAAACCACAAAATCTGTTCTTTAGATGTGATTTTATCGTAACACAAGAGGCGATTTTTGATCTAAGCAGAGTCGGCCACACGCTTGAGTATGTAGAAATAGATTTTTTATGTCAAGCATACCAAGGTCGAACACAAGGACACGAACCTCCTTATCGATTAATAAAAAATTAATGATTAAACTCATTGACCTAGGTATTCGTATTGCAGACAGAATGCACATAAAAAAAAAGGCAAAACAATATGCGCAAAATAATGCAAAAACAAGCATGCAAGACAAAGGTGCAACGAATAAAATACGTATTATTGATTTTTAAGAATTTTCTTTATTGTACATGATGTCACACAATGCAACGCATGCTAGATGAATGATGAACACATAACACGTTTTTTTATTTATTTTAGCAATTGAAAATGATGTAAGATGTTGTTGGACATGAGAGCCCACAACGAGCCATTATGCCATAAATGTTATTGCAAATATAATTCCTTGATTTGAAATGAAGAATAACTAATTTGCATAATAGGTCCCTTAATACAATTAGGGTTATGTACCATGATCATCTTAATGATCATATAGTTGTTGATTTAATTATTGAATCATAGAGGCTGGTGCTTGGATGAATATCTAAAGAGTTAGATTGAGGACTCATCAAATACCATAAAATGATTATTAAAGAGATGATCTCCATCCTGAGAAGGAGATGGCAATCCTTTCTCTGGAGGTTGATATCTAACTGACCTCTTAATGTAGGTCCTTTGCATAGGAATAGTGATTCGGAGGTGTTAGATAAGTTAGGTCAAAGAGTTGACTTAACAATATCGAGATAACAAAAGTCCTATGTCGTATGCTGTCACGATATAGGCTCGCATCCTCTGACCCGAGACATATGTGTTACTATATGTCTGAGTATCTACATTTGACCTACCAATATGTTGATGACCTAATCAAGGTCTATACACCGACGCAGTGGTGTGCATGCAAGGGCATATGAGTAATATGATCTCTTAAAGGGATCATACAATTTCATTACTGAATCAGAAGACATGAGCTCACTCATAAGGTAATGGAAAGAATCAAATTCCGTGCACGGTCATCTCTCTTTGGAAGCATGATGGATTTGTAGGTTTCATATATGCTTTTAGAAAGTATATGATAAAGACCTAGGTATGATATATGATTTTGGAAAGTATATGATCGATACCAAATTCCAATGACCGATTGAGAAACTTAATGATAAAACCCCGAAAAAGACAATCTAAAAGAGATCTAAAACTTCGTGTTTAATCTTGGTCTTCCAATATGCAGAATGAACATGTATTAGGAATACCTGATAATAATGTGATCATAACGATTGTATAACCATGACGCTTCCATTCCAAGGGAGTGACAAAATAGGTCTGGATTTTAGTGACTCCTCTCATAGAGAAGTAATACGATCTTAGTCAAATGTTGGACATTGCTCTGAATGTGATTCAGATGTAATGAGAAGATTAGATTTGCGGTCTTGATTTAATCAAGCATCTAAGAGAGGTTCGCAAGATCTGATCTCAATATCCAAGTCACTATACGTAGAACAATACAATCGCCTAGTCCTTATCTCCAAGTATCCGCGGAGAAAGTGCATTATCCTTAAAAGAGTTTAGGACAATTTCATTGTTGATATATGTAGCCGAGTATTGAGAAAATTGATAATTAAATGTGATTTAATTATCATGAATACTATGAATTTGATTCATATTATAAGGAGTGCTATATGAGATAATTCAATATGATTTAATTATCAAAAGATATGAATAATGTGATTGTGATTCATATTATTTGGGTACAAGAGAATAGAGATCCAAGATGATTACATGTGATTTATTTATCATGGATATGAATAATGTGGATAACACTATCCATATTAACCACATATATTATGAATGTGATTCAAAATATATTAGAGAGAGCCTATTGTGATTTATATTTGTTAATTAATTATTGATATGAATTGGATTCACATTGGATAATTAATTGAACATAACACATTTTATTTTGAGATATGAATATGATCGACATTTTTCTAATGGCATGATTGCAATATTCATAATATAATTATGATTTATTTTTTGTGAAATAATTTACAACAAATATTGTTGTAAATCTTGGATATATCATGAGATAATGAAATCTCATAAGATAATGAGATCTCATGAGATAGTTGAGCCATCCTCCTTAAGAGGATGGACAACCATCAACATCTATTAGGATTGAGTGGCCGTCCCCCCCTGCTTTCATGGAATATGGTCAATCTTCTCATTATCTCCAAGATTGATTAATTAATTTGATTTGAAATTATTTATATTGATTTATCAATATATATTAATTTAGATTAAATTAAATTAATTATTATTGTGTTTCTACAACAACATCATGGCCATTGAAAGAAACACAAGTCAATCTCAACCATTGATTTTGTATTGTCCATGGATTGAGATCCATGGATCCCAAAGTACTATACAAGAAGAGAAAACCTAAACTCTTCTCAATGATAATGAATATATGCTCTCTCCCCCTCTCTCTCTACACGCCAAGTCTCTCTCCCTCTCTCTCATTGTGGTTGTCCACCATAGAGCCCTAGAGAGAGTCGCCATCGCCACAGCATCGTCGTTATGCTACCGAAGTATTTTCTTGTGGATCTCCGTATCCTTTGGAGTACCTCACACGCGAAGAAGATGTCAGATCTCATGTGACTAGATCAATAGATTCGTCGCTTGAATCATCGACATGGATTACGAGGAGCACGCGTCTCAACAATGCGCTCGCAAGCGTCTCCTCCATCAGATCGGACTTGAGACATGAAGTCTCTTCCTTTAGAGACTCAATCGCAACCACACTTCAAGAGGTAGATCAGATACTTGTTTGTGATTTAGATGAAATGATCCGAGAAGTGTTCTTGTATCATGTGATTTCATCACATTAAATTTTTTTAAATTCCGCCATCTCGAGCACTAGTATGACTAGTCGCTCCCGATCGCATACGATGCAATCCTCATGCTTCCATGATGCAATTAAGGATCTTCCCGTATCCTTCAAGTGGTATCAGAGCTAGGTTGAAGTTTTTGTATACGATCCATAAACTTAGGAAGACTTGGGCTCATAAGGGCTTGTTAAATTTTTATCGCATCTCATTCTCGCAACCCTATTTTGTGATTATTTTCTTTCCTGTTTAAAATATTTAAACACGAAATTATCAATGTTCTCCCTTAATTAAGAAAATCATGGGATTTGAGTTTGCATGATTTGGAATCCGATTGCTCAAGATATGATCATTTTATTGACATATATCCACTGTTTTGGGGATGGCGAATCTTGATGTAATTAAAGAGTTAGTTACTATTTTGAAATGCCTAGAAATGCATGCTAACCACTTGAGTTCTGTTATAAATCAAATTAGTAAACTTTGGAAACTTATTTTGCTTGATTTGGATTTATATTGATTGAGATATGCTAATTTTAGTAAGTATGAGTCACTGCTGTAAATTACATACTTGATTATGAACCTTGTTATTGTCATTCAATTAAATTAATGAAAATTAATGGTTAATTTCTTGAGATAATTCTTGATAAATATTTTTGATATATTTAAAGATGATGATTATTTCCTTGAATGACATTGACCATAGCCAACTTGATTAGATATAATCTAGATCACAATTGGTTACATGAACCTTCCAACAAACATTGATGCTTGAATAGGGTTGGGAATTTTTTTAGCAAATTTCCTTATAATGAGAATCAAAATGATTTTGATTATTATTATATGGTATAATTTCTATTGAAACCCGTTTATCATCTCAAGTACAAAGTGATCATTTGACATTATCCTTTCCCGAGGCAGATATGGTGTCTAGTCGGGGAGCGTTGGGGTAGCAAGTTGCTCCGTGAGCGGTATGTCCCACTCCCGTCGTTATTGGCCATGACAACATGTAGGGAAGGGATAATGCTTGAGAGATCATGACGTATTTTCCTAATTATTAAAATTCGATATAATATGTATTTTTGTGATAATACCATCCTTTCAAGTAACTATCAAGTTTGTTGGTTGATTGAATTGGATTGATAATTAATTTAATATGGTTAAATGAATTATATCCAATTAGAACACTCTATTACTAATAGAGTTATTATTTACCTTGGAAGAATTAATTATGTGAATATGATTCAAAATATTAATTAGAATTTGATTATGATATGGAGGATCACATAAGTGACATCCATGGTCTCCCGTCAAGGCAAAGGGTTCTGTCGTCAGGGATTGTATGTAGGAGATGCATGTCCGAAGTGACAGCTCCTGCATACAAGCACATCTGGATCAGGCTCTTTTCTTCTCGAAAGAGTAAGGTTGTATACGTAGTGACCCCAATATCAGATCCTCATATTATTGGGGTGATATTTGATTACGTATAGTGAGTTTTAACCCTGTTGACGGTTGGTTCAATTAATGACAGGTAAACATCACCTCAGGGGTGGTGGGCCCAAGTGTTAAAGACCGAATTGGGAATGAAAGTTGAACTTACAAGGCCGAATGTGTTCCCGCTTCTTTTTATCCGAGTTACAGGTTCTCATATTATTGGAATGTGGCAAAGATAAGAAAGGAGATCCCAAATCTTGCTTGAGATATAATGGTAAGTATATCTCTTACATTGAAAGTGATGAAGGGAATGAACATTCAGTGTTGACAAGACAAGACAACTTTGATACAAAAAATCCTAAATAAAAATAAAATATATATTTATATATATTTATGCAAATTTCTTTTTTCAGACAATCCTTCATTAAATCCACTTAATATTATACTCAATAATGACCATTAAAATATCATGGATTGGATCCATGATAAAGATATTGTACTTGCAGTTGGACACATAATTTATGTGATTGCAATGTACAAGTTTTCCTCATAATAACGAGGAGTGATAATTAAACAGACAATAGGACTACAAGCCTAAGGTTTGTATGTCTCTGATCTCTCATCAAATATACTTTGCAAGTGACCTATCAATGATGATCGCAATTGTCAAATAATACTTATAAAAATCTAAGAAGATGTTCTGGCATACATATGTGCTCTTGATATTTAATCATGAATGGTAGGGTTCACTACATCATGAGAATGGTGTCTCTATAAGAAATGATGTATTAAAAATGTTTGAGTACCTACCTAAACCAAAGTACTTAAGAGTTAAGATGTATGTAGATATGATGAGTGTCATCATTCTACTATTTATACTCTAGTCATTCATGAAGCTTCATAATATTCATACTGTATGAATTGAATGAAACATGCATAAGTGTTGGAATACTCTTATATTGAAGCCTTTTTTTGTTCAACATAAGAGATCCTTTGTCTTAAGCAATAGTTGTTTATAGATAAAAGGAGCGTAGTGGAAGCATGGGTCAGATCCAAGTTGGAAGGAAAGTCAAAGAGGACTGTACTTCTATGGTTTCCATACATATGACATCCAAAGAGTTGGATGAATGCCGATACTGCAATAAGTTGATGTACTGATAGTGTGACTATCTAGTCTATCTAGGATCCTTAGAGAAGGACTCGAATAGTACATCAGAATAACCTACATTTAATCATTGAAATTGACTTTCTTATTTGATAAGATCAAGGTCTAATAATTGTATCTCATTCGTCTAATAACACTTGCAATTGGTTGCATACGTTTTAGAAGACTAGAAAATTTGATCTTAAGGTTTAATAGGCATCCACATGGATATTAATGCAATTGTTGCAACAATCTCTATTGGATTGATATACTTCATGATTTCAGTGAGAGAGTCCTTAGACTTAGAGAATGTCTTTATGACATAGATATTAGAATACACTCATTGTTTATTTCTAAATGTTGGAAATAAGCATGAATCTGGAATAGACCTATCTTAAAGAGTTATGATGGATATATTTCAGATAGTATTCTAACATCTAGTGGACTTTACTAAATTAGAAAATTAATGAATGGTTCATTAACATTTCTAATATTAAAAATTAAACCTTTAAAATCAATAGGAGGATGAAGATCATTTGACAATGTTTTTGCATCAAGTCTTGGACATTAGTCTGCTGATGACATCAATAGACTAGTAAGAGATCTAACTTTAGAATGTCTAAAATTTTAAATTTTACATACTTGTGACTATTGTATTCAAAGTAATTGAGTCCGTGTTGCAGGATCCCCAGATCATCCTGTTTTTGACTACCTCCTGCCTTGTCACTCAGGCAGGCACTTGTGAAGAAGTTCATTCAGCAGGAGAGTGCGGATTGCTCAAAAAAGGGGGTGGGGCAGGGGGGCTCTCCTATTCCGAAGGGCTCTTTCTTTGGTGGCTCGATTCACACTTCCGATCGAAATGGGAAAGCGAATAGAAGGCGCTTTCACCAGTCGTGGGATTAGCAGCCGAAGGAAGGAGCGAAGACGCGCGAGTCTTCTTCAGCTCATTATAGAGCTCTTAGCTGAGCGTTCAGAATAGTTAGCCAGAAGAGCGAAGAGGAAAAGGACTACAAAAAGAACTACTGCTGCGAAGTGAGGTCGCGGTCAGACTAGTGGTTAAAACATATGCCCGAGGGTGCGGGGAGGAGTCTCTAAAGAGCTGGTGGACTGTCCGCATATATCTCGGGGTCCGAAGGAGCTTTAGTAACTACAAGGGAAAGTACGGGGTGCTTAGTCCGGGCTCTAAATTCTGCACATGCCTTCCTTCGTCTTTAACCGCGGAGTGGGGCTAGGCTGAGATGGGCCGCGGAAATTAAACCGTCCAAGACATCCTTCTATGGAAATGATGTTAGATGCTAAGGTATTCAAGATCTCATACATATTGATGTATGTGGATAACCTGTATCATAATAAACATTGATGATATGTGATATCATTCGATGATTATTTGTGACATGAGATTTCTTCCCTTCACCTTAGAAAGCTTTGAAATGTTCAAATATTTCACAATTTCGGTTTAGAACCAAATTTTGAAGGAAGATGAAATGAATTTGATATAACTTAGACAATAAGTACCTATTTGATGAATTCAAGGAAAACCTTATGGAGATAGGAATATCATTCCTATCTCATTCCTCTTGATACACCCAAACTCAATAGAGTTGTAAGGAGATACAATTGATCATGCGGGACATGATTTGATTAATGATGAATCTTAGCATAATTACCTCTTAGTTTCCAGGTACCTATGTAGTAGAGACTACAATATATATCCTTAAAAAGTTCCATGTAAATCTAAACCTGAACATACTCATAAGATATGGTTTGGAATCAAGCCTGGTGTTGGGCACTTGAGGATATAGGATTGCTTGGTCCATAACATTATCATGGATGCAAGTAAACTGGAATCTATCACCAGAGAGTGCTACTTCATTAGGAAAAATAAAGGATGGTATTGGATACTTACTTTATGACCTTGAGATTCTTAAAAGATTTCATATCATAAGAATGTGATTCATAGAGGATGACTCTCTTGAGAATGAAGATGAAAATGAAGTGAATGAACTCATTTAATTTTGAGATGAGAATGAGTATCCTAAAATCAGAAACTAAAAGGATAATTAAAGGTGAAACACTCATACCTCTTCAAATGAGTTTGAGGATGCATTCCATGTGTTAGTTAAGTCTGACAATGATCTTACTTCATGGGATGAAGCTCCTTAGGATCATAACTTGGAAAGATGTATGTTAGCAATAAAGTCTAAAGTACGCTTCATATACAAATGTTGTATATGACCCTCGAAAGTCCATCTATATGGGTAAGACCTGTTAAGGTGTAAATGGATCTTCAAGAGAAAGAGGGAACCTGATGAGAAGGTAGGGACCTTCAAAGCACGGCTCGTAGCCATGAGCTTCACATCGAAGAGAAGACATTGCTTGCAATGAGACTTGCTCTTCAGTGACCTTGCTTAAACCCATTGGAATATTGCTAACTATAGCTACACAACTTCACTTCGACATCTTCAAGATGGAGGTCAATATTACATTCCTCTATGAATACCTCTCGAGATTATTCATATGAAGTAGCCCCAGGGCTTCATAGTTGAGGAAAGCAAAGTGTGAAAGCTAAGGAATTGCATCTATGGACTTAAATAAACTTCTTGTAGTTGGAACATTGGATTTGATGAAATCATAAATGTTATGATTTCAGATAGAATCTTGATGAACCATGTGAAGCTTAGTGGGAGTGCCATTATGTTCATCGTGCTCAATGTACATAATATCCTAATCATTTGGAATGATATGTGGATGATAATGAGTGTTTTATAACCTGGCTATTTCATACCTTGAGATATGATCTCAATGATACTTCTTAGATCGTAGTTCTGAAGTTGTTCAGAAGCAAAGAGAAGAGGGTATTGGGAACGTCACATTAGTGGCATACCTTGGACATATTCCATTCTTGGAAAACCCAAAGAAAGGCTTCCTTCCCTTAAGATATTATATTGTCCTATCTGAAGGGATAACACCTCAGAGTTGAGAAAGTGAATGCTAGAACTGCTTGACCTTGTGCATCAGTTCTGAGAAGCTTGGTGTATGCTAAATGTGTACAAAAGCCATATGTCTGCCATGCAGTGGGACTAGTAAACAATTACTAATCCTAATATGGAGATAAAACACTTGATTTCAGTAATAATAATATCTTCAAATATGACAAGACTTTAGAGATAGTGATATGTAATCTTATCTTCACGAAATTAAGACTTTATAGATGTAGAATTAAAAGGTCTTAGTTGCAGACACCTTAAGATATAGAGATCTCCAACATAAATACTGGTTATAATAATTATTAAGTTGTAGTGTCAAGGATGCGAGCACTTTTCTAGGAGATATGCAAGTGTTGTAAAAGGACGTGTCATCGTCTCTCGAGAACAAAGTGATTGATCAGCTTACCTAGCTATTTTTCTAAATAGCCTATGATTGTCACATGAGTGTGGGTTTAAAGATTAGCCCATTAATGGCTCTTTGAGCTAGTGGGAGATTGTTAAACATGCGAGCCCACGACAAGCCATTATGTAATAAATATTATTTCAAATATCATTCCCTGATCTGAAATGGAGAATAACTAATTTGCATAATAGGTCCCTTAGTACAATTAGAGTTATGTACCATTGCCATCTTAATGATCATACAACTGTTGATTCAATTATTGAATCATAGAGGCTGGTGCTTGGATGAATATCTAAAGAGTTAGATTGAGGACTCATCAAGTATTGTCAAATAATTATTAAAGAGATGATCTCTAGCCTGAGAAGGAGACTACAATCCTTTCTCTGAAGGTTAATATCTAACCGACCTCTTGATGCAGGTCTTCTGCATAGGAATAGAGATCCGGAGGTGTTATATAAGTTAGGTCAAAGAGTTCACTTAACGAGATCAAGATAACCAAAGTCATATGTCGTATGCTGTCATAATATAGGTATGCATCCTCTGACCAAAGATAGATGTGTTACTATATGTCTGAGTATGTACATTTGGCAGACCAATAGGTTGATGACCTAACCAAGGTGTATATACCGGCACACTGGTGTGCATGCAAGGGCATATGAGTAATACGATCTCTCAAAGGGATCATACAGGTTCATTGCTGAACCAGAAGACATGAGCTCACTCGAGAGGTATTGGGAAGAATCAAATTCTGTGCACGGTCATCTCGCTTTGGAAGCTTGACTGAATTTATAGATTTCATATATGCTTTTGGAAAGTATATGATCAACACCTTGGTATGTTATATGCTTTTGGAAAGTATATGATCGATACTAACTCCCAATGATCGAATGAGAAACTTAATGATGAAACCCTGAAGGAGAAAATATAAAAGAAATCTAGAACTTCGTGTTTAATCTTGGTCTTCCAGTATGCAGGATGTACATGTATTAGGAATACCTGAGGCTAATGTGATCATAAATGATTGTATAACCTTAACGCTCCCATACCGAGGGAGTGACGAAACATGTCTGGATGTATCCGAGCATTAAGAAAATTGTAATTAAATGTGATTTAATTATCATGAATAATATGAATTTGATTCATATTATAAGGAAGTCATCTGAGATAATTAAATACAATTTAATTTTCAAAAGATGCAAATAATGTGAATGTGATTCATATTAATCAGGCACAAGAGAATAGAGATCCAAGATGATTAAATGTGATTTAATTATCATGGATATGAATAATGTGAATAGCACTATCCATATTAACCATATATATTATGAATGTGATTGATAATATATTAGATCAAGCCTATTGTGATTTATATTTGTTAATTAATTATTGATGTGAATTGGATTCACATTGGATAATTATTTGAAAATATAATTCACATTTTGTTTTGGGATGTGAATGTGATTCAGATTTTTCTAATGGCATGATTGCAATATTCACAAGCTAATTACGAATTATTTTTTGTGAAATAATTTACAACAAATGTTATTGTAAATTTAGGATATATCACGAGATAATGAAATCTCATGAGATTGTGAGATTTCATGAGATAATTGGCCCATTCCACCTTAAGAGGGAGGACGACTAACAATATCTATTGGGATTGAGTGGCCGTCCCCCCTCCTTTAGGGGATATGGTCAATCTTCTCATTATATCCTAGATTATTTTATTAATTTGATTTGAAATTAATATATATTGATTTATCGATATTTATTAATTTAAATTATATTAATTATTGTTGTATTTCTACAACAACAACATGGCCATTGAAAGAAACACAAATCAATCTCAACCATTGATTTTGTGTTGTCCATGGATTGAGATCCATGGATCCCAAAATACTATATAAGAAGAGGCACCCCTAGCTCTACTCAATGCCAATGAACATATACTCTCTCCCCCCTCTCTCTCTACACGCCAAGTCTCTCTCCCTCTTTCTCATTGTGGACATCCACCATGGATCCTTAGAGAGAGTCATCATTACTGCATCATGTCGTTATGCTGCCGGAGTATTTTCTCGTGGATCTCTGTCTCCTTCAGAAGGCCTCACTCGTGAAGAAGACATCGAATCACCTGTGACGAGATTAGGATATTTGCGACTTTGATCATCGACATGGATTGCGAGGAGCACACATCTCATTAACCCGCTCGCAAGCATCTCCACCGTCGGATCAGACTTTAGACAAGAAGTCTCTTCCTTTAGAGACTCCATCACAACCACACTTCAAGAGGTAAACCTAAAACTTGTTTGTGGTTTAGATGAAACAATCTGAGAAGTGTTCTTGGATCATGTGGTTTCATCACATTAAATTTTTTAAATTTCGCTGCCTCGAGCAACTAATACGACTAGTCGCTACTGATCTCATATGATGTGATCCTCATGCTTCCGTGATGCGCTTAAGGATCTTCCCATATACTTCAGATTCTATGCTTTGAAATACGATGATTAAAGCAAAAAATATGCCCTAACCTAAAATAATCCAATCATTGATCCATCAAAAGAGATTCAATTTCATCATCGATTAGAGCACAAAAATAAATCAAAGATCTAAACATGGTAATTAAGGAGAAAATAACACATTAACCATTTATAATTTAACATATAAATTATGCATCAATCATGTCATAAAAAAGAGCATCAAATTAGCAACACAATGAAGTTGAAATTATTTGAGTTGGAATTCATATGCTCAAGATATTAATTAAAGAGTCCAGAGGCATATTTGTAATAAAAACATGGAAAGAAAATGGATAAAATTTGCAAAATGGTCCCTGATAGGGGCATAAATGCAATAATGAAATGCCCGTGGGGCTCCTGTATAAAGTTCAAGCACGTATGTGAGGCATGTGCGCTTGGGAAGGATCTGAATACAATTATTAAGATTGGTGAGATATGGATTGCAATTTTCCCTGCCTGCATGCATTTCCCACACACGTGGGCTAGTCTCGAAGGGCAGGCATGGGTCGGTTGCAGGTTCTGGACATGTGTCGTGTCTTGATGCATCATCTTAGCATCCGTTCCACCGAGCCTCCTCAAGCGAGAACAAGGATGGTGTGTTACGTGGGCCATCTGATTAGGATGATCAAATGGTATCTGGAGTACCTGGCTCTACCTAAATCCTCCTCGGGCACGGAAGAGAAGGTGGGGCTCCGACGAGCCACCTGCAGCTCCGTCGCAATCGAGCTCACGCATGGATGATTGAGACAACTTGCGGGAAGGCTGTCAAAGAACTTGAACGATGGAGGGCACTGTGTAGGTGGTTGAAGTGACGAGGCAACGCTCCCTCACCAGCGTCGAGGTCCTAGAACAGAGTATAAGACTCAGCTCCGACCGTTGAAGTTTTGACCTACATGGGTTGGATTAATGATAGCCGAAGCGAGGGGAGTTGACTGGAGGGCTTGCCTCGTGGAGAATGTGATGCCCAAAGTGGGTCTTCTTCCTCTGCCTCCAACTAAGGAAGTCGCTTGGGATGGTAGAGGTCGTAGAGGATGGAGGTGGTGAACGGAATGGTCAATACGAGTGAGTAAAGTGTGGCGATGGTGGTGATACAGTGATGATGGTGGGAGAAGGTGTGTGTAAAGCTACAAAATAGGAGAAAATCTATGAAAAAAAGAAATAATATTATATCTAGTGGGAGAGGGTCACGGATGGAGATTGCAGCATGGGTTGAGGCTCCGTTGGCGCCTCCAGTCATTGCTCAACTTGCTCGGCTAGAGCATGGGGCTCAATGATGGGAGGAGTTATCGTGACTTGTCTAGATGTCCAAGGGTCACACCTGTGGGCAGTGTCCTATCATCGGAGCTCGATCAATCCTCCCCCTATCATAGGGAGGTGGAGAGACCAAAGGGGGACCCCCATGTAGTGGTGGATGAGGGTGCACGACGACGGGGGGAAATTTTTGAGAGGGGCTCCGACCGTTATAGTGGTGGAGGTGGTGGATTGCAACGGCTGCAGGAAGAGATGAAGGCGTGGTTTGTAGGCATTGAGAACCAAGCATGTTAGAAGGGAGTTAAGTCTATGCGAGGGAGAGGTTAGGATGTGGAGAGGGTGGCTAAAATAGATGGGGGGGGGATGGGAGATGAGTTGGGGAATGGGAGGAATGTGGGAGAGAGGTGTTGACCAAAGGTAGGAGACTGAGCAGGAGCCGTTGGATCATCCGATCCAACATACCAGAAGAGGGGCGTGAGATGATGGTTGGGATTAGATTAGGGGATATGATCTTACGGTGGGGAACACGGTGTGAAGGTATGGTTAGGATGAGAGAAATGGCTTCATCTTACAGTGGTAAAAGAGACGGAGACGTGGAGGACACAAGACCATTGGATGTGAAGTAATGACACGACTATGAATGAAAGCAGGCACATGCAGTGTAAATTGCATCAGGGGAGGTGATACGAAGGTGGAGAGAGGAGCAGAGACGAGAGGTTGAGATGGAAGCAGGAAGGCTAGATCAAACAACCCAAGAGCATGTTGGGTGGCTGATGAGATGATAACCGATGGATGATATGAATGAAGTATCCTAATGCCCGGTATTCATATGTCAATCAACCAAATGACATATACTCATATGTCAATCAACCAAATAAATCAATCAATGATCAGAACCCACGGATGTGTATGTATAAGGAGAATATGCGGGTGTGTGAGTTATGAAATTTATTTAACTCTACATGAAATGTGTCTAAGGCAAGCATGTAGAGTGTCGTCCACAAAAGCAAATCGGGATAGATTACAAAAATGAAACCCAACTAAAGAATCAAACACACAATCGTTGGTTTTGCAACCTAATTAGCTTTTATTTGTTTTTACGTGCAATTTTATTTTTTTATAATTTTTATTTGATTTTAAATTTTATATATTTTATGGATTTTAATTTTGTAATTTTTTAATTAATAAATAATATATATAATAATATATAAGTGAGAGATATATAAAGAGAGATAAAAATGAGTCTTTTAGATTTTTCAAATATGGCAAATAAACTCAAAATAAACAAAAAAATTATTTAAATTTTTATAATTTCCTCTATTTAGGATATTTTTAGGATTTTTTTAAATTTTTTGGATTTTTAAGTCCTAAAATACATAAAATATAACAAAATTAATTTATATCTTAAAAATCAAAAAAATCTATCAGTTTAGATAGGGCTCAAAATTATTTTTCCTGTATAGTATACAAAATAAAGACTAATTTAAGGTTTTTTTATATTTTTATGAATTTTGGATATGTAATAAAATATAGTCAAATAAACTACCACAATTTTTTGTAATTTATTAATCTATATTTTGATTTTTGTGATTTTCTAAGTCAAAACAATAAAATATAGCTAGTGTTGTTATTTTAATTAGGAAAATAATAATAAATACCTTAATGAAAATGTTTGTGATATAATATAATATAAGGTATTTATAATAATATTTCTAAAATTTTTTAAAATAAAGAGATTAAACTAATTAAAATAAAGATAAACAATTAATAAATCAGTACACAGACTATTCTTCAATTAATTAAACCCTAAACATGCATATGTAACAAAATACCAAAGTCCAGTAGTCAATCCACTATTTTTCCAATTAAATTCATTATTTTAAAATGTCTGGTATGGGTATTTATGAAATTAGGAAAAGATCTAGGACTGAGTTTGCAAATATCCTAATAAAATATAAATTCCAATAAAATTGGCTGGGACTAAATTCCAAATTCTAGAAATATTTTCAACGTTTCCAAACAAGTCCAATAAATACTGACTATAAATAGTGCAAATTACCCCAAAAACCCTCACGTGGGCTCGGACGTGAGATGATGAGGTTTGGACTCAACTAAAAATACCATAAATCCTAGGGCCAAAATGGCAAAATATCCAAATGTTTTTGAATTGTTATGCATATTTACAGGACCCAATTGTAAATACCAAAAAGAGGAGGGAAAATAGTGCAAAATACCATCACTTTGTGCACTGGGGAATGGTTGGGATCAGATCACGTAGACACGTGTTGCACGCCCAATGATCGATACCCCTTCACAGATGAAGGGGAGAGATTAGATCACCTACTAGATCTAACAGTAGAAGTGGCCTCTCATCAGACGATTGCTATAGAATCTGGGTGTGTGTTCTTCATCGGATGGTGTTTGAATCTCTTGGAAGAATGAGCGAAGAACCCTTGGCCGATGACTTTGGATCAGAGCTCTTGCACAACTCTGATCATCTCCCATGTGGCTGATGGGCTGAAAACACGCCTGGGAGGATGTTGGACCGGCTAGTGGTCGGAAGATGGTCTGGGACCCACAAAATAGGTCCTGGACGTCGAAGAAGGGAACCAGACCTTGAGCTCCTTCTCTAGTACCTCGAACCCTTAGATGGGGTCCTCTTGAGACAAAGCCTGCATGGTTACCACAAGGGCTTGTAAGTAGAGCTTCCAGGCCTCAAAATGGGCAGGGAGGTGCAATGGATAAAGCGGGCGGAGGGGTCTCCAATGAGGTGGTGAGGAGACTTGTCGGACCCGATCAGTGAAAGGTCAGGGTACAAGAGGTGGTCTGGGAAATGAAGAAGGGAAGGGTAAGCTAACGGCGGCATAAGGAGTGACAGAGTGGGCTTGTTTGATCAAGAACGAGTGTCAGAGTTGGGAGCTCCGAAGAGGTAATTTTTTGGGATTTTTGAGTTATTTAAACCAAAATAAAAGCATTGGAACTAAATCTAGACTACAATTAACATAAGGAACAAAATGGGAGCAAGAAATAGCATCTCTCCATGGCCAGCGACCAGGGATTAGAGCTTTATTGGGAAAAGCTCTGGCGAGGGTGGATATGCCTCCTCCTCCTTTATTCGTGCCCAAGAACAGGTGCTCCACCTTCCTATCACCAATGCGAGCTTTCTACATGGTTCTAGGAGGTTAGGGATGGTAGTGGACGATCGATGGCCACAAGAGGAGCTGGGAGGGTTATTTATAACTGGCTGAAAAATGGAAAAGGAAGCTAGGGTTTCGGGCATGCTCATTCAACAATGCAGTAAGATGATTTGTGAGCAAGGGCATGATCTGATATGGACTTTTCAAAAAGAAATAAGGCCCAAATGGGCAATGTAGTTCATGTGAATATTTGTCGAAGTCAACTGCCCGACAAGTGTGATAAGCTGTAGAGGGGGAGGGGTGTGGGCATGGGGTCAACACACTAAGGTCTGTGATTGGGCCACATTAGCGCCACATAAGCGCTACATGACAAAATAGGTAAGAAAATAAAAGAAATGTAAAATAAAAACATGAAATATGTTACATATTTAATAAACAAATTTGTGATCATTTTCTTATTTTTATCACGTTATTTAAAAACATTAGGTTTAGATTTTTACATGTAAATTATAGGTATAAATACCTATATATACCCTATTTTATTTTTATTTTGTGTTATATAATTTATTATTTGATATAAATATTTTTTATATTTACACTATATTTAACTACATATGTGCATAATTTTTCTCTCTAAAGTTAGTTGTGTTCCTAAATAAATGTATACGCATATATTACATGTACTTTATAGGTATATTTACCTATATAGCCAAATCCATTGTTTATTTTAGTTTTATTGGGTAAATGTGTTTTAAGTAATATTTACAACTTTATAAATAAAATAATGTTAAATATATAAAGAATAAATATATAAAATATAAAATACAAGTATATTGCACAATGAGGGCCCAAACGCCATACTCTATATCTTAATCTAAATTAAATGAAACTACTTTCATTAAATAGATAATTTAGTTTATGAACAATAAAGGTAAGTTTAGTGAATTTTGAGTCTATGTGAAGAAGATACATGTATGAGAAGTTTTCTTTGAGGCCTTTTCTGTGCATCTCAGGCACGATGTGCCTTATTTTTCAATGAAATATATTTGTAATTTTCTTTATATTTTTATATACAATGTTCATGTTCAAAGTTATTGACTTGAGGTATACAAATATGAAAATAAAATAGGTCCCAAATTGTATATATTAACAAAAGAATTAGGGTTTTAATGCTCATTTTTATGTGGTTTCTATTTCCTATCTCTCGCTACTTTATTCCTTATCGACCAAGTCACTGCTTGACTTAGTCTTGGGGGTCAGGGAGAATCAATATCTATGATACCTTCATTATTTTTCTTTTCTTTTATTCATTCATTCATTTTATGATTTAAATATGTGTACTTATATATACACTACATAGATCAATATACAATTTTTGATTTAGGTGTGTTATTAATATCCACATGCATTTATCTAGGGATCAAAGCCTAAAATGCATGAACAAATGTGCATGAATGGCAATTCATCACTCCCCTATATTTGGCTTTTCTAGTCCATAGCAAACACTTATGATAATGAGTGCATAAAAAAAAGAAAAGAAAAGAAAAATAAAGAACTTAGAATGATAATGATTCTTAAACTTATCATTATAAAATCAAAGCTTGGAGCTTAATTTAGACCTTTGAATTATTATTTGCCGCAACCTTAGTGGGGATAGGATTTATAACTTAACAACCCTAAAGAAAGATAATCCTCTGTTCAGTTCTCCTCAATAGCCAGATCAAAACAAGTCTCTTCATACATAAACTCTTATAACTATGAATCTTTCTTATTCAGTGTTAGTGATATGTAGCTTCTCTCCGCTGAAGCAGTAAAAGATGGTATTCTCCAACATGGTGACCCTAATTCCTTAATCTTCTAACTCTTTCCTCGAGAAGCAGGGTATTCCCTTTTAAGTCCAAGTGCAACTAGCTCAAGAAGAGGAGGTGGAAAAGAGAATGGTCACTAGCCAGTATAGTTACCTATCCTGGTATGCTTGACTAGTGTAGCCAAGTCATCAAACTGTAGGCTCACATGAATACTTCGACTTTGAAGCATAAACATTCTTATCGAATACATACTCTGACGGGAATTGATTTTTATTTGATTTTTTCTTGTCTATTATTTTTGGAGTTTTTGGTTTGCATTGCATTTTTTAGTACTATATACAACAACATCTACATAAGGATTTTTTTTCCTCTTGAGCCAGTAGACTATACCACTTTTGAAGCTTTATTGCAACTCAAGACATTATATCTTTAGACCTCATTGCTATTCGACGGGTTGGGTTACAATGGCAACACAATTGTGACTTTGTATGTTTCCATTCGCTTGTGTATCATGCCAACAAATCCAGTCCTCTACCACTTCAATTGAGTTGAGCAAAGTGTAAGATGCAAATGTCCATGTTAGGTCACTGTCTAAAAAGTCATGTGTGTGTCTCGAAATATCTACTTAAGCATACAACGACATGTGAACATAGTATTATGGTCTTAATGATTAAGTCAAGCTGACCTGAAAAGTCTCAAATCCAGTTCATGTAAAGTTCCTATGAATTTAAGTGTATTAAGGTCATAAAAAAGCTCCAATCTTCATATTTTACTTAGACTAGTTCAATTGTCAATATCATTTAGGAAAAAATGTAGATGTAAATGCTATGTACAATGCAAGAATCTTTTTGTGAAACATTTTCTAATTTTAAACTTTTATAAGTTTTTGATTTTTTTGCAAATTTTTATGCAACTTTTGAAACATTTTTTTTAATTTTTTATGATTTTTGAATTTTTACAAATTTTTAGGGATATTTGAAAAACAGAAGGGGTTAGTAAAAGAATTATATTGAACTATTTACACAGGAGTGCATATGTTTTTACAAGAGTTGGGTCTAAGAATTTGCACTAAGTATTTACAGAAATTAAGTTAGTGGTTATTTACAAGTTTTTATATACAGAGTTTGTAATGATTTTTTATTTGCTTGAATTATTTATACAGTTCTCAAAATAATTTGAAAATATTTTCACAAACATTTTAAAACTTTATTGTAAAATAATTTTCGACAAATACTTTTTACAAACATTTACAAAATTTTGAAAAAATTTTCAAACAATATGTATAGACTTTTCAAAATATATTTATAATTATTTTCCAAACTATTTGCAAATAAATTTTCAAAATATTTTATTCAACAAATAAAAGAAAGTTTTACAAACAAAATATTTTACAATGATTTTAAAAATATTTGACAAAAAGTTTTGGAAACAGTTTCAAAAGGATTTTTTCAAAGAATTTACCAACCATTTTTCAAACATATTTCTAAAACAATTTACACATTATTTATTAATCGGTATATACAAAGAATTATCGATTTAGAATTTATCCTTTATCAATTGTAAATTTACATAATATTGTAGCCATATTATTCAAAAATACAAAAGTATGAGTTATGGCTAAAGTTTATACAATGTATATACGACCCCCTATACTTAGACTGAGCTATGTCCTCATAGATCGAAGAGAAAAGGAAGATAGAACTCATACTAAGTATAGAAAAATCTATATGACAATGACTTAAGAATCAAAGAATATGAAGTCGATTGCCCCCCTTATAATTTGTATCAATTAATCCTAAGTATATAATACTTTACACAAAGTAGGGAGGGTCGAGGGTGGGAATGAACATATCAACAACTCGACATGTCTCCCCCTACAATTAGGGTGAGAGATCCCTAAGTATAGACACGAATATCAACAAGAGAGGAGACAGACGTAGGGACCAGAAGAATACAAAAATAAGAAATAATGAACATCATTACTCCCCCTATATTTAAGGTAAGAGATCCTTAAGTATAAATAGCGACATGAGTAATGAAATGAAACGAATATGAACAACATAGTGTCTAGACCGCCTATACTTAGAATAATGGGCATCCTAAATATAGCCACAAATTTACACGATAGATCTGGGGTGTAAAATGATATATGAAAGAGTGAAGTAATGTAAAGACAAAACACATACCGATAAGGTAGCCAATGTTGAGGTGCATTTCAATGAGCACTGGATTTTATGCCCCTAGATGGGCACAAAGGCTGGGATAATGTTGTATGAAGGTTCAGAATGGCATAAGTAAGTTGAATACCATTCATCGTCGTCTCAGTGTAAGAACAATGATGAAGTCAATAGAGTATACCAAAACGCCCGAGTAGACAATCATGTGGATGTTAACTTCCGAGAGGATAAAAATAAACAACTAAGCTAGGAATCGATAGCATGGAAGGAATCACCAGCTTATAAGAATAGAATTAATGATCAAAGCTAATAAAATTGATCGTGGAGAAGGATGTATTAGTGATGGAATCCTACACATTAATCCAAGTCTCAATAAAATAGTAAAAATCAAGATCATAAGATTCACTATGAAACCGGATATCCTATGCACATATTGTGTAGAAATCAGAGAAATCGTCGGGTATCACCAGACATGTCTCATCTTTTCAAGGGTCTTGAATGAGAGAAGACTCACAGAACTTAGAGAAATCAGAATCATCAGAAGACTTGATTTTAACATTCGATAGATCAGATGGACAATTAAAGAGTGAAATCGAGCACAAAGAATGCGGCTCATACTCCAACAGATTACCCTAGGGGAGTGATTTAATTTCATAGATTTGACTCAAAGGAGAGAATGAAGGAAATAACTTGAATGACGAGTTCTCTCTCCAAGGTAGAGAAGATCATATCAAAGGACAATAAATTACAAGCTCAGAGAAAGAAGAGAAATGATCAGAGAGAATATTCCCCTGCTAAGGAGAATATAGATGGCATGTATCATAAATGTGTAGCTCAGGTACAAAACAAGATATGCATGTATCAACAATCTGATCAATATCCTCAATACGAGCTTAATCAGAAGAAGTTGATACGTGTGGTCACGAAGAGGATGGGTCAGACATATAGAACATAATTTCGGATAAGACACCAAGCATGCGGGCATTGATATCAAACCATACAAGGCAAAATTGTAGTTCAAGAAGAGAGTCATCCTGAACTGGACTAGAAGTACGGGGGTGATATGGGTGAAATGAAGTCACGAGATTCGGCGAAAGAGATGAACGACCCATGATCATAACTCAGACTAAAATAAAAAGAAGATTCAAAGACTAAAATGACTCAGAGATTGATAGAACTCAAAGAAAGACGAACATAATAGATACAAAAATCATAATAAAACCCAATGCAAACTCTTGATTCACCTACTCAAAAAAGTGATGACGATCATATGAGGTGATTATCTTTTCAAATTTAGAGTTAGGTAATTCAATCAGTTGTATCAAGCTCACAGATGCGGTCTCCTAGAATGGATGTGTCCAAGTCGGTGTACCACACCACCTTAAACACAAACCACTTTGTCTATGGTCGATGGAAGGTGCTTGCAACAATAACAGGGCCCAAAACGCTGACCCAAGCACTTAGAGTATGAGTCCAGGGTTTGGGGAAGTCCAGGGTTTGGGGCTCTAATCCTTAATGTGTGCGCACCTCACTCGGTCTGGAGTGCACCTGAATAGAAGGTGAGAGTTGCTCTTCTCAAATCAATGAATTAATTACATTTATTTTTAAGGTTAAATGGAACTTAGCAATCATAATTTTATTTTGGTTATAACTTTTATGTATAATTTTCGTGCAATGACCTAACAAATTTTCTGATTCCTTTATTTTCCTAAGTGAAAGAAATCAAGGGGAGGAAGGCGAAAAGCTGATGCGTAATGAAATGATGATATGTGAATGCCAGAGATAGAATATGTGTACAATACTTCCCAGCACTCTACATGCCAAATGGTCTGTGCATAAAATTAAACTAACCTATTTGCAATGCAAGTGTGAAATTATCTTAAGATAAAATTCTATTAGCGAAAAGAACGATTTTATTTGACTAAGTCCAAATGTCATAGACTATAGGTATAAAGTTCTAATTAAGATTGGGACCTAATAATTACCGATCTTGCACAGATACAAACCCAAGTCTAATGGCTCAAGCACACAAAACAAATGAAAATAAAATCGAAAAGCTCAAAACATGAGAAATAAAATAAAACTAGATGGAAAACCATGAGAAAACTCGTGAGGTCCCTCAAGTGCATCGACACTTTGCGAATAAGACCCTGAATAATCTAAGTGTCTATAAGTTCAAGTCTATTACAAGTTCAAAAAATCATTCTTTCTCTCACAAATAAGAAAAACAACTAAGAGTAATTCGAATAACGGCTCTCGGATGCCTTTACGGCTCTTTCTTATTGGTCGACTACGAATGACAAACTCCACCTCACGTAGGTGCAACAGTTATCCGAAAATGGCCTCCTTCGAAAAGCGGTTCCTCACAGCAAAGGTAAATAAGAGACATTGCCTGAACAATTATGAAACAATTATAAGCAGAATAATATAGAAGGCTACGTAAATAGACAAGCAAGCTGATAAAGTAAAGAAAATCTAAGTGCCTCATGGATGCTAATCTACTGATCATTGCTCCCCAACAACAACACCAATTGATGAGATGATATCCGATGGATGATATGAGTGAAGTATCCAAACACCATGTCTTGGAGGGCCTACGGTGTCCGACAAATCGTATCCGATAATCGATGTATCGACTCCTCCCTCGATACTCGGATGTCAATCAACCAAATGAATCAATCAATGATCAAAACCCACTTATGTGTTTGTATAAGGAGATTATGCAAGTGTGCGAGTTATGAAATTTATTTAACTCTACATGAAATGTGTATAAGACAAAAAGATAAACTGTCGTCCACGCGAGCAAACATGGATAGATCAACAAAATGAAATCCAACTCAAAGAATCTGGCACAAAATGTTGGTTTTGGAGCCTAATTAGGTTTATTTGTATTTGTGTTGGTTTTTAAATTTTTTAAATTTTTATTTGATTTTTAATTATATATTTTTTGGATTTTAATTTTATATTTATTTTTTAATTAATATATAATAATAAAGATAAAATAATATATAAAAGTGAGATATATATAAAGAGAGATAAAAATAGTGTTTTTGGAATTTTCAAATATGAAAAATAAAGTCAAAATAAACGAAATAAATTATTTTTTAAATTCTTATATGTTCCTCTATTTAGGGTATTTTTAGGGTATTTTAAGCTTTTTATGATTTTTTAGGAATTCAAATACACAAAATAAAATAAAAAAATAAGAACTTAAAATAGGCCTAAAAATATCAATCAGATGAGAAAGGGTCCAAAATTATTTTTCACGTTAGATAAAAGAAAGAAAATTTAAAGCTTTAGAAAATATTTTTCCTGTTTTTCTACTATTTTTATGATTTTTTAAGGTTTTATGTATTTTGTAATTTTTAAGGTTTCTATTTTTTTATGAATTTTGGATATGTGATAAAAGATAGTAAAATACACCTACCCTAATGTGTTGGTAATTTTTGGAGCTATATTTTAATTTTTTATTATTTTTCTAATTCAAAGTAGTAAAATATAGCTAGTTTTGCCATTTTTAAATATTAAAATAATAAGAAATACCTTAATAAAAATACCTGTGATACAATATAATATAAGATATTTAAAAAAAGTACTTCAATCTTTTGAGTTAATTAGGCAATTAAACTAATTAAAATAAAGGCAAATAATTAATAAAGCAGTACAATGACTATTCTACAATTAATTAAACCCCTGAGCATGCATATGTAACAAAATACCAAAGTCCAAGGGCCAATCAATAATTTTTCAATTAAATTTATAATTTAAAAATGCTTTGTAGTGGTATTTATGCAAATAGGCAAAGATCCAAGACTGGCATGCAAATATCCTAATAAAATATAAATTCCAATAAAACTGATAGGGACCAAATTGCAAATTTCAGAGATATTTTTAAAGTTTCAAACAAGTCCAACAAATCCTCAGGATAAAATACTGCAAATCACCCCCAAAAACCCTCACATGGGACCACACGTGAGATGACGTAGCTTGGACTCAGCTATAAATAGCATAACCTCTAAGGTCAAAATGGTAAAATATCCAAAAGTTTTTGAACTGTTAAATATATTTACAAGACCGAATAGTAAATGGCAAAAAGAGGAGGGAAATAATGCGAAATACCCTTACTTTTTCATGCTCGGGAACAACTGGGATCTATTCTTTTAGACACATGTCGCACTCCTAATAGTTGGTACCCCTTCGCAAATGAAGGGGCAAGATTAGATCATCTGCCAAATCTGAAAGTGGAAGTGGCCTCTCATCGGATGGCTGCTGTAGAATCTGGGTGAATGTTATTCATCGGACGGTGGTCGAGGGTCCTAGAAGAATAAACGAAGAACCCTTGGCTAGAAACTTTGGATCTTAGCACTTGTGCAGCTCTAGTCATCTCCCACACAGCTAATGGGCTAGAAACAATGATGTGACAATGTTGGATTGACTGGTGGTTGGAAGAAGGTCTAGGACCCACGAAATAGATCCTGGACGTTGAAGAAGGAAATTAGACATGAAGCTCCTTCTTTGGTACCTAGTACCTCTCAGATGGAGTCTTCTTGACCCAAGACATGTACAGTTAACACAATGGCCTAGAAGCGGAAATTGGCAGGGAGGTGTAATGGATGAAGCGGGTGGAGGGGTCTCCAGCGATGTGGCAGAGGGAGACCCATCAGACCTGATATGTGTAAGATCGGGGTGCAGGAGGAGGTTTTGGAAATGGAGAAGTGAAGGTAAAGCTAATGGTGGTGGAAGGAGCGACAAAGCAGTCTTGTTTGATCAGGAATGAGTATCAGAGCTGGGAGCTCCATAGAGGTAACTTTTTGGGATTTTTGAGTGATTTAAACCAAAATAAAAGCATTGTAATTAAACCTAAACTACATCTGACTGAGGAAGAAAATGTAAGCAAGAAATATCAGCTCACAACGATTGGCGACGAGGGAGCAGAGCTTCACCGGGAAAAGCTCCGATGAGGGTGGATATGCCTCCTCATCCTTCGTCCTTGCCCAAGAAAAGGTGCTCTACCTCCCTATCACCAAGGCAAGATTAATACATGTTCTAGGGGGGTAGGGATGGCAATGGACAATAAACGACCAAAGGAGGAGCTCAGAGTTTTATTTATAACTGGCTGAAAAAGTGGAAAAGGAAGCTAAGATTTCGGGCATGCTCGCTCAACAAAAAATCATAGTAAGATAATCCACGAGAAAGTCATGATTAGATCTGAATTTTGAAAAAGAAATTGGGCCCAAATGGGCACAATGTAGTTCACGTGAAAATTGGGAGAAGTCAGCTGCTTGATAAGTCTGACAAGATGCAGATGGGGAGGGGGTGTTGACCAGGCGTCAACACTCCAAGGTCCATGATTGGGCCCCGTCGCCGCCACATAAGCTCTACACGATAAAACATGTAAGAAAAACTAATATTAAAATCGAAAATGATTTTTATTTAATAAAATTAAAAGATGAAATATGTTACATATTTAATAAACTATTTTTTTATGATTGTTTTTATTTTTATCATGTCATTTGTTAGGTTTTGATTTTTAAATGTAAATTATTGGTATAAATACCTATATATTACACATTTTTTGTGTTATATAATTTATTATTTTATATACATAATTTTTATATTTACATTTTATTTAAATACACATGTTCATATTTTTCTTTTATTTTTCTGAAGTTAGGTATGTCTTTAAATAAATGTATATACATATATTACATGTACTTTATAGGTATATTCACTTATGTAGCAAATACATTATTTATTTTAGTGTAATTGGATGATTTTATTTTATTATGTAAATTTATTTTAAGTAATATTTACATCTTCATAAAAAATATTAAAAATATAAAGAATAAATATATATAATATAATATACATGTATATTGCACAATGAGAGCCCAAAAGCCAACTTATGCATCTTAACTCCAACTAAAATGAAACCACCTTCATTAAATAGATTATTTAAGTTTATGAACAATAAAGGTAAGTTTGGTGAATTTTAAGCATGTATGTAGAACATAAAGGTCTGAGAAGTTTTCTTTGCAGCTTTTTATTTAGTGTCAAGGACACACTGTGCATTATTTTCCAATAAAATAAATTTTGTATTTTGTGTTTATATATTTATATGCGATGTTCATGTTCAATGTTAATTGAGTTGAGGTATAAAAATTGGAAAATAAAATAGGTCCCATAATGTATATTTTGACAAAAGAATTAGGGTTTTAATGCCCATTTTTATGTTGTTTTTCTGCACTGTCTCCACCTACTTTATTCCTCGTCGACCAGGTCACTACTTGGCTTAGTCTCGAGGGTTAGGGACAGTCAGTATCCATGATACCGCCTTTATTTTTCTTTTATTTATTCCTTCATTTTAGGGTTTAAATACATGTATTTAGATATACACTATATATATATATATATCAATATACATGTGTTAATTCGGATGTGTTATTAATATCCACATGCATTTATCTAGGTATTAAAGCCTATAATGAATGAATAAATGTGCATGAATGGCAATTCATCAGTGGCGCAAAGGCAAGTGGGCCGCGTGGCGTCTCCAGAGAGCGCCACGTGGCCCAATATATTTATTAAAAAATAGGAAAATAAGGGAAAATTGAAAAGAAATAGAAGGCAAAAATAAGAAAATGTTGAAATAAGAAAGTCGTAGATCTTGAGGAGATGTGCAACATTCATGTTGGACAAATAGCCAAAACAGCTCAAATAAACAAAGTATTTTTGCCAGTAATTTTAAAACATAAAAACACTCTTTTATTTCTTTTGTGATTTTTTCATTTTAAATTATTTTTAAAACCCAATATAAATATATATGATATTTAATCTTTTTTTTCTAAATTTTTAATAGAAATATAAAATAATAAAATAAAATGGGTTAATTTTTTAATAAAAATTATGATTATTTACAGAAAGAGAGTCAATTGTTAATTAATAAGAATTATTGATGATATTTATTAATTTATCATGCTCAGAGAATAGTAAGGAGATATAGTGATGATAAATCAGAGATACACCACCCCATATACTTAAACTACGCTCGTCCTTGAGCATTTAAAGAGTGAAGGAGTCAGATTAATCCTTGACAATGCATGTGAATTTTCAAGTCTCAATTCATCTAGGACCCTTAATTTGAGTGATCCTAAAATTATGGGCTCAACCATGCTCTAATAAAAAGGATTCCAACTTCTCTCATTATCGAACTCTCTATTAGTACATATAGTATAAGGATATGACATTAAGTATACTGCAATCACGAGATCTGAGTCGAGATGTCACCTAAGGTCTCTGTCCAGGAGACTCTCCTCTAGACCTAATCCTCAACACTAGGGAAGAAGTCAGTTCTTGCGTTCATCCACCTTCTCATTAGTTTGTCAAACTTGAAAATATAAATGGAAGGCTAGATGATCGAGGACATAGGATTGTGTATTTTCTTCTCTCCCTCACATTGGAACAAGTGTCCTCTCGAGTGCCTTATTAATCAACATGTATTTTTTTGTTTGTTGATCAATGTATCTGATAAGAGATCTTGGAGTCTTCTGCACTTATTTTCCTTAGAGTACACTAGGGTGTATCTCTTTTGAGTATCTAAGATAGCTTCAACACCTAGACTTCTATCACTATACAATCTAGAGCCCTTTTTGGGGTGCTATCCCGAATCCTTGGTCCTAGTAACTTTGGTCCAACTAGACACTTTGAGAGCACCCACCTAAGCTCTTGGCAGTTGACTTTATTATTGAGAGCTCTTCTTCATTCACATTTCTTTTATTTTCTGTTTGTTTGGCTAGCTCCTCTGCTTTTACCAAGTTGGCATACACTGATAAAAAATTATTAAGTTTCGTCGCACCCTGGAACATAGGTCAAAATCTAAATATAGCATAAGAACTTGTTCTCATGTTTTCTTGGGTTTGCTGTCACTCAGGTTTCATCGACTTTATCCCATCCTCCAGCATCAGCAAATCAGGCCTAGACTCAAATCTTTAATCCCAATTCCTAAAGGGAAATCTCAACTTATCTCATCATTCATTTAGTCTTGAAAGTGATGTGCTAATCACATTCTTAGAAGGTAGAGTTTAAGAAGCAATATAGTGCTCATATCTTTCAAACTAAGGGAGTGTGGATTATTATGTATCAAACCCTAATGACTGAGGCTGGTTAACTCAGACCCTCAAGACCTCAAAAATAAAGTGTTATCAAATCCTTAAGCCTGGAGTCATAGTGAAATGTGTCAGGAATACACCAACTACAAAGTTAATGATCTTTTTGTAATTTTTTATTTTTGGATTTTTTGAATTCTTTAGAGAAAAAATGACTAGCCTAAGCTCATATGACTATTTGCATCCACTTCCAGCTAGTATGGGTGACAGTTTGATGGCTACACATATTATTTCAAGATGGTGCCATTCACATTGTCTTTTAACCATCCACTCTACTAAGGGAGATTGTAGTTCCCTCACTGAGAAGTAGCAAAACTTTTTTCAACTAAGTAGTTAGATTTTCTACTAAAGAAAAGTTTTTAATTTTTCCTATTTTTATGGATTTTTGAATAAGGTTAGGAGGACATAATTTAGTCTTACTTAATCCCATAACTTTTGTAAGAATTTGAAAATATTTTCCAAATCATGTCACATAATATATATATTTTCCAAACATTTACCAAATGGTTTTCAAAATGAGTCAGATCCCATTTTCAAACCATTGTCAAATATTTTTCAAAATAGTGTCACACAATTTAGAAAATTATTCAAAGATTTTACAAATATTTTTACGAAAATTACTTCACAAAATAATGTACACAAGACCCAAGATTTTTCAAAAATTTTAAAAAAATTTCAAAATATGAGCTATGTCTAAAGTAAATATGAAATATATGTGGTACACCCCCTATAGTTAGCTTTTGCTATGTCCCCGTACCACAAAGTGATATGAAGCCATAGGTCATGCCAAAATATAAGAAAGCATACGAGAACTGACTTGGGATCAAATGAGTGGCAAAGAGAGGTGGTAGGGGCCTGGGTCCCCCTATACTTAGGTTGAGAAGAGCCTACTTAGAAGATATGCAATGAGGATGGAGCAGCCCAAGGTGAATACTCATAGAATATACGAGGTTACCGCTATACTTATGCTAAAGAGTAGCCTAAGTATCTGGATGAGCAATTAAGAATGGGGAATTGGGGTATTAGTTAGGAATATGGATTTACAAAGAAGGACAAATCTTCGGAGATGACTGAATTGAAGGAGATGAAGGTGGAGTGACGAATCTTCAATTCCTCATCTTTATTCTTTCATTTTGAACATAAATCCCAAGCTAAATGCATGAATATATTATTAATTTGCCAAAATATTTACTATGTAATTTGTACAAAATAATGTATAAAATATTGTTATTTGTTGTATTTAATTCTAAAATTAAAGAATAATAGAAGAAAAGAAACAAGAAATGAGACACCATAGGTATTTAGTTACCCTTGACCCCGAGCCTGGTCATCATGATGACTTGGTCTAAAAGAAATAAAGTAAGGGGAGATAGGGCAGATGAATTATACAAAAAAGACACAAAAACCCTGATTGCAAATTCATCAATAATACTTTTTGGCACCTATTTTATTCTTTATTATTTATACCTCAAATCAATAACTTTGTACATGAATCTTATAGACAAAAATACAAAGAAAAATACAAAATAGTTTTCACAGAAAAATAATGCACAGTGTGTCTGGGACACACAAAATAAAAGGACGCAAAGAAAACTTTGTAGACACGTATCTCCTCCATAGTGTTTCAAAATAGATCAAACCACCTTTAATTTTATATAACTTTTAATAAGCTATATAATTAATGTGTTTTCTTTTAATTTCGAGTTAAGACGTAAAGTATAGGTATTGGTCCCATATTATGCAATATACTTGTATATTTTATTCATTATATTTATTCTTTGTATTCTTTAAATTCTTTTATTTTTATAAAAATATGTATATTATTTAAAACACATGTACATAATTATAATAAAATAAAGTCATTAAAATAAAATCAAAATAAATATTATATATAATACATAAACAAAATATACATATATATACTTATAATGTACATATACCCAAGTAATTAAGAACACATACAAACTCAGAAAAATATTGTAAAATATCTAAATGTGTATAAAAATAAATTCAAAATACCAAAATACATGTTGAAAATAATAAGACATATATCACAAATTAACAATAAAATACCAAAATTCAAGTACTTATACATGTATTTTAGATCTAAAAATTAACTTATAATAAAATGCCTCATAAAAATAAAAATATGTATAAGTTACTACATTAAATTACAAATAATTTTCATGTTTCAATAAAAATCTAATTAATTCATTTTTATTTATTATTTATTTTATGAGTTCTTTCTTCTAGGAAAATTCTTGGTTGGTCCACGTGGAACAACCAGGTTATTTCCCTTGTTAACCTCGTGTCAACACCCCCCTGTTCTCTTTCTCGGGTATTGATCCGTCAGACTCTGGATCTTCACCATTTTTTCTCCTCGAGCTCATGATGCTCTAGTTTGGCATGATGCACGATTCTTGGAGATTGAATATCTGTAATTCCCATGTACACCTTAGATCTGGTCGATCTCCTTCGTTTGAATCAACATCTTTGATCATAGTTCGTTCCTCAACTACTCTAAAAATAAGCACCTTCGGCCTTCTTCTAGAGTTTGATCCATTTTCGTTCTCTCTTAGCCCCTCAGAACCTGTGGAATCTATTCCTCATTGTTATAGCTCGAGATTTGGAGGCTTTGCAGCAAGGAGGAGGTGCGAAGTAGTGATCCACAACCACTGTCGGACGAGCTCTACCGGTTGATCCTGCTTCCTTGACTCCGGTCGCGTCAAGGCCCGTACAGTTTATCCTAGGTACGTTTTCCCTTAAAGTTTTCATTTCTGCATTTTAATTTTAGGTTTAATCAATCAGTTACTTTAATTTTCAAAATCCCCATATCACCGAAGCTTGAGCTCCAGGGCAAATCCATCGTGATTCGATCGTTAGATACCCATGATTTCCATCTCATTTTCTTCCCCTACATCTATTCCATAAATTGTCCATCTCATCCACCCCTGATCCATCGTGGATCAGGGAGTCGAAGCTCCCTCCTGCCCTTCGTCGGAGCTACACCTTCATCCCATTCCATGCCCCCTTTTACTTAACCCCATCGCCGAGGAAGTAGCCCTCAAGCCAAGGAGTCGATTGGTGCAGGTTCGTGACTCCAAGGAGGCTTCTGGAGCAACATTGAACACACATGATAACACCAAATGCTCAAACCTGGTATGAGTGCTTGGAGCTCCCTCGTCATCCTCGAATCGCCCCACTGCACACGAAGGAACCTCAAGAAGCTATAACACATGTTGGATCATGAGGAGTCCATTAGAGCATGAAGATACATCAAATCCAAAGTCGTCAGCCGCTTGTTCATCCTGAGTTCTTGCAGACCCCGTCAGAGCCATCAGATCAAGAGCATGACCTAGATCTAATCTAGGCCATTGAAACTTTTGGGTTATTTTGCACATGTTCCCCTACCTTTTATGTTTAATACAAATATGCGCTACTAGTTTGAAATTAAAAAATTTCACATTTTTTTATTTAAAATAGCTCCTGTGCTCTAAAAATTCTCATGAAATAGGAGTTTGTGCATGATTGGCTCTTGATTCACTTTACCATTTTTATTTGCCATTTTGCTTGCTTTAATGTTTATTAAAGATAATTTATAGCTATTTTATTCCTTTTTTGCTTTAAAAATATAAAAAATATTCAAAACTGTTTCTAAAAATTCCAAAAAATAGTTACTTTTATAAATTATTCTGAAAAATCCCAAAAATATTACTTCCTATTCTGTATATTTGTTTATACATTTTAACATGTATTAAAAATGATTTTGAGAAATTTTGGACCTTTTTGCTATTTTTACTTCTCAAATTAATTTAGCCTATTTTAAAAAGTTATTGTTTGCCTTATTTCTTATTTTATAAAACCAAAAAGATATACAAATTTACAAAAACAAAAAATTGAAAAAATAAAAATATTTATTTAGCTACTTCGACTATTTTTATCTATATTTATATATAGTATAACCTATATAACCTATATACACTTGTATAGTATTATATATAGTATCTATTATTATTTATTATTATAAATACCCTAGTGTATTTTCAATCTCTTAGAAAATAAAAAGGATTGTTCTCTTTGACTCTTTTCTGAGTTTTGTATATTTATTAGATTTTGTATTATATATTACTCGTATTATCTATACGTCCTTATATATCTTAATATATCTGCATATCCTTACATGTATATTATATATTTTAATTAAACGGAAATTAACAATTATAAAATACAAAATTAAAAAAAATATATAATTAAAAATGAAAAATATTGAGTATTTGTTTTATTGAATTGACAACCTGCATAAATATTGATTGACTTTGTGCACACTTGTATCTATACCAGCTTTATCTATTCATTTAGGCAATACCTGCTACGTCTTGTGCTTCTTGTGTTCGATGCCTACATGCTTGTCCATTATACACTTGTTTGTAGGGTATAACAACTTTTGATCCACACACATCTGCTTTTATTGATTCATCATTATATTGTGGGTTGATTGTTGAACTACTCAGACTCTCATGAGTGGTCGCCTCAGCGATGGTGTTCTTACCTTGTGAGAATACCTGACCATTGTAAGAGTCCTTGGTTTTTCAAATGGTATCATTACTGGGGAGCAACGAATAGCATATCATTGAGTATATCCTTGTGTGTATTATTTTATTTATCATTTTTAGATTCCTATTTTTGATAATTATTTATCTGTTCTGACCCACTTTTCATTGTTTGACTTTCTTGCGAGGGACCAAGTGGCGACAACCGCTTCCTAGGAGGTGGATTGATGACCTCCCGACCAACTAGGGTTAAGTTATTAATTACGCAAATGCCATTGTGACCGTAATCAATCAGGCGATCAATCGAGAAAATGTGAGTAGTTTGCTACTTTTATTTACCTAGTATAGCGACCAGGGTTGAACTCAAGGAGCACAATTATATACTAAGTAGTGAGATTTTAGAAATAATTTTTTAGTGGTTTTAATTTTTCAAAATTTTAATTTTCCAATGTAAGAAAACAAGTAAGACACACACACTAACATACTTTTTGTATTTTTCAAAAGGGTAAAAAATAATCAGAAAAATGCAATAAAAATATTTTTTGATTTTATGAGTTTTATAATATTTTTAATAACTTTTATATATTTTCAGATGTTTTGACAATTTTCTAAAAATAAATAGTGATAAAATAAACAAACAATGACCAACTAGGAGTAATTTACAAATTTAAAATAGATAAAGTGGCCAAAACTCCTAAAAGTAATTTTTGTGATGAAATATAGGCAAATATCTATAAACAGAAATAAAATCACATTTTTGGATTTTTCTATGATTTTATATGATTTTTTTGTATTTTTCAAGTTTTTTTTTCATTTTTTGCTTTTAATGAAATATTTTCAAGTAAAAATGATACTGGAGCTTAAGGATAATAAAATACAACTACTCTAATTTTTAGAATTTTTGGATATATATCAGACTTTTATGATTTTTCTAATGTAAATAGGACACTTTTTAGGGGCTTTTGAATTTTTAATAATAGCAAAATATAAAGAAATTAACTAGTAGAAAATAGCATAAACAAAGTATGCAAACATGAGTCACATATAATTTTTGGATAATTTACACCAGTGCATTGGTGTATAAACCTTGAATAGATCATCAACCTATCGGTCTGTCAATTGTACATATTCAAACATAGAGTAACACATCTATCTATGATCAGAGGATGTGTGCCGATATCTTGATAGCATATGACATAGGTCTTGGTTATCTCGATCTCGTTAAGTCAATCCTTTGATCTAACTTATCAAACACATACGAATCTCTATTCCTATGTAGAGGACCTGCATCAAGAGACCGGTTAGATATCATCACATTAGAGAAAGGATTGCCATATCGTACTTAGACATGAGATCATCTCTTAATAATCATTTGATGGTGCTTGATGAGTCCTTATCTAACTCTTTAGATATCCATCCAAGCACCAGCCTCTATGATTCAACAATTGAATCAACAATTGTATGATCATCAAGATAGCCATGGTACATAACCCTAATTGTACTAAGGGACCTATTGTGCAAATTAATTATTCTTCATTTAAAAGAGGGAATGATATTTGCAATAACATTTATTAAATAATGACTCATTGTGGGATCGCATGTCCAACACATACAACACTTGCACGACCCGTTCACGAGAACTGAGGAGTCCCCAAGACCTGACATTTGGAACCATTCTTGAGTGATTGGCATTTGGTTCTTTCCGATTCTAGCAATTCTTGTTTAGGACACTTTCATCGCTTTGCATATAACCATATAGTATAAATATTTCAATTCTGCCTTACATCTTGCTTCGAGAGCGCTAGGAAGCATTGTGAGTCTTCTTACATTGCCTGCATCATTTGAAACGAGAGTGAGATTTCCACTATCTTGCCCACTTGCATTGATTTTCCATTCTCTCCCTCTATTTTACATCACATTTAGGACTCAAAAGAAAATACAAAAAATTTTTTTGGTAGTTTGCTTTGAAAATACCCAAAAAATTGAAAACCAGACAATTTAAAAAAGGGACTACTAAATATACTTTGAGCTTAATTAAAATCTGTAGTGGACATACTTGTTTTGGGATCATAAAGCCCACATTGCTTTTAGGAACATTATTGATCGAGGTGCAACCCCCTAAGGATAGAGCCAAAAACTCTATCCATGGAAGCCTTGATTATCACTTGGGTTGGAGAAGTATTGGCGCTTCTATCATACGTGACCATGTAGGGGATTGTCGAGCACGGTGTTCCTGCCTTGTGTGGAGCATCCGAGTTGTTTTGAAGTACTGAGTGTAGTCTGCATCCTCATGGGTATGTCCGTCTCATATATTTACGTCTGAATACCTCGCTTGCGAGGGAAGTAGTGGTTTCACTTATTGGCATCATTCCTCTATTCTTTGGTTGAATAACCTCCTAGGCACAAGTGCAGATCATAGGTTACAAATGATGTGGAAGAAGTACATGTACTTTCCGACACTACAGACACTCCTATAGGGATAGAATTCTTAAGGACTTGTTGAAAGATTTACCTACAACACAACCAAAAAATCGAAAAGATAAAAATAGCCAAACTCTTACGGCTTCACTTGGGTTGAGTTGGTGAAACCACAACTTGCTTGAGTTTGTTTTCATTAGATTATGGTCAAAGATCAAAATCTCACACTCTTGTGCAGATTTTTGCCTTTCATTTTATCCTTTTTCAGTCTCACTTGTCTCCCACTTGCTTTTGAGCCATTCTACTATTTTGTACTCCTTTAATTTCTTTTTGACCTCCGCAGCATTCATCGCTTCTCGATCTTCCATTTGACTTCGAGATGGCGACTCATGGAAGGTATATACGAGACTCGGTCGATACCCATATCGATTCCATATGCTCGTCCTCTCCAATAATTCAGATTGATTCTCGAGCTCATTGTTCGGACTCCGTGAACCACTCTCAAGACTCCCCACCTTCTTCAATAAATCAGGATCACTTTTATCCTGAAATCTACCTTTTTTGGATGGAGATTTATTTCATTCCATACAACTCTCCATCCTTATTGAAATTCAGTGTTGACCTTAACACAGAATGATTTGCCATACAAGGTGCTTCCATACGGACTAATCGAGGCATCATTCCTTGTGCAGATCACGAGCCCGATATGAGGCCACAGATTTTGATAGATTCATATTCAGAGAAAGAGATGGCTCCGACTGGGAAGGGGAAAGGACCTCAACTTTCACAGTCACCGTCAGCCCAACATCCATATTAGAATGCAATGAAGGCTCAGCTTCTTGCCTCCATGCAAGCAATCCATCAACAACTCATCGATCAGGCATTGGCCTAGGTTGCTTTCCAAGACGTGTTGAATGATTTGAGAAGAATAAGAGATAAACCATGAGGAGGAGAAGAAGAAGAACTAGGAGCTGGAGCTTGTGGAGGTCAGTCAGAGATACCAAGAGGAGAGCGGCTCAAGCCGACTCTCAATGAGACTTACAACCTCGAAGCCAGGAAGGTCACAGAGTGGATCTAGATACCAGCAATCCGTGCTCATTTTTATATGAAAACTCAACTCTTGGAGCGTTTCCCTACCTTCTATGGGAATGCCAATGAGGAACCATCTATCCAACTCCAGTAGTTTGGGTATATCTATAGAACATCGCATTACTATAACATCCTGTTAGGTGTATACAATATGGCAGCCTTCCCATTCAACCTTTAGGTCAAGGCACTCCACTGGATTAATCCTTTGGGGAAATTCATCAACACCTAGTAGGAATTGAAGTCTTCTTTCCTTCACAAGTTCTACCCTCTCGAGAGACTGAATCAGATGCATGTCGGCATTGTCGATTTCTCCCAATCCTCCACGAGTCCATTCATGAGGCTTGTGAGCGATTCACTGAGTTACAAGAGAAGTATCCACATCATGACATCCAGCAAACCAATTCGGTCCAACTTATCTTTGGTGGACTTACAATTGAGAGTCAGAAGCTCATCGATGCCTCTTGTGGCGGGTCACACTTCAACAAAGACGAGGATATTGTATGGAAGATTTTTGAAGAAATGATTGAAGGAGGAGTTACCCTATCGTTTTCTCGTGCATATCAAATACAACTATAGATTCACCAGAAGGCAGTACCTATGGCAACCTTTGATCAATTTCTAAATGTGTGAATCAAATTTGGACTCGTTGTAGTACGTGTACATAGCGAATTAGTCAGAACCGAATCGAAGATCTCTGTAAGGAGGACCCGACTTTAATTTATATCCCAGGCAAGTCTGGGATCGAACATAGGGAGGCAAAGGAATAACTTTGAGTTAATTCAAAAAAAAATAGGTCTAGGTTTCTATGCGGATTTTTTTGTATATTTTTTATGCAAAATGAATGTGAAAGGCAATATGTGGGTGAATTAAGAAACTAAGAAAGCACACAACTTAGCCAAATTAATTTTAGTATGAAATTAATCATATTTAGCCAAATTATAACTTTTCCAAGAATCCTACAAAGTATTTTTTTTTGGAATTTTAGGGGTTAAAAATGCAACAATGAAAAATGCACACTTTTATGGGTTTTTTGTAATTTTTTACACAAACATAATGCAAAAATTATGAAAAAATTATTAAAATTAAAACATGATGCAAGGATGCTATAATATTTTTTTTTAAATTTTTCGAGAAAATATGGATTTTTTAGTGAAAACAGAGTGATAGTAAGTAATTACTTCCTAATAAATCAACATTAATGAATTAGCCGGAATGCAAATTATCTCAAAAAGATGGTTATAAAGGCAATCCAGGAGAGTTAAAATTTTGTAAAAAAAATATTTATAGATTTTATAAAAAAATCAGTTACTAAAATCACTCTACAAATTATTTTAGGCACAAGACAACTCCAGTTGAGGTGAAATTTGGAAAGTAATTAAAGCACACTTCAAGGCATCAGTCCTGATTTTTGTGCAATTTTTCAAGTAACTATGAGTAACATATGAATTTAAAAGCTCATATTGGGTAAAATTTGCAAAATTTCAGTTAAACATTTTTATTTAATTACCATGGCACACAAAAATCAAAATAAATTGTCAAGTGGTAGAAAATTATTTGTTCAACATAATGACATTTTTCATTGAAATAAACGAATATAATATTGAGGTCCAAATTAATACAAGAACATAGGGTTATCCATGTTATTCCAGAAAAGAAAACTCATAGACATTTACGTACAGGGACTATTTTGTAAATAAAGAAACTTAAAATAAAACAATGCAATTTTTATAATAAAAAATGAAAAATGACCTTCTTCTTCTTCGTGATTTGCAAGTAGGAAGAAGGGGGCAGCTATGGTAGCAGCACAAGGCCATGTCCGTCGAGGAGGAGCGGCGCGACAAGAGGACGGAGGCTGGGGGCGGCACACCGCTCTGTACGGCAGAGGGGCTGTGGTATCTAGAGGACGAGGGGCAACGGTTAGAGAGCCGCTGGGGCGGCTGCGTGCAGTGGGCTGGCAGACTGCACGAGGAGGGCTGAGAACGGCAGCCATGTGTGGGCGGCGAAGCCTGGAGAGCCTGTGGAGGAGGTGGCGCATAGTGGGCTACCGGGGGTGACTGCCGCTGACCGTTGGCTGCCATGGAAGAAGGTTGAGGGGGTGGCGACGGAGTCGCTACTGCTCCCTCCAGTTTTTTTATTTTTTTTACTAATGTGATGTATTTTTTTATTTAACTTTTCGATTTATTTTTTTGTTTTGTTAAACAGGGAATGCAGATGAGAAGATGATGGTGGTGATGGTGATGCTGGTAACGATGATGAAGTAAAACAAATGGAGATGTAATGGTGGTGGTGTGATAAAAAAATTACAAAAAATAATAATGATGACAAGATGAGAGGGAAAATACCTACGGTGGAAACGGTCGCCTATGGTGTGCTCACGAGAAGCACAGTCTTCGCTCAAATCACCGGTGAATGACGAGCTCGAGCAGCACGCGGATGCGGCTGCGATGTTGGTTAAAAGCCAACGGATCTCACCGGAGAGAGGGCTGTCGTCGCTCGACCGTGGTTGCGTCGTTGTCACCGATTCAACTCTGTGAACTAGGCTCTCCTCACATAAAGATGGATCGAGTGCAAAATGAGGAGGATGGGATGTATATAAAGAGAAAATGAGAAGTTATAAAAGTGGCGGAAAGGAGGTTAATAAAATGGTGGAGTTGAATAAGAAGTTAGAAAAATGGTGGAATAATGGATTTGAATGGGTGGTTATTGTAGAGAATGGAATTTAAATAAAAAATAAATACAATAAAATACAATAAAATATAGAGAAGAAAAAATACAATAAAATATAGAGAAGATAAAATACAATTAAATATAGAGAAGAAAAAATAGTGGAGAATTTATAAAATACAATAAAATAGGCCACTAAACTACAATAAAATATAGAGAAGAAAAAATAGTGGAGAATTTACAAAAGAAGACAAACATATACATTTTTTTACTTTTCTAATTTTAATTTTTTTTGTATTTTTAATAAGAGATATTTACAACAGAAAAATACAATAAAATACAATACAACAATGATTTTTTAGATTTTTTAGTAATTAATAAATAAATAAATAATGAAGAAAGAATGAATGTTTACATTATATACAATGTACACCTAGGTCCCAAAACCCATATTTTACAAACGAGCTCCGATTTTAGTGAAATCACTTTCGTTGGATAGATAATTTTCTAACTTGGACTTTAAAAGTGAGTTTGGCAAATTTGGAGTTCATAAGGAGCAGGAATTTAGCTGGGAAGTTGGACTTTACGACTTTTTCTCTTTGAGATCTAGGAGTATTTATTTGAGATGGAATTTATTTTGTATTTTTGTATTTTTATATACATTTTATAACAAGTCAGAGAAATAATTAGCAAAAAAGGAGTTAAATTGAAATTATTAAAAATACATGAAGTTTTGGACTATTTATAGGTAAAAAACTCCTTTAATTTTGTAGCTTTTTTTATTGTTAAATTATTTTGTACAATCTAATATACAATAAAAAGTGTGTTTTATTTACAAGAGACATTTTGTTAATTTATTGATTATATATACATTTATTTGAGATTTCACTCATGGATTTTGCTAAGATCAAGATATTGAGATGATGAATCACAGATTCATTACCCTCGTACGAGCAAGAATGGATGACTTCTCAAATCTGATCATTAGCGAGACA
Source organism: Ottelia alismoides (assembly GCA_037367405.1). Lineage (NCBI taxonomy): Eukaryota > Viridiplantae > Streptophyta > Magnoliopsida > Alismatales > Hydrocharitaceae > Ottelia > Ottelia alismoides. Next base: position 438,264 of record JAZKJV010001574.1, read on the forward strand.
CCTGTCCAAGGTGGATATTACCTAAAAGCGATCAACGGATCTTAAAAAACTTGTTGTGATCGAATAGAGGACTAAAAGTTTGGACAAACTTGATCAGATTTCCAAGCAGATAGAGCTGCTGGTGAGCACCATCAACTCATGTCAGTTCGTGTCCGCATCGGCTTCGACTCCTGTTGAGACGAAGGAGCCCTCAATGCCTCAGCCTCCTAAGTAGACTCATGTGTATCTAGAGGTTCAACATGTTTACTATGTGCAAGCTAAAGCCCACCACGCCTCAACAGCCACAGCAACAACTAGTCGTTTACCAGCCTAAGCTCCAAATCCTATAATATCCATACTCTCCTCCACCACCTCTCATATGAAGAGGTGAATGTTGTTTGGTCAAATGATGCGCAGTTGACCCGTCTACGTAGACAACATTAGGGTCAAGCTTCTGGTAACCGCACATTTCCTCGGCAGCTAGGAAGGAGATTTTTTTAGGGAAACCAACAACCTCACCACCAGCAGTTTCAACCATATCAGCAGGGCTGGATACAAAGTTAATTCCAATAACCACAATGCTGTCAGCAGCAATCCTATCAGCAATACTCGGTTGTCCCTTATCAGCACCCTCATCATCATCAACAGCAATACTAGTCTTCTCCTTAGTATCCCTCTAAGCATTCCTACCAGCGGCCTCAGCACCATTCATAGTCTCAATGTGGCCAGCATGTTGAACATTTCGAGGCTACTCCTGTGAACCTCATCCCTAACTGCTTGTCTCATCTTTTGAAGAGCCTTGCATATGTTAGTCAGAAGTTAGATGACTTCACCACTGCCAAGACCCCCATTCCGACACTGGTGGAGGCCAATACCAACAATTTTCACAAGAAAGATCGGGTAGTTTGCAATGTCCCTTCCAAACCTATAGAGTCAGAGGTACATGATATTGTTTTATCTAATGTTGTTACTCTCATAAATGGTAGGACTCTTCAGCCATCTACTATAATGAAGGGAAAGAATAAAGCTTCCACAAGCAAGTTGTCATCTTCTTCTGCATCAGTCATACCAGCAGCCAAGCTAGGTGAGAAAGAAGAATGAGGAGAAGAAGTGCTAAAAAATTCAAAAAAATGAACAAAAATCCAAAAACAACAAAAAGAGGACAACATAAGCTGGATCTCCATCCAGCCAACAAAGGATAGGACCGTACCTACATCCAATCTGGAGTTAGTTGATGGAGTCCCTCTTGCTATTTTGGGATGCCCGCCACTTTAGATGGACGAAGATTTTGCTTTTTCTCATCCAGATATACAATCAGATGTGGGCATGGATTTTGTTGTAAAATAAGAATAATATTTCTGTTAATATTCCTTTACCATATGCTTTACAAAAATCCCAAAAAAAAATTAAATTTTGAAAAATGCCTTGTCTGATCTCGGTGTTATGTAAATCATTCGGAATCTTGTTCTAGAGATGCCTCTGCTACAGGTCATTAAATACATGCCAAATATTAAGAAAGGTTTGCAGGACGCATGTACATCAAAGAGAACTACGTCAAGCTAGATTGAGAAATGTGAAGCACATCCTTACAGCAGCAATGGTTAATGCAATCAACAATCTACCTAGCAAGAAGAAAGACATGAGATCCCCTCTCATCAGATGCACGATGTTTGATCAAGAGATTGACTGAACTCTTCTTGATAGTGGATCGTCCATAAATCATATGCCTACTTTGCTACTAAAGGAATTTGGGTTGGGACCGCTCAAGCCTACCAGGATGATTCTGTAGTTGGCAAACACTTCAATCAAGCGACCCGAGGAATTTTGGAGAATATCATCGTCTCCATTCAAGGAATATAGATCCCTATGAACTTCATTGTTCTTGATATGGAAACCTCGGTTCCTCTCCTGAATTCCCCATTATACTTGGATAGCCATTCCTTTGAACAACCATAGTAGTGGTGGATTATGGTAGCAGCCAAATTACATTTCGCTTGAAAAGCAACAAGGTACTGATTCAGACTATCCAGGTGCCGAAACAGACAGAATATGCATAAGATGCGAGTGCGCCTTAAGAGAAGATAGAAGACTCTTATTTTCTTGTTGTTATTAGAGATATGAATCTATTCATGGACAACATAGAGACCCATGAATTCCTCTCTTCAGATGAAGGAGTAGATAGCACAATCAACATCGCCTTTGTCTTAGATGATGAGATCTTTGCTGATCTTCCAGATGAACTGATTGATGGCCATCTGACCTTACTAGAGGAAGAGGAAATCATTGCAGACTTCTTTGAACAAGATTCCAACATTAAGAATTTTTGTGCATCGATGGATTCTGAGCTTGAACAGTCAGAGGTGGACAATGTTCAGTTGACAGATCTGGCACCACCAATGCCCTGAATAGTCATAGAGGTTACTCCTGAGAAGATTCAAACACCACCAGAACTCAAGCCGCTTTCAGCAAATATGAAGTACACCTTCCTTGAGGGTGAGTTGAGCATGTTTCACGTTATCATCAACTCCCAGTTGAGTCAGGAATGGGAATGTCATTTGCTTGAGGTTCTAGAAAGAAACCGCAAGGCAATAGGCTAGACAATTTCCGATCTCTACATGATTAATCCTTCATTGTGCTCCCATCACATTTACTTGGAAGAAGATAAGTCGTCTCGTGAATTTCAGTGAAGATTAAATCTGAATCTCATGGAGGTTATTATGAATGAGATTACAAAATGATGTGATGCAAGCTTCATTTATCCCATCTCCGATTCAAAGTGGGTGTGTCCCTTGCATGTAGTACTGAAGAAATCAGGGATCACCATTGTGAAGAATGATAAAGGAGAGGATATCACAACTAGAGATCTGACATCTTGGCACAACATTGTTGACTATAGTCATCTGAATTTAGAGACCAAGAAGGACAACTTTCCACTGCCCTTCATCAACCAGATAGTTGAAAAACTGGTTGCGAAGGAATATTTCTTCTTCTTGGATGGATACTCCGGTTACAATCAGGGTGCAATCGTCCTAAAAGACCAAGAAAAGACTAACTTCACCTGTCCATTTGGGACATATGCCTTCCGCAGGATGCCATTAAGATTGTGCAACACTCCTGCGACCTTGTAGAGGTGCATGTTAGAAGTTTTCGCAAATATGGTTGGTAGTTTTCTCGAGGTGTTTATGGAAAATTTCTTAGTCTACAGAGATAGTTTCGATCAGTGCTTAGCATATTTAAATTAAGTTTTGAAAAGATGTTATGAAGTCAACTTTGTGCTCTAGTAGGAGAAGAGCCATTTCATATTAACAGAAGGGATTGTGCTAGGACATGTCATATCCAAACGTGGCATGGAGGTCGATCCTGCTAAGGTGGAAGTCATATATAAGCTTGATCCACCTACAGATTTTAAGCAAGTCTAGTCATTCCTGGGGCATGTTGGTTCTTACCGTTGATTCATTAAGGATTTTAGCAAAATCGCCCGACCGTTGATTGAGCTTCTATGCAAGGAGGTGACTTCATTGTAGATTCTAGAGTTCTCCAAGCCTTTAACCAGTTGAAAGAAATAATCACTCAGGCTCTTGTCCTTCAGCAACTAGATTGGTCTCTTCCCTTTGAGATCATGACAAATGCTTTAGACTACGCTATTGGAGTGGTTCTAGGAAAAAGGAGAGATCATTTTCCATTTGCGGTTCACTATGCCAGCAGAACTATTGATGAAGCACTAAAGAACTACACAGTCACTGAGAAAGAGCTACTAGCAGTTGTATTCTCCCTGGAGAAGTTCATATCTCATTTACTAGGATTCTAAGTCATTATCTACACAAACCATTCTTCCATCAAGTACTTGCAGGCCAAGAAGGATGCCAAACCAAGGCTGATCAGATGGATCCTTCTGCTCCATGAATTCAATCATGAAATCTGTGACATATCCAGAAATAAAAATGTTGTGGCTGACCATTTGGCAAGATTACCAGAGTCAGATACTCCTGAGAAAATCATATTACCAATAACAAAGACCTTCCCATATGAGGCTATTCTGTCAGTCACCTTATGCCCATGTTACATCGATATTGTGAACTATCTTGTATCCAATAAAACTCCACAAGATTGGTTAAAGCTAAAAGTCGACAAATTCTTGTTGGATATTCATTTTTATCAGTGGGAGGATCCATATCTCTTTAGTGAGGGGGAAGATTGCATATGGAGGAGATGCATTCTTCAAGAGGAAGCTCACAATGTCCTCGAGCATTGCCACACCCGAGAATCAGGAGGACACCACTCTAAGAAATGTACGCCAACAAAAGATGTAGACTTCAGGGGGTCGACTCTCTATAAAGATGTAGAAGATTTTGTGAAGAAATGTACTGAATGTCAGAAAATGGGTTGCACATTTGGAATGGGAGATACAATGCCCCTGAAGTATATTCAGATTTCTAACATATTCAGTGCGTGGTGAGTTGACTTCATATGCCCATTTCCCAATAGTCATGGATACATGTATATTCTTCTTTTTATGGATTACGTCAAACGTTGTGTGGAGTCTATCCCAACCCGAGCCTCCTACAGTCACACCATTTGTTGGTTTCTGAGAGACCACATCATTGCAAGGTTTCGGATCCCCAAAATTCGGATTTCCGATGGGGGTAGCCATTTCATTAAAGAGAAGTGAAGAAGGTGATGCAAGCATACTGCATTGAACATCGAGTAGTTTCTCCTTACCACCCACAGTCTAATGGCTTGGTAGAATGTTCAAATAGGGAAATCAAGACGATTATCCAAAAACTTTTATGTCCAGAAAGAAAAAATTGGTCTCAACTACTTGATTCCATTCTTTGAGCCTGTCTGACTACATACAAGTCACCTTTGGAAATGTCTCCCTACCGCCTGGTATATGGTAAGCCACGCCATTTACCCATTGAACTGATTCATAAATCATTATGTGCAATAAACATTTGCAATTTGGATTCGAAGAAATCAAGAAATAAAAAGCTAGATGTGAACAGACTTTTTGAATTCCACAACTATGCATATGACAATAGCTTGATGTACAAGGAGAAGGTCAACAAGTGGCACGACAAGCATATCCGCTGCAATACTTCAAATTGGGTCAAAAGTCTGGTTGTTTGATGCAAAGTTGAAACTATTCGTAGGGAAGTTGAAGAGCAAATGGATCGGGTCGTTCATAGTGAAGCATGTGCATGACAATGGCAGTATTGTAATATCTAGTTTGTCATGTGACACATAACCTTTCATCATCAACGGATAGCTTTTAAAGCCTTATCTCAAGCATGAAACCTTTATGTTCGTAGTTGACTCGATCCAGATGGTATATTATCAAGAACTTCAGGCAACAACATCTGAAGATTTAGATAAGGAATCCAAAACATTTTTGAGTAGTTATCATTTTCTTCTTCTCTACTTTTCATTTTCCATTATTTTATTCTATCGAATATCTCACTCATCCCATTCATCATTGCTATACTTAGGATATACTTCATCCTAAGTAAAGGAGGATGAGTGTATATAGGTGTTCATTAATCCCCTGCTTGTCTCCTCACCTCTTGACCTTTTGTTTATACTTAGGGATATTTTACCCTAAGTATAGGTGGATGCAGGATGAGCTCCTAATTTGTTTATTCCCACCCTCGACCCTCCATGTCTTGTGTACAGTCTGTTACACCTAGAATTATTTGATCCTAACTATATGGGAGACGGTGGACTTCCTATTCGTTATTCAGTCGTTGTGGCATAGATTTTCCTATACTTAGTACCAGTTATGTCCTCTTTTTCTCTCTGATTTGAGGACATAGCTCAAGATAAATATAAGGGGGTCATATATACCTTGTATGTATTTTAGTCATAACTAATACTTGTGTATTTTCAAATAATATGGCTAATTGATAAAAGTTCAAGTATACATCTAATTCTGTGTATATATTGAGTAATAAACTTGGTAAAAATGTTTTGCAAAATGTTTAAAAAATGGTTGGAAAATCTTTATGAATTGTTTTTAAAACTATTTGTTGAAAAATGTTTTATAAAATGTTTTTAAGCCTTTGTAAAAATATTTTATTTGTAAAAATTTCTTTCATTTGTTTGAAACATTTTGAAAATCTATTTGCAAATAGTTTGGAAAATGGTTGAAAAAGTATTTTGAAAATCTATACATATTGTTTGAATAATCTTTGCAAAATGATTTTCAAATTTTGTCAATATTTGCAAAAAAATATTTTTTAAAACTATTTTTCAAAATAATGGTTTCAAAATGTTTGTAAAAGTCTTTTCAAATTATTTTGAGAACCATGTACATAAATCAAGCAAATAATTTTTTTACAAACTCTGTACATGAGCTTGTGAATAACCAACTTCTGTACATTCTTGAATCTTAATTCATGTAAATAACAATATGCACCCCCATGTAAATATCTGCACATATTTATTTCCCAAAAATCTTTTATTTCTAAAAAACATTAAAAAACTTTAAAATAAAAAAATGCAAAATATTTTCAAAAACTGCTTAAAATTTAGTAAAAATTTCAAAACCCATAAAAAATTCAAAACTAGGAAATTGCATCAGAAAAATATTTTCTTCATTGTGCATAAAAATTTCATTTTCGCATTGATATTGGTAATTGAACTACTCTAAATAAAATCCAAAGATTGGAGCATGGTTGGATATTAATTAACTTAATCATAGGATCCTTTAAGGAACTAGAATTGAGGCACTTCAGGTCTATTAGACATAATTTTTTTGAGACCAAAAGACTTGGTTCAGTGTCACATTGACTGCCTATGTATAACATTTCAGAACACATGCATGACTCTTATCAATAGTCACCTAACTTCCACACGTGCACTTTGCACTTTGCTCAACTCAGTTGAAGCAGTAGAGGGCAAGATTCGTCGGCATGAGACAAAAGCCAGTGGAAACATCAGAAGTCACAATAATGTGGCCATTGTTCCTCAACTCGAACCAAGAGCCATGAGGTCCAAGGACAGGATGTCGTGGGTTGCAATAATACTTCAAAAGAGGGATAGTCTACTGGCTTAAGAGCAAAAAAGTCTGTATGTAAATGATGTTGTCTATAGTATTAAAAAATGGAAAAATCAAAAACTCCAAAAAGAAAAGATGATAAAAATTAAAGAAAAATTAATTCCTGTCGGATCAATAGGCAAGCTTGAGATTCAAAGCCAAATATGTATGTGAGCCTACAGCCGGATGACTTGGATACATTGGTCAAGCATCCTAGGATAGATAGCTATACTGGCTATCATCCATTCTCTTCTCCACCACCTCTTCTTGAGCTAGTTGTACTTAAACTTAGAAGAGAAGACTCAGAGTCATAAGGGACTGTGTATGACATCGGATTGTTCTAACCTAGTTTCTGGGGAGACTTTGGTAGAGTTTTGTGATTCTTAGAGGTTGTTGTGTTTCAAGTCTGGTTCCCAATAAAGTTCCGACTAAACTAACAATCAAAAGATCTGACTGAGCTCCAAACTTTGATTTTGTAAAGACAAGTTTAAAAGTCATTTTGCTTTCTTTTTATTTTATTTATTTTTTTTCTACATTTATAAGCATATGTGTTTGCTAGGGACTATCCAAGACAAATATAGGACGCACTGAATCTCCATTTTATCACCTTCATTCTTTCATTTTGGCCTTAAATCCCTATCTAAATGCATAAATATATCATTAATTTGCCAAAATAAACACTCTGTAATTTGTAGAAAGTACTGTATAAAATATTGTTAGTTATTGTATTTAATTCCAAAATTAAAGATTTAAAGAATAAAGAAGGAAAGAAAAAAGAAATGAGACACCATAGGTGTTGAGTGACCCTAGACCCCGAGAGCCAGTCATTATGATGACTTGGTCGACAAGGAATACAGTATAGGGAGATATGGCAGATGAATTGTACAGAAAAACACAAAAACCCTAATTGCAAATTCATCAATAATTACTTTTTATCACCTATTTTATTCTTTATTATTTATATCTCAAATAAATAAACATTGTAAATGAATCTAGTTGACAAAAATAAAAGAAAAATACAAAATAGATTTCACAGAAAAATAATACACAGTGTGCCCGGGACACACAAAATAAAAAGCCACAAAGAAAACTTTGCAGGCCTATATCTCCTCACTATTGCATCAAAATAAACTAAAATCAACTTCAATTGTAGATAACTTTTAATAAGATATTTAAGGAAGGTAGTTTCATTTTATTTGGAATAAAGATTCAAACTATAGGTTTTGGGCCCATATTGTGCAATATACATGTATATTTTAATAATCATCTTTATTATTTGATTTTATTAAATTCTTTTTTTATAAAATTACTAATATTATTTATAAGGGAAAAATGGGGCTGCCCCCACCCCAATTTTCACAAATTTGTTTTTGGAAAAATATCACCATGTATATTCATACCTATATCCCTCCTATATGCCATTCGAATTTCGTCGGAAACAGACTCCCACGGCCTCCATGCAGACATTATTTTTTTAACAGTCGCAGTATTTTTTAAATTGACCCTATCTGGATGGAGGCCGTAGGAGTCTCTGTTTCTGACGAAATTCGAATGACATATAGGAGGGATATAGGGATGAATATACATGGCGATATTTTTCAAAAAAAGTAAAAAAATTGCTCAAAAATACGACGGGACAACCCCATCAACCCCTATTTATAATACATATACATAATTATAACAAAATAGTACCAATAAAATAAAAATAAAATAAATAATATATCTAAATACATATATAAGATATACTTATATATACCTATAATGTATATATACCTAAGTAAGTACACATACAAACTCAGAAAAATATAAATATTGTGATAATATCTAAAGGTATAAATAAATAAATAAATCCAAAATACCAAAACTACAAGAGAAAATAATGAAAAATATATCAAAAATTAAAAATAAAATACCAAAATTCAGATATTTTATACTTTATTTTACATGCAAATATTAATTTATAATTAAAACCTCAAAAAATAAAAATATGTATAAAATACTACATTGAATTACAAACATTTTTCATATTTTAATAAAAAACTAATCAATCCATTTGTTGTTTGTTATTTATTTTACAAGGTTTTTCTTCCAGGGAGTTTCCTGGTTGGTCCACGTGGACCAACCAGGTTATTTCCCTGGTTGACCTCATGTCAATACCACCTCTTCTCTCTTTCTCGGGCATTGATCTATGAGACTCCGTATCTTCACCATTTTTTCTACTTGAGCTCATGATGCTCTAGTTTGGCGTGATGCTTGATTCCTGGAGATTGAACATCTGTAATTCTCGAGCACACCTTAGATCTGGTTGATCTCCTTCGATTGAATCAGCATCTGCGATCAAAGTTCGTTTCGCAACCAGCCTATAAATAAGCACCTTCGGCATCCTTCTCGAGTTTAATCCTTATTCATTCCCTCTTGGCCCCTCAGAACCTGTGCAATTCGTTCCTCGTGGTGATAGCTTGAGATCTAGAGGCTTTGTAGTGAGGAGGAGGTGCGGAGTAGCGATCCATAACCACCATCGGAGGAGCTCTGCCGGTAGTTCTAGCTTCCTTGACTTCGATCGAGTCGAGGTCCATCCAGTTTTCCTAGGTAGATTTCCCTTCTAGTTTTCATTTCTTCTTTTAATTTTCGGTTTAATCAACTAGTTTCCTTCAATTTTCAAAATCTCCTAATACCTGGAGCTTGAGCTCTAGGGAAAATCCATTGTTATTCGCTCGTCAGATCCCCCCCCCATTTCCATATCATTTTCTACCCTTACATCTGCTCCATCAATCTCCCATCTCATCTACCCCTAATCCACCATGGATCTGGGAGTTAAAGATTCCTCTGCCACCCTTCTATAGAGCCACAGCTTCATCCCATTCCACGCCCCTTTTTGCTTAACCCCCTGGCCAAGGAAGTAGCCCTCCAGCCAAGGAGTCGATTGGTGCGGGCCTATGACTCCGAGGAAGCTTCTAGAGTAGCATTGAACACCAGGTGCATCACTAGGTGCTCAAATTTGTTCTGAGTGCTCGGAGCTCCCTCGCTTCCTTATATCGCCCCACTGCACGTAGAGGATCCTCAAGAAGCTATACCATCTGTTGGATCAGGAGGTGTCCTCCATAGCATGAAAATATGTCAAATCAAAAGTCGTCATCGCAAGTTCGCCCCGAGTTCTTCCAGATCCCATCAGAATCGTCCGATCAAGAACACGACCCAGATCTAATCTGGGTCGTTGAATCCATTTGAAGTGGTGGCTATAGAGGACCCTTGGATCTGACCCGTGGCATGAAGATGACACATCGATCCGACGAGTTTAAGTGGTAAAAATTGAAAGTAAGCCCTTTAACTTTTTGTATTTTATAAATATTCCTGTAAATAATTAATTAGATTCAAAACTTTATGGACATTTTACATGTATTCCCTTGTACCTTGTTGATTTTGCACTCTAGTCTAGTGTCAGGTCAGTGTAGCCATTTTGCAGGCGTACCCTTACGATTGTTGTAATTGTTATTTAGTCTATTAAAATTAAGTTAGCGTTCAAACTTTTTGGTTATTATGAACATGTGCCCTGCCTTTAATGTTAATTGCAAATATGCCCCAACCAGCTTGAATTAATTTTATTTTTGCATTTCTTTTAATTTAAAATAGCTTACGCTTAAAAATTCTCAAAAAAATAGGTGTTTGTGCATGATTGGCTACTAATTCATGCTATAAATTTTTATTTGATATTTTGCATGCATAATGTTTATTAAAAATAATTTAGAGCTATTTTATTCTCTATTTGACTTAAAAAATAGAGAACCATTTCAAAAAAATCCAAAAATAATAGCTACTATTTATTAGCCTATTTCCTCGGTCCATATCAAAAATTATAAAAATCTCAAAATAAACTCTTAAAATTAGCAAATCCTTTCTAACTCTAAAAAAATTAAAATATTCTGAAAAATCCCCAAAATATTACTTCATATTATGTTATTTTATTTATACATATTAGCATGTATTAAAATTGATTTTTGAGAAATTTTGGACCTTTTTGTTATTTTCATTTTTTAAATCAGTTCGACCTATTTTAAAAAGCTAATGTTTGCCTTATTTCTTATTTAAAAATCCCAAAAAATACAAAAATACCCTAAAATTTACAAAAATAGAAACATATTTGAAAAAATAAAAAGATTGTATTTGGCTATTTTTATTACTTTTATATTTATATATAGTACACTATATATAACCTATATACACTTATATGGTATTATATATAGTATCTATTATTATTAATTATTATAAATACCCTAGTATATTTTTAATCCCTTAAAAATAAAAAGGACTATTTTCTTTGTTTATTTTCTGAATTTGTATATTTATTAGATTTTGTATTTTATATTACTTATATTATCTATGCAACATTATATATCTTAATATATATACATATCCTTACATATTCATTATATATATTATATTAGTAAATTAAAAGGAAACTAAAATCATATAATTAAAAATTAATTATATATAAATAAAAAAGTAAATTATTTAGTTATTATTTTATTTAATTGACAACCCATATACACATTGATTGACTTTGTATACACCTATATCTACACGAGATTTATTTATTAATTTAAATTATACCTGCTATGTCTCGTACTTCTTATGTTCGAACCCTACTTGATTGTCCACCATACACTTGTTTGTAGGGTGTAATTACTTTTGATCAACACTCATCTGCTTTTATTGCTTCATCATTCTATTGTGGGTTGATTGTTGAACTACTCTTAATCCCATATGTGGTTGCCTCAGCGACGGTGTTCTCACCTTGTGAGAATACCTAACCATTGCAAGAGTCATTGGTTTTTCATGGAGCAATTAGGGTTACGGGAGAGTTGGATGAAAAACACAATCAGGATCAACCAACCAAGCAATAATACCCATGATTTCATCAACTTCACACATGAAGACCGAAAGAGTGTTGGTCATTTATCTTGTCATTTTTATTGGTGATCGTCAAAATTCAAGTCCATTACATAGGGCTAAGTAATAGGTTTTGAGAACTATCCTATGTATATGTCCTCATCTCTCTACATGCAATCAGATCATGCATATAATGCGTGTATTGCTCTCCCATAATCTAAGGTTCGTTTTACTTCATTTTATTTTTGTTGACTTGTATTAACCATCTCAATTTTATGCTTTAGGTTATCATCGAATTAAGGTGAGCACAAATTGAGCATTCATCGTCTAACGACCATTCCTAATTTCCATTTATATCCTAAGTGATAAATCAAGGGGAAGATCAAGAAAAGCCGATGCATTCGAAAAACCATGATGCATTCTTGAGAGAAAAACTACAGTGCCTCCAACATTCTCCATGCACATGTAAGATGGTATTTAATTTTTTACACTATATGTATGCAAGTAGAAAAAACTACATCTAAACATTATACTATTAGCGGGAAGATTTGATTTAATGCTTGGCTAAATCAATCGATGTTTACGTGTATCTCAATGAATCAAGGAGATGAAGTGAATCTCCGTGATCTTTATTGGTGTGTCCTAACCTACGTATAAGCACAAAATATAAGAAATAATGGAAGCTCGGAAAGTTGTACCTAACCCAAGGTTCGAACACTCAAGAAGCCTCACACAGACTAGGGTGAAACATGCTCAAAACAACACATGCCATGTCCATGTCCATGTACATACACGAACCCTTAAACAAGGACCGTTGAAATACAGTTATTTACAAATATATACAAAACTGAAATGAAATGCATTGCTAGTTCAACTCCTCGATGTCTTCAGAATTTCTTCTGCAGCTCCTCGCAGTAGGAGCTCTAAACTCCATGCCTACATGTTAATCGAGCGCCCTCCATCTCCACGGGCCCTGCTAGAAAAGAAAATTGTCAGAAATATATCAGGAAATTTAATCAACAAAAATGATGCAAAATCAAACACTACATGAAGACCTAAATATTTGAAAATAATCAATTAAAAATAATACATTTATATCCAAAAAATCTACAAGGATGAGTCGTGTCCCAAGTAACGGTGCCATTTGATAAATTGCAAAATGACCTCTTTATAATTCCATATATTGTAGCACATGAGGCAATTTGTATATAAGAAGAGTCGACCACATGCTTGATACGTGGAGATGCATTTTTACTTGGCACGCATATCAAGGTCAAACATAGAGCACGAGCCTCCTCATCGATTAATCATAAGTTGATGATTAAACTTAAGCAATTAAATTCTTGATTTGGGTCTTCTCAATGTAGACATAATGCACACAAAAATAAGGCAAAACAATATGTGCAAAATAATGCAAAAATAAGCATGCAAGACAAAGGTGCAATGAATAAATTGCATTAGATGAAGGTATTTTTATTGATTTTTAAGCATTTTATATATGGTACATGATACAACATAATACAATGTGTACTAACAGAATGATGAGCACATAACATGCATTTTTTATTTGTTTTAGCAGTTTAAAATTATGGTATATGCTATGTTATACAATACGATGATTAAAGCAAAAAATACGAGTTAAAACAATCCAATCATTAAGCCATCAAAAGAGATTCCATTTCATCATCAATTGGAGCACAAAAATATATCAGAGATCTAATAATCATTTAAAATGAGGAGAAAATGACACATTAATCATTTAAAATTTTGCATATTAAGTTATACATCAAATAAGTTAAATAATCATGCCACTAGGAAGAGCAACAAATTAACAACATAATGAAACTGAAATTACGTGATTTGGAGTTCATATGCTCAAGATATTAATTAAAGAGGCCATGTCCATATTTGTAATAAAAACATGGAAAGAAAATAGATAAAATATGATAAAAGGTCCTTAGGCATATGAAATAATGAAATACTGGTGGGGCTCCTGTATAAATTTCCCAAGTGCACACATGAGGCACACGTGCCTGGGATGGACCTAGTTGCAATAATTGAAAATAAAGAGGTACGAATTACAATTTGCCCAGGCTCGGGAGGCGAATGAGGGTTAGTTGTAGGTTCGGGACATGTGTCGTGTCCCGATGCTTCGTCTTAGCTTCGGTTCCACCGAGCCTCCTCGAGCAAGAACAAGGATGGCGCATTACATGGGCCATATGATCAAGATGTTCGGATGGTATCTAGAGCACATGGCTCTGCCTACATCCTCATCGAGTGCCGTGGTGAAGGAAGGGCTCCGACGAGCCCCCTAAAGCTCCTCTACCATCAAGGCCTTGTGCAGATTATCGGGAAAGCTTGTAGGAAGGTTGGCGAAGAACCTAAACATTGGAGGGTGCTACGGAGGAGGTTGAAGCGATTATCCAGCGCTAACTCACTGGCTTGGAGGTCCTAAAACGGAGCAGAAGTCTCAGATCTGACCATTGATGATTTGACCTGCAAGGATTAGATGGATGATATACGAAGTAAGGGGAGTTGAGTGGAGGGCTTGTATGGTAGAGAACGTGTATCTCGAAGTGGGTCTTCCTCCACCTACATCAAAGGAAGATGCTTGGGATGATGGAGGTCTTGGAGGTAGGAGGTGGTGATCGGAGTGGTCAACATGAGTGAGTGAAATGCGACGAAGGTGGTGGTATAGTGATGATGGTGAGAGAAGGAGTGTGTGCAGCTACGAAAATAGGAGAAAATCAAAGAGGAAGAAGATCATACATGGTCGGAGAGGGTCACCAATAGAGGTAGTGACCTGGCCTGAGGCTCCGTTGGAGCCTCCGGTTGCTCAACATGCGCTATCGGAGCATGGGGCTCAATGGCGAGAGGAGATTCCATGACTTGTCTAGATCTCGAAGGGTCACACTTGAGGGTGGTGGCCTATCATTGGAGCTTGATCCACCCCCCCCCCCCCCAATCACGGAGAGGAGGAGAGACCTATGGGGGACCCCCGTTTAGTGGTGGACATGGGTACAAGGAAACAGAGTAGGGGTTTTTAAGGAGGGGCTCCAGCACTTACAGTGGTGGAGGGGGTGTACTGCAATGGATGCTGGAAGAGATGATGGCATGCGTGTTGGAGGGGAGTTAGGGCTATGTGAGAGAGAGGTTAGATCATCGATAGGGTGGACGTAACGGCTGAAGAAAATGGGTGATGAGTAGAGGGCACGAGGGTAATGTGGGAGAGAGGGGTTGACCGGAGGTAGGATACAGAACATGAGTCGTTGGATCATGCAACCCAACGGCCCGAAAGAGGGGAGCGAGGTAATGGATGGGATCAGATCAGGGGATCTGATCCTATGGTGGGGAACATGACGTGAAGGGATGGTTAGGATGAGAGCTGGGGCTTCATTCTACGGTGGTAAAAAGTTGGAGACATTGAGGATGCCTAACTGTTGAATGTGAAGCAATCACACAGCTATGAATGAAGGTGGGTGTAGGCCGTGTAGATTGCATTAGGGGAGGTGATCTGAGGGTGGAGAAAGGAGCGGAGATGAGCGGTTTAGATGGAAGCGAGAAGGTTGGATTAGACAACCCAAGAGCAGGTCAGGTGGCACAAAGGGAAGAGGGTCGTGGGGTGGCTCAAGAGAGTGCCATGTGGCCCAATAGATTTATTAAAAAATAGGCAAATAAGGGGAAATTCAAACAGAAATAAAAGAAGGCTAAAATCAGGAAAAAGTGAAAACATGGATGCTGTAGGCCTCGAGGAGATCTACAAGTTTCATGTTGGACAAAAAGCCAAAAAAAGGTCAAATAAATAAAGCAAAAAAATTTAAATATCTTTTATACATAAAAATACTCTTTTTAATTCTTTTGTGAATTTTATCTTTTTAATTTCTTTTTTAAACCCGAGATAAATATATAAAATATTTAATATAATTATTTTTGGAATTTTTAGTAGGAAATAAAATAAGATAATAAAAGGGGTTGATTTTATATATTAATTAAGGTTATTTACAAAAAGAGAGATAATTATTAATTAAGAAGAATTATTGATGATTTTTATTAATTTATTCAAGCTCGAATGATAATTAGGAGATATAGTGATCATGATATTCATCACCTATTTTCGTAAGTGTAGAAACCAAATAGGAAACAACATAAAGAAAAACAAATTTACATGGAAATCCTATGACGAGTCGCATTTCAACAATGCTAATTAATCCTTGTTGTTATACGGTCAAATACAAGACCATCATAACCGAGCAAAGATCTCCACGTGGAGTGGCTCAGTTAAACATTTTCAACGAGAATAAATCCAGCTCGAACTCAAGGACACGAGCTCTGGATGTGACTAATTAAGTCCTAATACTTTGGTTAAGTGATTAATATATTATATAGGTCAAATGCACACAAAATGATGCAAGACATCACTTATGCAACATAATGCATTTTTATTTAATTTTATGCAAGTTAATTAATGAAAAATGCAAAAAAAGTATAATTAAATACACACATGCATATAAATACACAAATTATGCTCTTGAAATGATATAATGATTCAAGGAGGATGTTGAATTAAAATTAGAGTCCAATTGTTACTTAAGATGAAGCTAGATTATATTAATGGTATTTTAATTCATAAGCATGCATCAAATTATATCTCTAATTAATTGATCTATTTTCATAGCTCATATCAATGAATAATTAATGCAATATTATAAATGACTAAATAAGCATCATAACAAAATTGAAATTATTGAAACTGAAGTTCATATGCTCAAGATATAGAGAAAATACTCCAGGCGAATAACAAAAAGAAAATATAACAAAAACATATACAAAACATATCAAACAGGTCCATAGAAGGGCAAATTTGTAATTTGTAAAAGTTGTAGGGCCTTATCAAACAAGTAAGAGGGAAATGGAGCTTCAGATCAGAGCTGTAGGGCCTTATCAAAAGATCAAAGCACTGTTTGACCAGATCAGTGCATGCATATTATTTGTGAGTGAAATGGGGGGCCAAGGAATAGAGAAGGTGATGGGTCCAAATGGGTTCCCTTCTAGCACATCGGAGAAGACATGAATGGGGTGGACTGGGGTCTGGCAGATAGGAGAGACAGAGGGAATCCTCCAGTGTACACCCCTTATGTCTAACAAAGGTCGAAGGAAGTGCAAATCATAGTGATATCAACTATACAAGGCTCTAGAAATCAAAGAAAAAGATTAAATGTTGGAGCTACTTTGCAAGAAAAAATAAACAAGAACAATCCTTTTTATTTTTTAAAGGGTTTAAATATATTTGTAGATATTTATAAATAATAATAGCAAGTATAAATATATATAACTAGTATAAATATAGTATATAAGATCTTATATTTTTTAATATAGTTATATACTCAAAAACTAAAAAATAAAATGTTCTCCTGGTTTTTAACATTTTCTTCATTTCTGTGATTTCTTTTGATAATTTTTTTTTCTAATTTCGATTATTTTTGAAGTCTGAAATATTTCAAAATAGTAGTTTTAATAAATAGGTCAAACTCTTTTGGGTTCTAAAAATAGAGAATTAGTTTAAAAATACCTAAAACTATTTTAAATATAAACTATATATTATAAATAAAAATACAAAATAGAAACAAAAATTTTGGGGGTTTTAATTAATTTTTACTGATTTTTTTAGTGTTTTGTTATTTTTAGTGTTTTTTTCTTTTATATTTTCTATTTTTTCTAGAATTAGATAATGTAGTAATAAAATGACTCTAATTCTTTTGGAATTTTTAAAGAATGTTTTATAGTTTTTTTCTTTTTTTCTTTGTAAACATGGAATAAATAGCTCCTAAATGATTTCTAATAAATGTAAAAATGTGTTTAAATGCTAAATCAAAATATGGGTGAATATTCACACAATATCAAGAATCCACATAAATTTTCCCATAATTTTTTATGTGCTGGAGCCATTTTTAGTAAATGAAAAAACTAAAATAAAAATACAAGCAGGAACAATAACCTATTCGTAATTTTCAAAAACTAAACATGCATTCTTTAACATATCAAAGCACTCAAGGGGTACATACACAATTTATCTGCAAAATAAATATATTCAACGCATGTTAGGGACTAAAATGCAATTAAATAAAAGTATACGAAACTTAGAGCAATTTCACACAAAACAGTACACTGAATATGCAAAATATGGGATTAAATAGAAATATAGAAACCTGGAAGGACCTAAGTACAAAATACCTGGCCCCCTCATGTTTATGGGCACATGAGGTGACATTGATTGAACCTAAATGCAAATAGGAGAGAGATGCGGGAGTCACATGCAAATATTAAAATTATGTTACAATGCTACCTAATAGTTCTTGACTAAACAAAAATAACGAAAAGTGGAAGGGTACTGGTGAAATATATTCAATGAGGCATGTGATCCAGCGGTTGATATCACACCACGTATCCCACTTATGCGCGATAAGACGGAAGGGGAGGTGCAACAGTTCGTTTCAACTGGATGGCCCTTATTAGATCTGGGACGTGTTATTGATCGTACGGATCAGGAGGGGTCACGAAAACAACTCAAGAACAACAGCTTCCTTGGCTTTGATCGAAGATTAATTGCAGCTTCAAAATTCGTTTATCATTCCGATAACCCTAGGAGATTTCTATTGACCTTCCACGTCTAGAGGTGACCACCAGAAGTTTCCAGTCCCAACAATAGGGACATGGAGCTAGGTGTGCTGCACATGACCTAGAGCTCAAAATGAAGCTCCAAAGCTTCGCTCCAAGCCTCTCTTTGGTCCTTAACCTGCGTAAAAAGGTAGCATGACTCGAGGTGGTTCTCCTCGACCGAAAATGAAGATGGATTGCATGGTGAAATGGATGGGTGGAGAGCTCCAGTGGAAGGCAGAGAATAGAGCTCGGATCTCCCGATTCCTAGCATGAATCGAGGTGAAATGATAATGCTTTCGGAAAGTAAATGAAGATGAACAAGGATGAGGTCATTATGGATTGATATAGGGTGTGATTCATGGTGATTTTGACTTGGAGGAGGAGCTCTAAGTGAACTAAAATCTTGGATTAAATATAGTTCACTGATTAAATGCTAAAATGAAATACTAATATACTCTACTTGAAAGAAAAGTCATTGAAAGAAACCTAAAACTGCATCTCATACCTATGGAATAGGGAGCAAGAGAAAGCTTCACCGTAAGCAACGTCGGTAAGCTTTTATCACCACCTCCGGCCACTCTTTGTCCACGCCAACACATCGGCAATGTCTTTGTTGTCTCCAAGAACTTCAATCCACCAGAAGATAGGGGTTACCGAGGGTAGAGAGGGATCAAATGAAAAAAGGATGCGAGTTTTCATTATTTATAAATAAACAAAGGAGGTGATTTGCAAAGGACATCTAGGTCAGCTCGATGAAGATCGGTGGAATCTGATTTTAATGGCATGATTTAGGGAGATCCCATCGATAATTTTGTTGAGAGCACGAGATGTTTTCATCATTGGTTTCTATGGGGAAATGGGAAGAAGTGGGAGGGTTGGCATGTCTGGCAAGTTAGAGGTGCCAAATGTGGTAGTTGGCCGAGGTCAACAAAAGAATGATTCTGGATTGTCCACATGAACCAAGCGGAAATCGAGTGGGGAGAATCCCTTATTAATTCAATATAAAGTGATAAAAGATTTTATTAATTTTAGATTTAAATATAAAAAATGTTTCTTATTTTATGTAATATTCTATTGCAATTTTTATTTTTTACAAGTTAATTTATGAGGTGTTAATATTTACATGTATATATATGTTTATATCGATGTATTTAGTATATTTTATTTTTCTTTTGAAGTGTTTATTTCTAAATGCAATTATATATTTTCTATATTTATAACTTATTTAATTACACATGTTAGTTTAATTTTCTGATTTTATTTATTAACTTAAATAAATAAGTATATGCATTATATAAGTATGGTTTACCTATATATTATAATACATTATTTATTTTAATGCACTTTTCATGCATTTATTTTATGTTTATTATTTGCATGTATTCAAATAGTAATTACAAGTATATATAAATAAAAAGAGGTTAAAAATAGAAAATACAAAAATAATGAATATTCTATACAGGTATATAGTACAATAGGGACCCAAAAGTCAACTTTTCCATCCCAATTTCATATTAAATGAAACCAGCTTCACTAGATAGATAATTAAAATTTTAGAATAATAAAGGTGAGTTTGGTCAATTTTGAGTATGTATGGAGAAGATACAGGTCTAGGAAGTTTTCTTTACGGCTTTTTGTTTTGTGTGTCCCGAGTAAACTATGTATTATTTCTAAGTGAAACCAGTTTTTTAATTTTATCTGTATTTCAATATACAAGTTCATATAGAGGGTTTTATTTTTTGGGATTTAAAAATAAGAAAATAAAATAGGTCCTAGAAGGCATTTATTTATGCAATTAATTAGGATTTTAAGAGGTGTTTTTGTATAGTTTTGTACCCTATCTCCCCCTACTTTATTCTTTGTCGACCAAGTCATCATGATGATTTGGTCTCGGGGTCTAGGGTCACTAAGGCTTTTTGACACTTCATTCTTTTCTTTTCTTTCTTTTATTCCTTTTATTTTTGGGATTAAATGTGTATATTTATGCAGTATTTAGGCATCTATTATTGAGTATTATTTTGCATAAATAAATGCAATATCCATGCATTTAGCTATGGAATGAAGGCCAAAATGAAAGAATAAAGGTGATGAAATGGAGATTCATAACTAACATGGACATGTGTTTCATGGATTTTCATCAGGTCATCGAGGTAGAGAAAACATGTTGGGAGCAAGGCTAGGATGGCCTCTGGTCATCACTTCAAACCTGGGCAGCAACATCGGGAAGCTTCATGACCAGCGAAGACCATGGTCATGCCCCATTGGACATGAGTAGACATCGGAGCTTCGACTCTATCAAGGCCCCTCCATTTCATCCTCTCATTATCACTAGAGGATGGGCATGACTAGGAGCAAGCTCACATAAAGGAGGATAGTTATGCGTAGGAGACGATGATCTAGTATTTAAAGATGAGTTGGAGCAGCTCCCTGAGGTTTTAGATGGAGTTCAACCATTCCTCCTTGACCGAAGGGTGGATGGGAATGGAATTTAGGTCAAGGGTGAAGATGTGGTGGTTAGTTCTTGGTTGTGGGCCAGTCCGATGTCGAGGAGGTTGATTGGAGAACTTGGGATAAATTGTAGATGACTGGGCGGTTATGGTTTGTGTTGTGCAGAAAAGGATGAGTGGGAGGTTGATGAAATGTTGGGATCGTTGGATCTAACGATCCAACAGTGGCGTGCAAGGTGCAATGATGTGGTCCTGATCTCATCGGATCTAAGCGATTAAATGGTGGTGATGAGAAGCGAGCGTGGGTGAAGCATATCCATTAGATCAAAGAAGATCTAACAGCTGGGAAGGAGGACATAGTATGAAGAAGGGTCGGGGCACGTGGCTTCTCCATAGAGAATTGTGTGGCCCAATAAGAAAAATGGAAAATGAAGAAAATAAAGGAAATCAAAATAAAATATTTATAGGTGTCAAATCAAGAAGAGTTCAACATGAAAGTTGTAGATCTTTTCAATATATACAAGTTTCATGTAGAATCAAAGTCAAAAGGTAACATTTGTACATAGATATATTTTTGGAAGTATTTTATGGTACTTAAAAAATACTTGTTTTAATTTCTTTTGTGGTTTTTTTGTATTTTTAGTTATGAGTAATGTTAAAACAAATTTATACAATATTAATTTAATTTAATGGAATTTTAATATTACGAAAACACTAACAATAAAGGAATAATAATTGTTTTTTATGTACAATTAATTAGGGTTAGTTATATACAAGGGTCAATTTGCTATTGTGAGTTAATTATCAATGAATATTATGGAATTGTTTATATTAGAGGGATAATAAATAATAAATATGATGATAAATCATTTATTTGTCACCCTACTAAGAGGGAAACACCAAGGAGAGCACAAAGTCCCAATCTCCTCTGGAGATTTGGATACACTTCACAATGTTTTTCTCAACACAATCAAGGGGATATGAATACAATATAAATAAGTATGGGAAAATGGTCCCTCATCAAAGATTCATTTACCCAATAATGCCACTCATCATTAGCACCCCCCTCAAGTTGGGTGTGCATGTCAAACATACCCCAATATGTTGATGAATAGTCATTCATCTTCCTTTATTCTTCCATATTTATTTAAATCCCTATCAAAATACATGTAAATAATGCTAACTTGTACAAATTAACATTCTTTATTTGCATATAATTAATAAACAAATACTTGTATTTAACACCAAAATAGAGAATAAAGAAAATAAAAAAAATAAATGAAGTATCAAACATACCGAATGATCCTCAACCGTGAAACCAAGTCTATATTGAATGGGTTGATAAGGAATAGAGTAGGAGGAGATGAGGGCTATACACCATAAATATTCATTTTTATTCTATTGTATTCTTCACATGACAAACATCAAATAATAAAGTTTTCAACATGAAATTGTACATAAAAATACATAAAAAAATGACAAAATAATTGCCTACAAAAATAATGCACAGTGCAACTAGAACACACAGATGAACATCCGCAAACCGAACTTCACATATCAATGCCTTCTCTATATAACTCAAAACTCACCTCCATTGTATTCCAAATTAAATTATATATCTAATGAAGTGGTTTCAACAAAAATGGAGTTAATATACAAAAGCCAGCTTTTTAGGATACCATAGTACTATGTATCTGTATATAATATTTATTAATTCCATTCTTTATATTTTTTCTCTTCTTATATTTTTAAATAATTGTATATAGTATTCAAAACACATTAAAATGTACACACAAAATAAACCTATTAAAATACACTTAAAATAAACAATATATTATAATATATAGGTATAATATACCTATAATATATACATAGATTTATTTATGCTTGTAAATAAAATCATAACAAAAAAGCAAAAATATGTAAATATGTATTCAATTATATTATAAATATATAAAATGTGTAATTATTATAATCAATATTAAAACACATAATAAAAATAAAATACCCAAAAAATAACTATATATACCTATATATAAACATGTAAATATTAACATCTTACAAACTAAGTTGCAAAAATAAACAAAAATCAACATAAAATAGTTTCAAAAATAAACATGTTTCATGTTCAAGTTTTACATAAAAAACATTTCCATTTATTATTGATTTTACACGCATTTTCATTTTTTTATTTTTGTCTTATTCAGCTGATGTGGACCAATTGCACCTCAGCTTTTATTGTTCTTTGGGTCAACTAATCTGCCTTCATCTCTAAATCTGTTAGAGCTCACGAGCGACCTCCTTTCTTCCATTTTTCACTCCTCCATATCTCGTTCGACCTTGTGATCATCTCCTTCCTACAAATACCTCAACCCTCTTCCATGCACATTTCCTAGCCTCCACTAACCACTTCTCCTCCGCACGCCACCTTATTCTCGATCTAGTCAACCGCCACTATTTATGAATAATCTCCTCCAGCCATTTTTTTATTTTTCTGATCCATTTAACTCCACTGTAACCCCAAAAAATTGCCTCGTGGTTGAGCTCCTTAGTGACAGGAAGGTCAGCTCCTTTATTTGCACCGTGGACAAGGTAAAAGAGATGATATCTAGTTGTCACTGGAGCTCCGCTTAGGCAAGGTTCTTCTGATCTGGATAACCCTTATCAAGCTGTTAATTGAAGTTTTTTAGATATCAATTTTTATTCTTATCTTAGTTTAATCATCAAGTTAGTTTAATTTCTAGTCATTTAGCCTAAAATCCCAAATTGTAGTTCGTCGGAGCTTAGAGCTCCTAGAACTGTGTTACTGTGCTCCGACCATTATGTCGACCTGCAACCAGATCCATCACATTCCCCTTTTAGTTCTTCATCTAACACTCCATCTAGATCCCTCTGACATTACCTAGATCAAGATCTCCGAACTTCATCAGCCATATTTGTCAGAGATCCACCATCTGCCTCATTTTTTGTGCAATCCCACTTCAAATCAGGTCGAGGACGTTCCCCCTCGATCCCTCTTTGCTTTTGTGCAGGAAGAACACCAAATAACATACATGGATGAAGAATCAAAGGAAGAACATGATTCCAGGTCGTCAGAGCAAGAACTTTACTCCATGCCTCCTCTGATGAGGCCCAGAGTTCATCGAGCCTTCTTGTAGGTACGCAAGGCCCCATGAAGAAGAAGAGACAAATGACAAGGTGTTAGGTGCCAAAGTAGCAAGAAATTGCCAGTCAAAGGTCGAAAGGAAAGTGTTCTTCCTTGTCTTCCTCCTCCCTCTGCCATCGTTGGATGAAGGTTGAGGCCCAAGTCTAATCCTAGTGGTTGATCTCTGGTGAAGCAGTACGACTCCAGAGCCCTCGGATCATAAGTAACGATGCATGGTGCATGCTCATCTAGCCATCTCCGCCAGCACGGTCAAGGCACACACCTCGTGGGATAAATCGTATAATCTCCAGACACATTTTTTTTATTTATAAATAGTCTTACAAATATAGAAAATAGTGTAATATTTTTAATAAACTTGTAAGTAGGACCTTACACTTCTCATAATTACAAACATGTCCTTCCACCTCACGTGTAGCCTTACGTGTAGCGACACGTGAGGCTTTGTAATTTCTGCGCATGTACCCCTTTGGATCTGGGATATATTATTAAATGAAGTAAATGTTTCTATAAATTAAAATTAGGTCCTCAAACCAAAACATTTTATTTTCTTCTATTTTGTGCATATTAAATATTTTTGTTTCTTTAAAAATTATAGGAAAATTATCAAATACGAATGGATCCATGCTTAAGCTCGCATAATTTTTATTTGGCATTTTAGATAACATTTCGATTTATTAAAAGTACAAAATGCATTTGCACAAAAAAAGTATATTATCAATATTATTGAACATTCTACCACATACTAAAAAATTATTAAAAATAAATAATATAAATTATAAATTTTCTAAATTCTAAAAATCTTATTAAAATTAGCAAAAATTCTTTAAAAACCTAAAAATATAAGTCTCTATTTGTGAATTTTGTAAATTGTATATAATATATATTTAATTATTAGTATAATTTAGGACTTATTTATATTTATTAAACCTAAGACAAACTTGGATAGTTAATCTGTGCATTGTTTCATTATATTTATTACCTTAAATATACCAAAAAATTAGTAAACAAATATGTACCAAAAATAGCGAAAAATATAAAAAAATCACAAAAATATTTTATTTCTTATATTTTGATTATATTTTGACTTGAAGAGATATATATCTCTATATTATACATATATACTATATTTTACTTATATAACATATAATATTATATTATTATATATAAATATATTTCCTTCTATTAAGAATAAAAAAGAAATAAAAATTCACAAAATTAAAAAGAAAATATAAAACAAAAAATAATAATATGAAACAATTAAAAATACAAAGAAAATAATACAATTAAAAAACCATAAAATACAAGAAAAAAGTAGATAAATAAATATTAATTATTATTAATTAGTAATAAATATTATTAATAATTATCTACACTCGTTTGGTCATGTTTTTTGACCTTTACACTACTATACACATCTATTGTAGAGTTAGAATAAATTTTAACTCACTTAACATTTATCACTTAATTTAATTAGGGGGATATCTATTAATTGAAAGATACTTGGTCACACAGTGATTGCTAATTATGTCTGATTAGCTTATCGGTACAGAACCTCTCTATAAAATGGCACCTTTGCTAGGAGGCAACATAGTGTAGCTCGTATATAATGTGTTTATTTTCTTTCATTATTATATGCTTTTATTTTGTTATATATTGTGTTTATTTATTCTAATCATGTTTGTTTGTGACTTTTTTGTGAGGACCCACATGTCAAAGGAGGACTTCTTAGGAGACCTATGCACCCTTACTAAGAGGAAGTCAGCTAACCAAGTTGATAGGAGACAGAGCAATAAAGGAAGCATGAGTCTTAGTAGAGCAGAGTAGAGTAGTTTAGTATAGATTTTTTTATATTTTTGTGGGAGAGAGAGATTAATTATTAGCTGTAGTAATGCATGAGACTTTGGACACTTGAACTATTTGAGCCTATTTTACCAAGGGTTTGTTCACTTGGGGGCCCACGTGGTTTTTACGTGTTTTCTTGACTTGTTCACCTTTATCATCCCTATTTTTCCTTTTATTTTTAATTATTTTTTAGCTATTCGTCTTTTTCGACTTTTTTTATTTTACGTCTTCTCTACTTGATCCTGGTGATGAATACCCATTCATTAACCATTATTCCTTTATTTTGTCTTTAAATCCCTAGATAATTGCATGTAAATATAGCTAACTTTTGCAAATTAATAATCTAACTTTTGCCTATAAATAATGCTTAAAAATATGTATTTAAATAAAAAAAATGAATAAAGAAAAGAAAAAATAAAGGATTTATTGCAGACACTACCTGACTATAAACCTTGAGACTAAGTTAATATTGACTTGGTCGAAAATGAATAAAACAAGGGGAGATAAGGGCATAAATACAGATAAAATAACATAGTACCCTAAAAATCCTAGGTGCCATGTACACTGAACACACCTCTAACTTACAATAATTTATATACACTCACATATACTTCAAATAAAAATGTTTTAATGCCAAAATTGTACATAAAAATACAAAAAAACAAGAAAAAATTGATTGCGCATAAAATAAGGTAAAGTGTGACTAGGACATAGATGAAAAAGCTGCAAAAAGAATTTTATAGATCCATATCTTCTCCATATGAATTCAAAATTGACCAAATTCATCTTTATTGTACTCTAAATTAAGTTATTTATCTAATGAAGGTGATTTAATTGAAATTAGAGTTAAGATGCAAAAGATGGCTTTTGGTTCCCTAATGTAATATATACATGTATATAATAATCAATAAATTTATTCCTTGTATTTTTAGATCATTTATATTTTTATATATTTGTAAATATTACACAAAAAATTTCAATAATAAAGTTATATTGATGCAATTAAAAATTCATTAAAATAACTAATTTATTAAAACATATAGGTAAACTATACCTATATAATATATGTTTATAATTATTTAAGTGAATAAATAAAATTAGAAAAATAACTAAAATATGCAAATGCGTATTAAAATAAGTTGTAAATATACAAACTATGTACATAAATTAATATACATATTGCAAAATAAAAATTACATACACCATACATAGCTAATTATACATATAACTATATGTAAAAATTAACACAAAATAAATAGGTGATAAAAAAATAAAAATCACCTAAAATAATACGTAAAATAAGGAACAACTTTCATGTTTTGAGAAAAAATTAATAAAACATTTGCTATTTTATTTTCCTTTTATTTCCCTTTTTCTATTTTGTCTCTTTGTGGCTGTCGTGGACCAATTAGGGAGAGGCCTTGGTTGACTTGGGTCAACTCCTTTCTCGGATCGACCCTTTCCATGCGTTTTCCTTTTTTCACGTTTCTTTCCTTACCAATCTAGATCCCCTCTACCCTCGATTTTTTCGTGTGAAATCTTCACCTAATCCTAGTATTTCACGTCGATCAAGAGCCAACGCCAGTTGACTCTTGATTCCATCAAAAACTCTAGGCGAATTACCTCTCTCGAGCATTTTTGTATATAAACTTAACTCCTCCCATTTTGATTTTATAATCCCTCTTGCGTCAACTATTGCTCTGTGGATCAAATATAGGTGTGTTCCTCTATAAAAGGGAGTGAATCCAATTGATTCACATCGAGGAGGAAGGTGATCGCAAGTGATTAAACCAACACCAGACAAGTCTTCGACAATCCTCTGCTCTCAGCCCTATCAAACAGGTGAGCTGCTCTTTTATTTGCTTTTTCAATTCCTCGCAGTAGCAATAGAGTAGTTTAGCATTTCATTTTAATTGATTTCGTTAATTATTCCCTAATATACAGAAATTGAAGTTTATCAAAGATCTAGTCTCCTACCTCTGTTCACCATGATTCACTCGTGCTCTGCCTAGCATGACCAATTCCACATCTTGGCCACATTGTATTATGCCGCCCTGACCCATTTCCACCCAAGAGCTTGCAAAGATCTGGGAGATTATCACCCCTCCTCCGTTGTTCGTTGGAGCTGCTCCGACATGCTTCATATCACTCCATTTTGCCACAAAACAGCCCAAATTCCTTCGTTTCTTCGTTTGTGAGCTAACTATGTAGGTTTTGGAGGTGATAGACCCTCGAGGGTCGAATTTTGACCAAGTTGAAGGTCACCCTGGTGCTCCTACTTCCCAAGCCTTCCAAGACACCACCGATGGGTCTCAGACTGATTTGAGCACACCACTAGATGCGAGGGAGCTTCAGCTCCATTCTGAGCTCACCAAGAGCTTCCCAAGTGATCGGACGACGAAGAAATCATCGATTGAAGGAGGTCAGGCTCAGCCTTCTTCCCTGTTCTTCTTAAGCACCAGTAGCCGTTCGATCAACCTTCAGCTCTAGTTTTTATCTTCGTAGCTAGATCAAGCCATTGCTCGTAGTCATATCCAACTCCATCTCTGATCCTAGACCTCCATCACTAAAGGGGTATTCGTCATATAGCGCCACGTTGATAATTGATGAGCCATCAATTATTGGATAGTGAGCATTTTTTGGTATATTGCGGATCTTTCCCTACCTTTTTTATAATTTATTTTTAGTCCATAAACTTCCAATAATATTTTAAACATTTTTGTAATTTACACTTAAGGAATAGATCTTTCTCTTATTTATACTTTAGTCCAATCTGTGTTACCTCACGTGCTTGTGCGCATGAGGGGGCAGAGTTGTTTGCATAGACACCCTTGTAGGTCTTTATATTTCTATATGAACTTTGAATATTAGTGTAATATTTTCTGGTAAATTTGCGTATTGAGCCTAAGTGTTCTAGAGAATTGAATTTATACCCTTGTTAGTGGGGATAATATATTTATATTCCGAAAAATTTCATCTATGACTATGTACTTGTCTAAAATATTAACAAATACTTTAAACTTTTATGGAAATTGCATTTAGGTCCCTATATTGTAGATTTCAATTCGTGGTTGTACTTTAATCATTAAAAATAACATTTTGCATCTAAAATTTATAGGAAAATTATCTAAGTGTTTATGACCATTAAATATCACATATATTTTTCTAAGGGCAATTAATAATATTTTCCTATTCTTAAAAATATAAAATATTCCATCTTCTCTCGTTTAGCATTTAAAAATCTATAAAAATTGCAAAATGTTCCAAAAAAATCTAAACAATTCTCTTGTATTTATTTGTGTATTTTGATTTTCTGAGCTTTCATTTTTGCAAATATTATCAAAAAACTCTTAAAAATAAAAACACTGAAAAACTTATAAAAATCTAAGAATAATAGAAAAATAATAAAACTAACTTTTTAATTTTTCTTTAGATTGCCTAGTATTCAGGAAAATTGAAATTGAACTCAATCTATTATAATAGATATTTATTAAACCCATTTCAATGTCTTCGATTTACTATTTTATTTGTTTTGAGTATTCCTTATTTAAAACTACATAAAAATTCTCAAAAATTATCCAAAAATTACCAAAAATAGAGGAAAATGATAAAATACAAAAATATCTTATTTCTGAATTTTTTACTTTATTTCTTATATTTAAAAAAATCCAAAAGGTTCTCTTGTTCCTTTCTCTTTATATATTTTCTATATACTTATATATATTATATCTATAAATCTATTATCTTAGAAATTAAAATTAAAAATTTGCATAATTAAAAATATAAAATATATATTAAAATAAAAAACCATAAAAACTTTTAAAAACCAAAAATACCCTAAAAATACTAAGTCGTCTCTTAATTTTTGTTACTCTACCTCGTGCTCCATTGTGGTTCTACCTCTACCTGTTTGTTTTCTATACTAATTCTTTGTAGGGTAAACTAAATTTTAGCCCGTCTACATTTAGTGCTCAATCATTATTGTGGGTTAATTATTGATAGACACACTTGAGTTGAGTGTTGAGAGCCGAGAGAGACGTTGATACATAGACTGTTGAATCCGACTTGTAGAACACCGTGGGCCCTCCAAGATCGAGCGTTAGACACCTCATCTTAGGCGCTCTTCAAATGGCACCGTTGTTGGGGAGCATCAGTTTGTAGAGTATAGATTAGACACTTAGCACACTTTTGTCATCAATGATTTTATTGTATATTGATCTCTTTATTCTATTTTTATATGAGAACATTCTAACCAATTGTTTAAATTCGCTGCAAGGGCTTGCTTATCAAGGGAGGATTTTCTTGGAGATCTGACACACCCAAGAGCCATAGAGACCGATGAGGGATATGGGGAGATCCTTAAGTGCATCACGGAAGCGTGAGGATCGCATCGAATGCGATTGGGAGTGACTAGTCGCACTAGTTGCTCCAGGCAGCGAAAATTAAAAATTTTTCATGTGACGAAACCACGTGATCCAAGAACATTTCTCGGATTACTTTGTCTGAACCACAAACAAGTAATAGGATTACCTCTTGAAGTGTGGTTGCGATTGAGTCTCTAAACGAAGAGACCTCCTGTCTCAAGTCCGATCCGATGGAGGAGATACTTGCGAGCGTGTTGATGAAACGCATACTTCTTGTAATCCATGTTGATAATCCAAGCGGCGGATCTCCTGATCTCGATACATGACATCTGGTGTCTTCTTCACGAGAGAGGCGCACCGAAGGAGATGGAGATCCACGAGCAAACGATCAGGCAGCATAACGATGACGTTGCGGCGATGGATACTCTCTCTAGGGCATCCATGGTGGACGGACATGTGAGAGAGGGGAGAGTGGGTGTGTAGAGAGAAAGAGAGAGAGACTTATGTTCTCATTGTGTAAAGAAGAGCAAAGGGGTGCCTCTCCTTTTATAACATTTTAGGATCCATAGATCTCAATCCATGGACAACACAAATCCAATGGCTCACATTGATTTGTGTTTCTTTTAATGGTCAAGATTTGTGTTGGTAAAAACCAACAACAATTAATTTAATAAAATCATATATATATATACATATTGAATATAATTTGATTTATATCAAATCAATCTCCATTAGAGAAATAGGAAGGAGGCAAGCATCCTTCCATAAGGAGGGTGGACGGCTACCACATTCCTTATAAGAATTGTGGCCGTCCACTCTTCCTATATGGAAGGTTGATGTCTCTCTCCTATTACATGAGATTACATTATCTCATGATTCTCTCCAATATTTGCAACAACTTTTATTGCAAATTATTTCACAAAAATAAATCCAATCTATTTTGTGAACACTGCAATCTTGCCATTAGAAATTTGTGAATCACATTCACAAACCAAAATAAAATGTAAATTACATTTTCAATTTAATGTCCAATGTGAATCCAATTCACATCAACATTTAATTAATAAATGTAAATTACAAATAGCTCCCTCTCTTATATATTATAAATCACATTTATAATATATATATATATGATTAATATAGATATTGTTATCCACATTATTCATATCCATGATAATTAAATCGCATTTAATCATCTTGGATCTCTATTCTCATGTTCCCAAATAATATGAATCACATTCACATTATTCACATCTTTGACAATCAAATCACATTTAATTATCTATAATAACTCTCTTTATAGTATTAATCAAATTCATATAATCATGATAATTAAAAAACATTTAATAACCAATTTACTCAATGCTTGGTTACATATATCAACAATGAAATTATCCTGAACTCTTTCAAGGATTATGTGCTTTCTCTGCGGATACTTGGAGATAAGGACATGGCGGTTGTATTGTTCCACGTATAGTGACTTGGATATTGATATCACATCTCAAATCCAGATCTCGGGCCTCCCATAGATGCTTTATTAAATCAAGATCGTAAATCTATTCTTCTCATTGCATCTGAATCACATTTAGATCAATGTCCAACATTTGGACTAAGATCAGATTACTTCTCTACTGAGTGGAGTCACTAAAATCCAGACCCGTTTCATCACTCCCAAGGAATGGAAGCGTCAAGGTTATACAACTGTTTATGATCACATCACCCTCAGGTATTCCCAATTCCTGTACATCCTGCATACTAGAAGACTCAGAATAAACCTGAAGTATAAGATCAATTTTACACTGTCTATTTAAGAGTTTTATTAAGTTTCTTATTTGACTAATGTGAGTTGGTATCGATTATATACTTTCCAAAAGCATATATCATACCGAGGTGTTGATCATATACTTTCCAAAAGTATATTTCAAACCTACAAATTCAGTCAAGCTTCCAAAGTGAGACGACCTTGCACGAAATTTGATTCTTCCCAATATCTCATGAGTGAGATCATGTCTTCCGGTTCGGTAACCGAACTTGTATGATCCCTTTGAGAGATCGTATTACTTATATACCCTTATATGCACACCAGCACATCGATGTATAGACCTTGATTAGGTCATAAACCTATTGGTCTGCCAAATGTGCATACTCAGACATATAGTAACACATCTATATCCGATCAGAGGATGCTTGCCTATATCATGACAGCATACGTCATAGGACTTTGGGTATCTCGATCTCGTTAAGTCAACTCTTTGACCTAACTAATCTGACACCTCTTAATCTCTATTCCTATGCAGAGGACCTGCATCAAGAGGTCGGTCAGATATCAGCATATATGAGAAAGGATTGCCATCTCCTACTCAGATTGGAGATCATCTCTTAATAATCATTTGACGGTGCTCGATGAGTCCTCAATCTAACTATTTAGATATTCATCCAAGCACCAGCCTATATGATTCAATAATTGAATCAACAGTTGTATTATCATTAAGATGGACATGGTACAAAACCCTAATTGTACAAAGGACCTATTATGCAAATTTGTTATTCTTCATTTCATATCAGGGAATGATATTTGCAATAACATTTATTGTATAATGGCTCAACGTGGGCTCGCATGTCCAACAATCTTCCACTAGCCCAAAGAGCCATTAATGGGCTAATCATTTAAACTCACACTCATGTGACAATCATAGGCTATTTAGAAAATAGCCAGGTAAGCTGATTAGTCACTCTGTTCCCAAGAGACTATGCCAAGTCCTTTTACGGCACTTGCATATCCCCCAGTAACAGTGATCGCATTCAATGCGAATGTTGCAGCTTATGCAACCAATACTCAATCTTGTCAGTTATAGTGTCCTTGACACTACAGCTTAATAATTGTTATAACCAGTATGAACATAATCCTTATCAGAATACCCTTATTCCCAGAGATCTCTATCCCCTAAGGTATCTGCAGTTAAGACCTTTTTGGATCACTATCTATAAAGTCTTAAGCTCTTGAAGATAAGACTTGGAGATCACTATCTCTAAGTTTCATCATCTTTGAAGATATTGTTATTATTGCAATCAAGTGTTTTATCTCCATAGTGGGATTAGTAACAGTTTACTGCTCCCACTGCATGGCAGACATCTGGCTCTTGTACACATCTAGTATACACTCAGCTCCTCGTAACCGATGCACAAGTGCAAGCAGTTCCAGCATTCACTTCCTGAACTCTTTGAGGTGCTATACCTTTAGATAGGTCAGTACCATATCTTAAGGGAATGAAACCCTCTTGGAATTTTCCAAGAATGGAACATGTCCAAGGTGTACTACAAATGTGGCAGTCCCAATATCCTCTTTTCTTTTGAACAACTTCAGAGCTAAGATCTAAGAGGTATCCTTGAGATCATATCTCAAGATATGGACCAACCAGTTATAAAACACTTATTATCATCCTTATATCATTCAAATGATTGGGATATTATCTACATTAAGCACGATGAACACAGTGTCACTCCCACTAAGCTTCACACGGTTCATCAAGATTCTATCTGAAATCATAACATTTATAATTTCATCAAATCTTATGTTCCAACTACAAGAAGCTTATTTGAGTCCATAGATGGAGTTCCTTAGCTTGCATACCTTGCTTTCCTCAACCATGAAGCCATGGGCTACTTCATGTGAATATCCTCATAGAGGTATTCATAGAGGAATGCAATCTTGACTTACATCATGAAGATGTCATAGTCAAGTTGCATGGCTATAGTTAGCAATATTCTGATGGGTTCAAGAATGGTCACTGAAGAGCAAGTCTCATCGCAAGCGATGTCTTCTCTTCGGTGTGCAGCTCATGGCTACGAACCATGCTTTGAAGGTTTCTACCTTCTAATCAGGTTCCCTCTTTCTATTGAAGTTCCATTTACACCTTAATGGGTCTAACCCTTATAGATGGATCCTCGAGGGGCCATATACAACACTTGTATATGAAGTCTATTTTAGACTTTTATTGCTAACATCCATCTTTCCATGTCATGATCCTTAGGAGCTTCATCAAATGAAGTCCGATCATTTTCGAACTTAACTGACACATGGAATACATCCTCAAACTTATTTGAAGAAGTATTAGTGTTTCATCTTTAGTTGTTCTTTTAGTTTCCGATTTCAGAAGCCTCGTCATCTTTTCAAGATTAAATGAGTTCCTTTACTTAATTTTTATCTTGATTCTCAAGAGAGTCATCCTATAGAATCACATTCTCAAAGATGAGATCTTTTAAGAATATCAAGGTCATAAAGTAGGATCCAATACCATCCTTTATTTTCCTAATGAAGTAGCGCTCTCTAGTGCTAGATTCCATCTTACATGCATGGAACCATATTAAGGATATATACAGTAGTCTCTACTACATATATACCAAGAAACTAAGAGGTAATTATTCTAAAATTCATCATTGATTAAATCATGCCATACATAATCAATTGTATCTTCCTACAACTCTATTGAGTTTAGGTGCATTAGGAGGAGTGAGATAGGAATGATATTCCTTTCTCCATAAGGTAGTCCTTGAACTCATCTAATAGGTACATAATACCTAGGTTAGATCAAATTCATTTTATCTTCCTTCAAACTTTGGTTCCAAACCAAAAAATGTGAAATCTTTGAACATTTCAAAGGTTCTAAGATGAAGAGAAGAAATCTCGTATCACAAATAATCACCAATAGATATCACATATCCATAATGTTTATTCTGATATAGATGATCCACATACATCAATATGTATGAGATCTTGAATACCTTCACATCTTACATCATTCATATAGAAGGGGTGTATTGGACGTTTTTACTTTTGAATATAATATTCACAAGTATGTAAGATTTGAAATTTCAAGCACTCTAAAATTTCACCTCTTACTTGTCTATTGATCTCTCAACAGACACACGACCAAGGTTTTGATGTCGGATCATTTTCGAATGATTTTTGTCCTCATATTGATCTCATAAGGTTTAATTTTTCAGTATTAGAAATGTTAATGAACCATTCATTAATATTCTAATTTAGCAGAGTCCTCCAGATGTCATATTACTATCTGAAATATATCCAACATAACTCTTATGATAGGTTTATTACAGAATTCATATTTATTTCCAACATTTAGAGAAAAAATAATGAGTGTAATCTAATATCTAGGTCATAGAGACATTCTCTAAGACTGAGGGCTCCCACTTAAAATATAAAGTCTATTGATCGAATGGAAATTGTTGCAACAATTGCATCAATTCCCACATGGATGACCATTAAACCTTAAGATCAAATTTCTAATCTTCTAATATATGCAACCAATTGCAAGTGTCATTAGAAGATTGAGATACAATTATTAGACTTTATCTTATCAAATAAGCAAGACAATATCAATGATTATATGTAGATTATTCTGATGCTCTATCGGAGTCCTTCGCTAAGGATTCTAGACAAACTTGATAGTCATACTATCAACACATCAACTTATTGCAGTATTGGCATTCATCCAGCCTTTTGGATGTCATATAGAAGTCATAGAAGTACAGTCAACTCTTTGACTTTCCTTCTCACTTGGGTCCAACCCATGCTTCCACTACGCTCCCTTTATCTATAAACAACCATTGCTTTAAACGAAGGATCTCTTATGCTGAATTCAAAAGATTTCAATATAAGAGCATTTCAACATTTGTAAATGCTTCATTCAATTCATACAATATGAATATTATGAAGCTTCATGAATGGCTAGAGTATAGACAGTAAAATGATGACTCTCACCCTATCTACATCCATCTAAACTCTTAAAACATTGATTCAGGTAGGTATTCAAACATTTTTGAATACATCATCTCTTATAGAGCCACCATTCTGCATGATGCAGAGAACCATGT
Organism: Ottelia alismoides; assembly: GCA_037367405.1. Lineage (NCBI taxonomy): Eukaryota > Viridiplantae > Streptophyta > Magnoliopsida > Alismatales > Hydrocharitaceae > Ottelia > Ottelia alismoides. Next base: position 474,534 of record JAZKJV010001574.1, read on the forward strand.
CACTCATGATTAAATGTCGAGAGCACATATGTATGCCAGAACATCTTCTTAGATTTTTATAAGGATTGTTTGACAATTACGATCATCATTGACATGTCACTTCTAAAGTACATTCAATGAGAGATCATGACTATAGAGACATATAAACCATAGGTCTAAAGTCCTATTGTCTATTATAATTGTCATTCCTCATTATTATAAGGAAACTTGCACATTGCAACCACATACATTATGTTTTCAACTGCAAGTATAATATCTTCATCATGGATCCAATCCATGATATTTTTACTGGTTATTTTGAGTATAGTATTGAGTGGGTTTAATGAAGGATTATCTGAAATAAGAAATTTGCATAAATGTATACATATTATAAATATATACTTTACTTTGATTTTAGGATTTTTTATATCAAAGTTGTCCTACCTTGTCAACATTGAAAGTTCATTCCCTTAATAACTTTCAATGTAAAAGATATACTTACCATTATATATAAAGCAAATCTGGGATATCCTTCCTTATCTTTGTTACATCCCAAAATATGAACCTGTGACTCGGATAAAAAGAAGCGGGAACACATTCCGCCTTGCAAGTCCAACTTGCATCTCTCAATTCGGTCTTTAACACCTGGGCCTACCACCCCTAAGGTGATGTTGACCCGTCATTAATTGAACCAACCGTCAACAGGAATACAACCTCGTTATGCGCAATCCAATATCGCCCCAATAATATGAGGACCCGATATTGGGGTCACTACCCATACGTTCTTACTCTTTAGAGAAGCGAAGAGCCCGATCCAAATGGATTGTATGCAGGAACTGTCACTTCGGACAGGAGTCTCCGATATACAATATCTGGCGACGGAACTCTTCGCCTTGACGGGAGACCATGGATGTCACTTATGTGATCCTCCATATCATATTCAAATTCTAATTAATCATCATGAATCATATTCACTATGATTAATTCTTCAAGGGAAATAACATCTCTATTAAAATTAGAGTGTTTAATCTTTATTGGATTCCAATTAATCTAATCATATTAAGTTAATGATCTAATTAATATCCAACAAACAATCTTTATTGTTACTTGAATTATGGTATTATCTCAAATACATAATATTTCGAATTTTAATAATTAGTAAAAATATACAGTGATCTCTCCTGCATTACCGAGTCCCTACCTGATGTCATGGCCAGTACTGACAGGAGTGGGACAGACCGCACACGGTACAACCTGCTACCCCAACGCTCCCGACTAGACACAATATCTACTCGGGAAAAGATAATGCCAAATTGATCATTGTGTACTTGAGATTATAATCGGTTCTTCAACAGACGTTATACCATATATAATAATAATCAAAACATTTTTTATTAACATTATAATGAGATTTGCTAAACAAATCCCAAATCCTATTCAAGCACATGTTTGTTGGGAAAGAAATTGGTAACCAATTGTGATCTAGATCATATCTAATCACTTATTGGTTAAGGCAATGTAATTTAAGGAAATATTTATCATCAAATATTTATCCTATATTATTCAAGAAAATTAAACCATTTAATTTAACTAATTAATTAAAATGACAATCACAAGGTTCTTGATTAGGAAAGTAATTTCCAAGTAAGTTTCCAAAGTTTGCTAATTTGATTTAGAACATAACCTAAGCGATTTTGACACATTTCAAGGTGTTTCTAAACAGTAATTAACTCCTTAATTACATTAAAATCGCAGTCCCCAAAACAATGGGATGCATGTTCACTAATTTGATCATAACGTGCGAAAATAGATTCAAAATCACGCAAACTCAGATCCTACGATTTCCTTATTTAATGATTAACAAAAACCGAGTTTTATTTCATGTTTAAATAATTTAAACAGGGCTGAAAATAATCACCAAATAGAGAAGCGAAAATGAAATGCGATAAAAATTTCGCAAACCCTAACGAACCAAGTCATCCTAGGTTTATGGATCGTATCCGAAACCTCCAACCTGGCTCTGATACCACTTGAAAGATATGGGGAGATCCTTAAGTTGCATCACGAGCGTGAGGATCGCATCGAATGCGATCGGGAGCTACTAGTCGCACTAGTTGCTCCGGGAAGTGGAAATTTAAAATTTTTCATGTGATGAACCACATGATCCAAGAACACGTCTCGAAATCGTTTGGTCTAAACCACAAACAAGTAATAGGATTACCTCTTGAAGTGTGGTTGCGATCGAGTCTCTAAATGAAGAGACCTCCTGTCTCAAGTCCGATCCGATGGAGGAGACGCTTGCAGCGTGTGATAAAACATGTACTTCTCGCATCCATGTTTATGATCCAAGCAGTGAATCTCCTAATCTCGACACAAAAGATCCGACGTCTTCTTAACGAGCGAGGCGCACCGAAGGAGATGGAGATCCACGAGCAAACGATCGGGTAACATAACGATGATACTACAACGATGGAGACTCTCTCTAGGGCATCCATAGTAGACGGCCATATGAGAGAGGGAGAGTGGGCGTGTAGAGAGAAAGAGAGAGAGAGACTTATGTTCTCATTGTGTAAAGAAGAGCAAAGGGGTGCCTCTCCTTTTATAACATTTTGGGATCCATGGATCTCAATCCATAGACAACACAAATCCAATAACTCACATTGATTTGTGTTTCTTTTAATGGCCAAGATTTGTGTTGGTAAAAACCAACATCAATTAATTTAATAAAATCAAATATATATATATATATATATTGAATATAATTTTATTTATATTATTCAATCTCCATTAGAGAAATAGGAGGAGGCAAGCCTCCTTCCATAAGGAGGGTGGACGACCACCACATTACTTATAGGAATTGTGGTCGTCCACTCTTTCTATATGGAAGGTGGATGTCTCTCTCCTATTACATGAGATTACATTGTCTCATGATTCTCTCCAATATTTGCAACAACTTTTGTTGCAAATTATTTCACAAAAATAAATCCAATCTATTTTGTGAACATTGTAATCTTGCCATTAGAAATTTGTGAATCACATTCACAAACCAAAATAAAATGTAAATTGCATTTTCAATTTAATGTGCGATGTGTATCCAATTCACATCAAAATTTAATTAATAAATGTAAATTACAAATAGCTCTCTCTCTCTTATATATTATAAATCACGTTTACAATATATATATATATGATTAATATGGATTTAGTGTTATCCACATTATTCATATCCATGACAATTAATCACATTTAATCATCTTGGATCTCTATTCGCATGTTCCCAAATAATATGATACACATTCACATTATTCACTTCTTTGACAATCAAAGCACATTTAATTATCTAAGATAACTCTCTTTATAGTATGAATCGAATTCATATTAATCATGATAATTATATCACATTTAATTACCAATTTACTCAATGCTTGGATACATATAACAACAATGAAATTATCATAAACTCTTTCAAGGATAATGCGCTTTCTCCGCGGATACTGGAGATAAGGACAGGCGACTGTATTGTTCCATGTATAGTTACTTGGATATTGAGATCACATCTCAAATCCAGATCTCGAGCCTCTCATAGATGCTTGATTAAATCAAGACCACAAATCTAATCATATCATTGCATCTGAATAACATTCAGATCAATGTCCAACATTTGGACTAAGATCATATTACTTCTCTACTGAGAGGAGTCACTAAAATCAGAACCTCTTTCATCACTCCCTAGGAATGGAAGCATCATTGTTATACAACCGTTTATGATCACATCACCCTCAGGTATTCCCATACATGTACATTCTACATACTAGAAGACTTAGAATAAACCTTAAGTATAAATCACTTTTACATTGTTTACTTCAGAGTTTTATCATTATGTTTCTCATTTGAGTATTGGGAGTTGGTATCGATCATATACTTTCCAAAAATATATATCATACCCAGGTGTTGATCATATACTTTCTAAAACTATATATCAAACCTACAAATTCAGCCAAGCTTCCAAAGCGAGACGACTGTGCACGGAATTTGATTCTTCCCAATATCTCACGAGTGAGCCCATGTCTTCCGGTTCAGTAACCGAACCTGTATGATCTCTTTGAGAGATCGTATACACATATACCCTTATCTGCACACCAACGCGCCGGTGTATAGACCTTGATTAGGTGATCAACCTATTGGTCTGCCAAATATACATACTCAGACATATAGTAACAGATCTGTCTCCGGTCAGAGGATGCGTGCCTATATCGTACCTATATCGTGACAGCATACGTCATAGGACTTTGGGTATCTCGATCTCGTTAAGTCAACTCTTTGACCTAACTAATCTGACACCTCTTAATCTCTATTCCTATGCAGAGGACCTGCATCAAGAGGTCGGTCAGATATCATCCTATATGAGAAAGGATTGCCATCTCCTACTCAGGATGGAGATCATCTCTTAATAATCATTTGACGGTGCTCGATGAGTCCTCAATCTAACTCTTTAGATATTCATCTAAGCACCAGCCTATATGATTCAATAATTGAATCAACAACTGTACGATCATTAAGATGGCCATGGTACATAACCATAATTGTACTAAGGGACCTATTATGCAAATTAGTTATTCTTCATTTCAGATCATGGAATGATATTTGCAATAACATTTATTGCATAATGGCTCGTCATGGGCTCGGATGTCCAACAACTGATGGTTCATTGCCCATTGGTAGGAGAGAGTAGCCGAGGATACAAACACATGAGAAGAATTCTTTTAGCATAAATTTAGTTTAATTTTTTGGAGAGAGAGATTCATTTATTAAATTTGTAATAATGCAGGGCCTTGAACACTTGAACCTTCACTAATCCATTTCACTAAGTGATTGTTCACTTGGGAGACTTGATCGGTTTTCCATGTTTTTAAACGCCTTCTATCGTTATTTCTCCCTATTTTCCCCTTTGTTTTTATTGTTTTTTGTGATTTGTGCTTCCCACCTTATTTTTTGTTTATGTATTGTGGAATGAGTCTGTAGATTATTAGAAGTGATTTTTCGATTAAATTAGGTCAAAAACCCCAAAACAAATTTATGTACCTATAGATTCCCTCACTTGGACTTAGTCAAATTGAACAAGGTTCTTTATGATAATAGAATCTCATGCTCTAGGGAGATTTCCTCGTTGCATCGCATATTGATTAGATTTAAAATTTTTGTCTTGCATCCAACATGGAGAGAGCTGGGAAGCATTGTATGTCTACTTACTGAGCACCACATCATTTGATTTTGACTTGTATTGCTTTTATGTCTTCTCCCTTTGATTTTGACCACATAGGCCAAGAAAAGAATTGATCAATTCGTTAGGCCTCTTGCATAAATTATACCCAAAATAAGTAAAAAGGAACTACTAAGAAAACCTTGACCTAATAAAACTTCATTAATTAAACTTCATTATCTTTGGTTCACAACACCCTCATTGTATTCAGGTACCTGCCAGACATAGTGAGGCACGATCCTTAAGGAATAGAGCCTAAACATCGATATGTAGGTGCCTTGATTATCACTTGGGACTAGTATTGTACGTGGGCGAGTAGGGCCTTGTCGACGATGGTTTTCTCGCCTTGTGTAGACCATCTGACCTGGTCCGAAGTACAGAGCACAAGCCACGCCCTCATGTTTCTGTCTTTCTCATTGTTTTGCGTCTGAATTTTGCCTTGTCTGCTTGTGAGCTTGATCCGAAGTATTGGATTCGGCACCATCGACTTCCTTTCTTACTCTTTGGCTAAGTATCCCCCAGGACCAATATCGAGGAACTCAAAATTTCATATCACATGATACAAAGGAAGTGGAAAGTACATGATACTTTTTCGGTAGCACTCACTCGCCTATAGGATTAACCGTTAAGGACTAATTGAAAAGACTGCCTGATACAACTAATAAAATTGAACAGATAATTGTCGAACCTTGATGGCTCATTGTGTTGAGTTGGTGAATTAACCCTTGTTTTATGCTTTGATTTATTATCTTTAATACCGGTCAAGATCAAAAATATTATGCATTTATGCCTTGCATCGCATACTTCTTTTCTCTGTTCTTCTTTTTGCATCACTCATTTTCAAGCCTTCTTTTCTCACACCCTCTTGACTTCTTATTATTCACCTACATCTTCTCCATCATCCACTTCTTTTTCTCCAAAGATGTATCTTCCTAGATGGTATTGTTCGGACCTTGCGAACACTTACATTGAATTTTGGATGCTGATATGTTTAATAATGCAGTGTTATTTCCAAGAAGTAAGTATAGATCTTACAGACTTCTCTTTGGACTCCCCCATATTCACTTGCTTCGAGGATCAAGGACTCTTGTCTTTGTATTCCCCCTTCCACCACTTTTATATCACTATCAGATCCTATATTCTAGACAGACTCTTATCTCGAACTTGATCCTTCTTTTCTGAGGATTGATCGGGTCTTATTTCCCAACGTAGATTCTTCACGCAATCAGGAGCCCGAGTTACAGCTTGTGATTAAGATGGCTCCCAACAGACATGACAAGGGACCGACATCATATGAGATAGTGGACTAGAATGAGGTTAATACACATTTGCTGGCATCCATCCATGCCATTTAGAAGCAGGTAACATACCAAGCTCTCGCTCAGGTTACATCTTGTGGAATGTTAATTGAGATGAGGAGGCATCATGAATGCATAGGAGGTGAGGAAGAAGACTAGCATGGTGGAAATGAAGAAAACTACCATATCATAGGCCATGGAGAAGGAGTTGAGGAGGGAGGGTAGCCCAAGAAAACTCTGAAAGAAACCTATAACACTGGTGTTGGCCAGGTTACTGATTGAAACTGAATCCCTATGATCCACGGACACTTTGAGTTGAAACCCTCACTGCTCCCTCTGTTGTCGATCTTCCATGGCAACACAAATGAAGAACCTTACATTCACCTGTAGCAATTTAACAAGATCTGCAGCACCATGCACTACCCCAACATTCCGTCGAAGGTAGTTAAAATGATCACCTTCCCTTTTAGACTTCAGGGTAATGCTCTTTACTGGATCAATCATCTAGGGAGGGTGTGACAACCACAGAAGAATTTAAGTCAACCTTCTTGCACGATTATTATCCCTTGGGATGTTTGAATAAGATGCGAGCCTTGATCTCCATCTTCTCCTAAATGCCCCATGAATCATCTCACAAGGCATGGGAAAGATTTAAATATCTGATGGAGAAGTCCCCTACCATGACTTGCCAAAGACCAGTTTAGTCCAGAACTTGCCTGGGGGCTTTCACCAAGAAAGCCAACGGCTCGTCGATGTTACGTGTGTAGGTTCGCATTTCAACAAGGATGAAGATGTTGTGTGGAAAATCTTTCAAGAAATGGTTGAGGTCTCTGCAGCCCTATCTTTGTCCCGAGTATTCCAGAAATCTCCAGCGAATCACACAAGTCTATTAATGCGGCATCGTACAGTGAAGAAGAGAGAGAGATCAGCATCATTAGGAACCATCTCTCTAAGTTGGACATTATCGAGAAATGATCAAAACCTTGAAAAACTCAATCTCATCGAACAAAGAACAAAGTCATTGGACATGCTCAATAAGAGATCCAAGCAGCTTGAGCTTTTGATAAGCACCATCCATGCATGCCAGTCTCTGAAGGAACCTGCCGATCACTCTGTCATACTAAGCGAGCTATCTCATCAACAGAGTCAAGGGTTGTCCCTGTTAGTTCAACACGTTTACTACATGCAGATGCCCGATCAGGGAGCTTCATCGTTGCAGTAGTAGGTGGTAGTGTACCATCTAGAACTCGTGGCTTATCCTGAGCCATTCTATTCACCACCTCCCCATATTCAGAAAGTGAATGTCATGTGGGGAGATCAAGCTCCGACCCATCCTAGCATATAACCTCAGGGTCCGAGCATAGCTATCCGATCATTCATTCCACAACAAGGTGGAAGAAATTTCCAACAGCAAGACCACTAGTCTCCATAGTAGAGCCACAATTGGAGACATACACAATACCATCAACAACTGGCTTACCTCCAACCTTACTATCAATAGCAACCATTTGCTCAATACCAGAACCAGTCCTTCCCTCATTATCAACAGTAGTCCTTCCCTCTTCATCAGTCTCAGCAATACCAGCAGCAATTGCAGTACCACCATCCTCAACTCCCTCTGATTGTTGCATCTTTGGAAGCCGACTCAGTGAATCCTACCTTGGACTTCTTGGCTCATCATATATAGAATATGAAGGAGATGAGCTAGAATATTTATGACCTCACTGTCGCCAAAATAGTCATTCTGGTATAGGTTGTGGCAAACCCTAACAACTTCAAGAGAATGGAACATGTAGTCTATAGTGCCACACAAACTCCCAAGTCAGGTGCAACTTTTTTTATGTTATCTAATGCTATTTATCTCAAGAGCGGTACAACAGTCTACTTCATCCAATAGGAAGAGTCAAGCTTCTACAGACGAATCTTCATCACATGCAGTTGAACCCCTGTTGGAGTCTGAAGAGCAAAAAGTAGCAACACCACAAAAACAAAAATCCAAAAATATGAAGAAAAACAAAAAGAACCAATCAGTAACATCCAAGGTCGTGCCAATGTATCCAAGGAGAAGCTAGCACCAACAGCTGATCATGTGCAAGCAGACATGGGTGAATTCTCTACATTTATTTCACCTTTTATCTTTGATGTTTGTATCATGGAAAACCATCTGTATGTAAATAAAAATAATATTTTATTAGAAAGTGAGGTTTTTTATGATGACAATTCTATTTCATGATGATTTGAAGTCAAAACCCGTAAAAAATGAAAAATGCTTTGTTCGATCATGGCATCATTGAATTACTGCAAAATATCATACTGAAGATTCCACTCTTAAAAACCATGGAGTACATGCCAGTAATGAGGAAAGGATTAAAAGAGGCATGTACTACGAAGCATCAATCATGTAAAACCAGATGCAAGAAATCAACGAAACACATTCTCACCATGGCAATTGTTTATGCAATCAGCAACCACCCGAGAAAGAAGAAGCACATGGCAGCTCCACTCATCAGATGTGAGATGTTTGACTAGGAGTTTTAAAGAATTCTCCTTGATAGTGTATCATCGATTAATCAGATGCCCTCATTACTACTCAAAGAATTTGGGTTAGGAACGCTCAAATATATAAGAATGATTTGGTTGTTCACAAACACATCAGTGAAGCAGCCAAGGGGAATTTGTAGGATGTCATCATTACTATCCAAGGGATGCAATTCCTTATAGATTTTATTGTTCTTGATATGGACACATCAGCACCCATTTTACATACCCTGGTCAAATTAGGAAGGCCATTCCTTCGAACGATGGAAGTAGCAGTTGACTATGACACCGAAAAGATCACCTTTCGTTCAATTAGCAACGACATTCTCATTGAAATGGTCCAAGTGATCAAACTCACATAATTTGTGTCAGATGAGAGTGAGTAGGTGCATAAAGAAACAAAAGACTGTGATTTTCTCGCAGAGAACAGAGACAAGGATCAATTCCTGGATGACATTAAAACACATGAGTTCCTCTCTAAGGAGGAACCCTTGGAGAGATCAGTTGAATTCCCTTCTATCCTTGAAGATGAGGTAACTGCTGATATGGAATCTATACAATCTGAACTGAATGAAAGCAATCCATCCTTGTCAGAGCAAGACAAATTTCTTGAATATCTTTCATATGTCTTGCAACCAGAGCTAGAAATACTCCAGGTGGATAGTACACTGTAGAAAGAGCTTACACCAATCACAGTTGTTGAAGTCTCCACAGAATTGACTCCAACCCTTCCAGTGCGGAAACTATTACAATCATCAATGAAGTACACCTTCCGTACAGGTAAGGAAAAGATGTTCCCGGTCATCATCATATCTCAGTTGACTATGGATCAAGAATCTCATTTACTCGAGGTTCTGGAAAGAAAGCACAAGGAAATAGGCCGGAAAATTTGGGATCTTCATGGGATAAACGCTTCATTATGCTCGCACCACATCTATTTGGAAGATGAATGTAGGCCTTCCCATAAGTTTCAGCATAGGCTGAACCCAAACCTCCGGGAGGTCGATGAAAGAAATCATGAAGTGGTGCGATGCATGATTTATCTATCCCATCTCAGATTCTAAATGAGTAAGTCAGTTTCATGTTGTTCCCAAGTAATCAGGGATCACCATCATAATTAACAACAAAGGGGAGGAGATTCCGACCAGAGTAACTACTTCTTGGTGCGTCTGTATGGATTAAAAACGTCTGAATCTAGTGACCAAGAAATATCACTTTCCTTTTCCCTTCATTGATCAGATCGTTGAAAGACTAGCGGTACATGAATATTTATGTTTCATTGACAGGTATTGTGGATACAACCAAGTTGCTATTGCTCTTGAAGATCAAGAGAAGACCACCATTACATGTCCATTTGGGACGTATGCATTCAGACGCATGTCGTTCAGACTAGGTAATGCCCCTGCTACATTTCAGTGATGTATGTTGGTCGTATTTGTAGACATGATGCGTAGTTTCCTTAAGATCTTCATGGATGACTTTTCGGACTATGGTGACAACTTTGATCAGTTCTTATGTTATTTAGATTGAGTACTTCAAAGATGTTGTGAAGGAAATCTGGTAGCTCTCATGAGAAAAGAGTACCTTTATGGTGACTGAAGTAGTTGTGTTGGGACACGTCGTTTCCAAGTGAGGCATGGAGGCTGACCAGGCCAAGGTGGAAGTTATCTCTAAACTAGAGCCACCTAATTCTCTGAAACAAGTCCAATCATTTTTAGGGCAGCTCATTTTCTACCAAAGATTTATCAAAGATTTTAGCAAGATTGTCCGACCGTTGATAGAACTTCTAGGCAAGGATACTGAATTCGTTGTAGATGATAGGGTGCTTTAAGCCTTTTACCAGTTGAAAGACATAATTACCCAAGATCATGTCCTGCAGCCAATGGATTGGTCTTTTCCATTTGAATCATGACAGATGCTTCGGATTATGTCATCGGGACTACGTTGGTACAACGACGGGATGGATGGACATTCGCTATTCACTATGCTAGCAAGATTCTAGATGAAGCCTAGAGAAATTACACAGTGATAGAAAAGGAACTACTAGCTGTGATTTTTGCTCTGGAAAAATTCAGGTCTCATCTACTAGTCTCTAAAGTGACTGTATACACAGTCATTCTACCATCTGATACTTACAGGGCAAGAAGGACATAAAGTCACACTTACTGCATTGAATCCTTCTACTCCAAGAGTCTGACCTTGAGAAACGAGATAAACCTGGAGTCAAGAATGTGGTGGCAGATCACCTTTCCAGAATAACAGAAATTGAGAATCCCGAGTAGGAATTGATTCCAATCACAGAGACCTTCACATATGAAGCTATTCTGTTAGTCACCCCGCTCCCTTGGTACACCAATATCGTCAATTATCATGTCTCCAAGGAAGTTCTTTGAGATTGGCCAAAGCTGAAAGTAGACAAGTTTATATCCAACATACACTTTTACCAGTGGGAGGATCCACACCGGTTCCATGAAGGAGCAGATTACATCTAAAGAAAATGCATTCCTTAGGAGGAGCACATGAGTGTCCTGAACCACTATCATAAGCAAGAATCCTGTGGACACCATTTTGGAAAGAGAACAACAACTAAAGTTCTACAAAGTGACCTCTGTTGGATGACTCTTTTCAAAGATTCTATTGAACACGTCAAATGATCTACTGGCTGCAAGAAGATGGGTGGCACAATCAGTTCTTGGGACACCATGCCACTCAAGTATATTCAAATTCTCAGATGTCTTCGGTGCATGGGGAATGATTTCAAGGTCCCTTTTCCAAACAGTCAGGGCTTTGAGTACATCTTGCTGGTTGTTTATTATGTCAGTCGATGGGTAGAGGGTATCCCCGCTCAAGCCATGTATAGTTGAACAGTCTGTCAATTCCTTAGAGATAACATCATTGCATGGTTCGAGATCCCGAAAATATTGATATCAGATGGGGGTAGACAATTCATAAACAAAGAGGTCAAAAAGCTGACCAAGGAGTACGGTATAGAACACCGTATTGCATCTCCATACCACCCACAGAAACTTGTACGTCTTGATCGCAAGAACTAGTCACAATTTCTTAACTAAGTTCTTTGGGCTTACCGAGCATCGTGCAAGTCTTCTCTTGGCTTGTCTCCCTATTAGATTGTGTACGGCAAGCCTAGCTATTTACCTGTGGAATTAATTCATAAATCTTTGTAGGCAATCAATGTATGCAATATGGACAGAGGAAAATCCAGAAAACCATAAAATTAGACCTGAATCGTCGGTTAGAATTCAGAGATTCTGCATATGACAGTATCCTATTGTATAAGGAAAAGGTCAAGCGATGGAATGACAAGCATATCAAATGAAAGACCTTTGAGCTGAACCAGAAGGTGTGGTTGTTTGACGCAAAGTTAAAGCTATTTCCAGGCAAATTGAAGAGCAAATGGTCAGGGTCGTTCATCCTCAAAAATGTATGTGATAATGGTGTCATTGTGATATCAGGATTAGCATCTGACATGCAACCTTTTGCAGTCAACAAACAATTGTTAAAACAATATCTTGAGCATGACACATTCATGTCCGTTGTAGATTCAGTTCAGGTCATTTATCAAGAAGAGCTTCCAGATGCAGACAAATCAGTCGAATAGAAAAGACCTAAAATATTTTTCATTTTATTTTATTTTCTTATTTCATTTCATTTTCTTTTCTATATTCTTTCTGTATTCTGTCATCCCTTTCATCATCACTATACCTAGGATATGCTTCATCCTAAGTATAGGGGATGACTGATTTGGGTGATCATTCTTTGATCCCTCACCTGTCTTCCTATTTGTTGATGTTATGTATGTACTTAGGAGTATTTTACCCTAAGTATAGGGGGATATAGGCCGAGCCGATGATTCCATACATTCAAACCCTCGATAATCCCCACTTCATGAACAGTCTGCTATACTTAGGATTAGTTAATCCTAAGGACAACTAACTTCCCATTCTTTCATTGAGTCATTTGTTTTCAACTTTTCCTTTACTCAACACGAATCATGTATTCTTTTTTCTCTCTAACCTATGAGGACATAGTTCAAGCTAAGTATAGGGGGTTGTATATATGATGCATATACTTTAGACATAACTTGTATGTTTGTATTTTTAATAAATATGGCTAATATGTTGGGTAAGGGTATATAACAAGTTAATTGTAAATAATATACTCATGAAATCTGCACTAACACACTAACTCTGTTTATATTTCTTTTTTAAAAATTCTATAAAAATTTGCAAAAATCAAAATACCTAAAAAATTAAACATTTTTCAAAAATCCCACAAAAATTTGCAAAATTCTTTAAAAACCCATAAAAAGTTCAAAACCAGAAAATGTCTTTACAAAACTTTTTTTCTTGCATTGCATCAGCATTTTTATGAATAATTTTGACAATTGAACGAGTCTAAAATCCGAATATTGGAGGTTGGTCTAGACCTTAATCTACCTATCTTCAGAGGAACTTGTTAAGGACTTGAATTGAGTCGCTTCCGTTCATTATGACTTAATTCTTTAGGTTCTATGAGACTGGGTTCATGAGTCAATTCAATGTGACTAAGTAGAACCCTTCATGTCATATGTACGATTCTTGAGACAACAGTTTAACTTGAAACCTCACACTCAACACTTAGCTCAGCCAAGAAGAGTTGTTGAAATATCTAGGAGTCTAAGTATATACTATACTAGTTAGCTTTGCCAAGGATGGCTCAGGAACCATTCTTGGGGATTGTCGAAACCGGTACTTCAACATGATGTTTCTTGAGTATAATGGACATCTAATGACTGGAGATTGGATTGAAATAAAGCTTCGGATGAGGAATGGTCTGCTAGTACAATTTTTCAAAGACCCCAAAACATGGTTGGAACAAAAGATTCTATACTCGTTAAGGCAAAATAAGAATGCATTGTAATACCGAAAACAAAGAAATATCCAAAATAAGCCTACACCGAGAATTCCAAAAACTTTGAGCTTCAAAAAAGGCTTACCTATTGGTGAAGTCTTGGTTACACTGGTCGAGCTTCACAAGGAAATTTGACTATACTGGTCAATTTCCACTTCATTTATCTTTGTTCTAGCTTCTCCCTACATCATTGTGCACTAGCATGTACTTGAACTCAGAAGGAAATATTGTTCTCCCTAAGGATAAGTTACCTGAGTTGAGACAACTACATAGTTCAGCTACTTGTCTGGGAAGAGCTAACACAATCCACACACATGGTACATGTCATATCAAGGTTACAAGAGTATACATCTGAAAGATTTGCTCTGACCATGATGTGAATTGAACTGGATAAAGGAGCATAGAATCTAGAGGCTATTGAGTCACAAGTACTAAATGTAACATGGATTGGAACACATCAATAATCTGAAGGGCTTGATTGTGCTCCAAACATTGATCATGTAAGGATTAGTTTAAAAACCAGAATCATTCTTTCTTCTTTATTTTATTCATTTTCTTTTTACATCACTTATTCTCCTAATAAGTGTTTGCTAGGTACTAGCAAAGCTAAGTATATGGGGTTGATGAATACCCATTCATTCACCCTTATTACTTTATTTTGTCTTGAAATCCCTAGATAAATCCATGTAAATATAGCTAACTTGTGTAAAATAATAATATGACTTTTTTCCTATAAATAATGCTTAAATAGTTGTATTTAATTACAAAATAAATGAATAAAGAAAAGAAAAAATAAAGTAGTGCAGATACTGACTGATCCTAAACCCAGATACTAAGTCAATATTGACTTGGTCAATAGGGAATAAAGTAGGGGAGATAAGGACATACAAATACAGATAAAATAACATGGTCACCTATAAACCCTAAGAAACCATAGGTGCCATGTACACAAATATATCTCTAACTTATACTAATTTATATACACTCATACACATTTCAAATAAAAATATTTTTAACATCAAACTTGTACATAAAAAATACATAAAAAGACAAAACTGACTGCGTATAAAAATAAGGTACAGTGTGACTGGGACACACAGATGAAAAGATCGTAAATAGAACTTCACATATCCATATCTTCTCCACATGAACTCAAAATTGACCAAATTCACCATTATTGTACTCTAAATTAAATTATTATCAATCTAATGAAGGAGATTTCATTAAAATTGGAGTTAAGATGAAAAAATAGCTTTTGGGTACATATTGTACTATATACCTTTATATAATAATCAATATATTTATTCTTTATACTTTTAGCTTGCTATATTTTTATAAATATGTAAATATCACATAAAATATATTTTAATAAAAAATATTATAAAACCATTAAAATTTTATTAAAATAACTAATATATTAAAATATATAAGTAAATTATACCTATACAATATTTGTATAATTACTTAAGTAAATAAAGAAAATTAAAAATATAAAGTAAAAAATATGTAAATGTGTATTTAAATAAGTTGTAAATATATACATTAAGTATATAAAATATTAAAATATAAAATGGAAAATAAAAATTTAGTACATCATACATAGGTAATTATACCTATAATTATACTCGTAAAAATTAACACAGAATAAATAGGTTGATAAAAATAAATAAAAATTAACTGAAATAGCATAAAATAAGGAACAACTTTCATGTTTTGAGGAAAAATTAATAAAAATTTTGCTATTTTATTTTCATTTTGTTTTCTGTTTTTTCTCTTTGTGGGTGATGTGGACCAATCAGGGAGCGACCTCGGTTGACTTAGGTCAACTCCCCACTCCTTGCTAGGACCGCTCCTGTCAATGCACTTCCTTTTTCGCCCTTTTTTCCTGACCAATCTAGATCCCCTCTACCCTCGATTTGTTTTTGTGAAATCTTCACATAACTCTCGTCTTTCATGCCGATCATGGGTCGATACCAGTTGACTCTCTGTTCCATCAAAAACCCTAGGAAAAGTACCTTTGGAGTATTTTTGTATACAAACTCGCCTCATCCCATTTTGAATTTTTAATCCCTCTTGCATCAACTTTTACTTGTTGGATTGAATCCTCTCTGACAGGGAGTGAATCCAATCGATTCACAACGAGGAGGAAGGTGATCAGAGGTTATTCAACCATCACTGGACAAGTCTCTGGTGGTCCTCTTCTCCCAGCCCAATCATGTAGAGTTTCTCTTTTATTTACTTTTTCAATTCCTTGTAGTAGAAGTAGAGTAGTTTAGCATTTTATTTCAGTGGATTTCGTCAATTATTCCCTAAAATACAAAAATCGAAGTTCGACAGAGGTCTAGGCTCCGGGGCCTCTATTCCCCATGATTCACTCATGCTCCACCTCGCCTGACCACCTCCACATCTTTGCCACATCATATTATGGATCTTGCAAAGATCTGGGAGATCAACATTCCTCCACGATCGTTCGTTAGATCTACTCTACCACACTTCATATCACCCCATTTTTTCCTCAAAACAACCCAAAATCCTTCATTTCTTCATTTGTGATCTAACCATGTAGGTTCTGTAGCTGATAGACCATTGAGGGTCTAATTTTAACCAAATTGAAGGTCACCTTGGATCTCCTACTTTGCAAGCCTTCTAGGGCCCCACCAATGGGTCCCAGACCAATTAGAGCACACCACCATATGCGGGGGAGCTTCGTGTCCATTTTGAGCTCTCTAGGAGCTTCTTCCTTATTCTTCCTATGTAGCGGCAACCGTTCGATTAGCCTTCACCTCCAGTTTTGATCTTTGTCGTTGGATCAAGCCAGTTGCTAGCTATCAGATCCAACTCTCGTCCTAGCCCTCCATCACTGAAGGGGTACCCACCATTCAACACACGCCATGGATAAGTAATGAGCCATCAACCATTGGATAGTATGCATTTTTTGGTATATTACGAATCTTTCCCCTCCTTTTTTGTATTTTCTATTTAGTCTGTAAAATTTTAGTTGTTGTTTAAATATTTCTATAATATTTGCACTTATGGACATAAGCTTTATCTTATTTGCACTTTATCCAACCCACGTCATCTCACGTTCATGTACGCATGAGGGGGCTATGTATTTTCATGGACACCCTTGCATATCTTTATATTTCTATTTGGTCCAAAATCTTTGAATATTAGTGTAATATTTTTTGGTAAATTTACATATTGGGCCCTAGTGTTCTAGATAATTGCATTTATACCATTACCAATATAAATAATGTATTTATATTTTGAAAATTTTCATCTATGCCCCTGGATTTATATGAAATGTTAACAAATTCTTTGACCTTTATGGAAATTGCATTTAGGTCCCTATATTACATATTTATTTTTGTCATTGTATTTTAATCATTAGAAATAGTATTTTGCATCTAAAAATTATAGGAAAATTATATTAAGTACCTAGGACCATTAAATATCACATATAATTTTTTTGAAGGCAATTAAAAGTATTTTTTATTTTGAAAATACAAACATTGTATTTTTCCTATTAAGGATTTAAAAATCCATAAAAACTAAAAAATGTTTTTAAAAATCCGAAAAATTCCTATGTTTATTTATGTGTATTTTATTTTCTGACCTTTTATTTTTGCAAAATATTATCAAAAACTCCTAAAAATTGAAAACACGGAAAAAGATATAAAAACTCTAAGAATTAAAGGGAAAAATCACAAAAATATTTTTTAAATTTCTTAATTTTCTTTACATTATCTACTATTCAAGAAAATTGAAATTAGGCACAATCTAATTAACAAATATTTATTAAGCCCATTTTAAGTCTTTGATTTATTGTTTTGTTTATTTTGAGTACTTCCTTATTTAAAAATACATAAAAATACTTGAAAACTATCTAAAAATTACGAAAAATAGCAGAAAATTTAAAAAACCCAACAATATTCTATTTCTGAAGTTTTGACTTTATCTTATTTTTAAAAAATCCAAAAAAATGTTCCTTTCTCTTTACATATTTTACGTATACTTATATATATACATCTACATATTATATATTTATACATCTTTTATCTTACAAATCAAAAATAAAAATTTGCATAATTAAAAATATAAAAAAATATTATAATGAAAATCAAAAATATCCTAAAAATCCTACATTGTCTATTCATTTTTGTTACTCTACGTCGTGCTCCTTTTTGGTTTGATCCCTACTTGCTTGCAATTCTATACACATTCTTTGTTGGATATAATACATTTTAACGCACCTATATTTATTGCTTAATCATTGTTGTGTGTTAATTGTTGATAGACATGCTTGGGTTGAGTGTTGAGAGCCGAGAGAGGCACCGATACTGCGATTGCCGGATCCGACTTGTCGGACGCCGCATGCCCTCCAAGATCATACCTTAGACACTTCATCTTAAGTGCTCTTTAAGCCCTTGGACTTAGAATTTTTATTTGCTCATCCCGATAATAAATAGGTCAAAGCCCTAAATAGACTATATGTTCCAATAGACAACTACATTTGGACTTACTCAAATTAATCAGTGCTTCTCGCTAATAGAAATTCTTGTTTAGAACGGTTCTCACTTACATTACATATAGAATAGTGTTTAATTAATGGGTGGATCAATTTACATGTAGAGTATTGAAGCAAGTTACACATTTTCTAACTCTACATGCATCCATTGATTTGTCGTGCATCAACTTTTCTGACTTCTCTCCCTATTTTCTTGGATTTAAATAAATTGAGAATCGGAAAATTTTTTTAAGTGATTAATATTGAGAAATACTCAAAAAAATGAAAACCCAAAAAAATAAAACAAGGGGACTGCAAAAGAAACTTTGATCCGAATTAAAATATGTAATGGACTTCATTGTATTGCGTTCATAAAGCCCACATTGTATTCATGTACACTCCAGGCTGAGTGAGGCATGACCTAGAGCCCAAATCCCAATTTATAGCTACCTTGATTATCGTTGAGTCTGTGAAGTAATAATGCTTCTATCGGTGCGTGGGCGAGTAGGGCAAGGTATGCTTGAACTTAGTCTGAATTACTTGAGCATAGGGGAACGACGACAACGGGTCTCTATCTCATTGTTCCACATCCGAGTAACTTGCAAGGGGGAAACTATTTGATTTGCTACATCCGCTTCATCTCTCTATTTCTTTGGTTGAGTAGCGAGCCTTGATCTGATATCAAGGACTTTCAAAAAGTACAGACTACTAGTTACAAAGGTGGTGGGAAGTACACGACACATGTCCGGACTACTCACTTGTCTATAAGGGTAGAGCTAAGGATTAAGCTTGATAAGATTTCTTGAAAAAATAAATAAAATTTACAAGATGAATAGCCAAACTTTCACGACTTCACCTGTGTTGAGTTGGTGAACCCCATTGCTTTAGTGTTTGTTTTGGATCTAGACTAGGTCAAATATCACAGTCTTGCGTACTTGTGCTTTTCTATTTTTACTTTTTGTATCATTTCTTTCTATTTTGCTCATATGAGCATTTTCTCATTTCCTCTTCATATTATTTTTTGTATATCTCCTTGCTCATTATTCCCCATCTCTACTCATTTTGTCTCCCAATATATCGGGTCTTGGATGGCTTAGTATGGACTCTATAGACGACAACATCGATTACATGACCCCAACATCTCCAATAATTTGAGGCAATTCTAAAGAGATCGGTTCAGATTTTGCGAACCAGTCTCCAGACTCCCGATCTTCTTTATATGTAATAAACCATGATGACTCTTATCTTAGCATTCCTCCTTTATGGATGGAGATCTATTGTCTCCATATACATTGCCTAATCTAATAATGTTCAGAATTGATCTTAATTCCAAACACCTCTTTACATCTGGTGCACAATTCTAGACTAATTAGGATTCATTCCATCGTATAGATCTGCAAATTGATCATGATTCCATTTTCCTATGAGTCTGATTCAGAGATGGCTCCCAAAAAGTAGGAACACCAAGATCAATAGATGAGGTGAATACTCAGATGCTCGCCTCCATATAGGCAATCCAAACACAGCTGATTGCATAGACCGAAGATCATGCCACCTTCTAAGAGATTCTATTGGATATGAGGAGAAATATTGATAATATAGGAGGAGGATGAGGAGGAGGAGAAGGAGAAGAAGAAGAATCACATGCATATGGACCCTGTGGAGGGGAAGAAGAAGAAAGAAGAGAGGCTCCAAAGCCTACTATGAAAGAGACCTATAATCTTGATGCTGGCCCGATAACTGAGTGGATCCATATTCCACTGATTCATGGACATTTTGAGCTCAAACCATCGCTCTTATCTCCTTTTCCATCACTATGGGAGCACCAATGGAGAACCATATGTCCATCTACAACAGTTTGGACATATCTATTGCACTACCCACTACCCTAACATCTTGTTTGGTGTATTCAAGATGGATGACTTTCCCTTTATGCTTCAAGATAAGGCTTTATATTGGATAAATCATTTTGGTAAGATAGTGACGACTTGGGAGGAACCTAAGTTAGCATTCCTACACAAGTTCTATCCCCTAGGTCGGTCGAACCATATGTGTGCCTGCACCTCAAATTTTTCCCAAGGACCCCATGAGTCCATACATGAAGCTTGGGAGAGATTCAAGGATTTACAAGAGAAGTGCCCCCACCATGACATACCGAGGACTAGTTTGGTCCAACACTTATTTAGGGCCAAACACAAGAGATTCAAAGGCAGATCGGTGTCGCATGTGGTGGCTCTCATTTCAACAAAGAAGATGCAGTATAGCATATATTCGAGGAAATGGCCAAAGGAGAGGCCACCTTGTCTTCATCTCGATCATATCAGAAGAATTCCTAGATCCACCACAAGACTATCAATATGGTGGCATTGCATTATGAGGATAGGGATGCAAACTCTAACCTGAGTATCATTGGGAGACTCTTTTCCAATGTTGACATTATCAATAAACGATCACAGGACCTTGAGAAGTTGGATGTGATCGAACAAAGACCCTAGAACCTAGGCAAAATGGACCGGATCACCAAGCATGTGAAATTCTTGGTTAGCATGATAAGCATCTGCCAGTCTGTGAGATCATTAGCCATGATTCCTGCCAAGCCAAAAGAATTAGCACCATCATAGAGTCTAAGGCACCCATCATCTGTCAAGCACGTATATTGCGTGCATGCACTCGATCAGGAACCACCTTCACTACAAACGTAGCAATAGATGATAGTGTACCACTCTGATACCCATTCCTTTTTCGAGTTGTTGTTCCCATCTGCACCCCAAAATTCAGGAGGTCAACGACGTATAGATAATGAACAACAACTGACCCATCTTAATGGACATTAGCATGGTCAGTCTTCTATCATTCAGTCGTACCACCAATATAATGGTGGGAAGTTTCTCCAGAGTCAACCTCAGTCACATCAGTCTCTACCAGAAGCTAACACATGGACACAATCATATCAGCAACTGGTGTAGCACCAGCAACATCCATATGATAATTATACAACTGCCTCGCATCAGAACCAGTATACCCATCCTCCTCACTATTATCAAAAATAGTATCCTCCTCAGCATTATTCCCAGAATAATCAGTCGTAGCCTCCATAATATCACTACTAGTCTCTATGTGGTCAACATGTTGAATCGTCAGAGGCAGCACCCGTCAACCCAGCTTTAGACTATTTGGCTCAGTTGATGAAGAGCCTAACAAAGATAAGCCAAAAACTTTATGATGTCACCGCTACCAAGACAATCATACCAGCACAGGTCGAGGTAAGCCCAATAATTTCTAGCATAAATAGCACGTAGTTGATGTGCCAACCCTAATGAGTCAGGTATCAATGATTCTGTTATGTTATCTAATGTTGTGACTCTTAGGAACAGTAGGATCTTGCATCCGTCAACCACATCTAAGGGGAAGAGTAAAGTGTCAACTAGTGAGTCATCATCTTCTACATCAACCGATGCAGCAGCAGGGCTGGGTGATGAAGGAAGAGGAGGAGCAACACCATATCATTTAAAAATACAAAACATGAACAAAATGAAAAAGATCAAAAATAAAATAAAATCCAGGTCAAACAAATCTAGCCAAGGAGAAAGCTGCAACACTAGTTGATCCTATGCAAGCCGACGAAGCCAAGGTTCCAGCTTTTCTTCCATCTCCTTTTTTGAATGATCGTACTCGTTCCACTCAGTCATTTGTAAATGATGATTCAGTTGTAAATAAGAACACTAATTTCAGTTCTGTAAAATATTCCATTTCCATACGCAATAAAAATTCCAAAAAAATCAGAAAATTAAAAACAACATTGCATGATCCCGCCATTATTGATACCTTACAGAATATTTTTCTTGAGATTCCTTTATTTAAAGCCATGGAATACATGCCTTATGTTAATAAAGTACTGAAAGAGGCATGTACCTCAAAGCATCATCCCTGCAAAAACAGACGTAATAGATCAAAGAAATACATCCTAACCATGGCTACCGTGAATACGATGCATTACCTCTCAACAAAGAAGAAAGACAAGGGAGCATCTTTAATCAGATGTTGAATATTTGATCAGATATTTGAGCAATGTTTACTTCATAACAGTTCTTACATAAACCTTATGACCTCATCATTACTTCGAGAACTTGGGTTGGGTCTGCTTAAACCCACACACATGATTCTTCAGTTTGTTGATCGATCCATTAAGTACCCCGAATGTTTATTGGAAGACATTATCGTAACCGTGTAGGACACGGGATTGCCAGTGGACTTTGTTGTCCTGGACATGAATTCCCCTACACAGTTACTCTAGACCTCAATTATTCTTGGTCAGTCATTCCTTCGAATAGCCAAAGCAGTAGTTAATCATGGGTCTAGAAAGATCACATTCCGCTCCTACAGCGAAAAGGTCACCATGGACATGATCACCAAGCCAAAACCCATAAAGAGAACATCTGAGAAAAGTGAGCCAACACCACCTAGAGAAGACTGTGATATTATTGAGTAGATCAAAGAACCATGCATTTCACTAAATGATCTTGAGATACAGGAAATCCTCTTCCTAGAGGAGGACCTGGAAAGCATAGTCCATTCCTGCTTCTTTGCCAACAGGTAGATTGATTCCGAAATAATGATCAATTGATTTTAAGAAGATTCATGCCAATCGAACAAGAAGAGATCATTACATATATATGTTCGGTACTTTATTATATGAGCCAATAGTGATAGAGGTGGATGACATCTCTTTATTGTTAGTAGATCATGCACTAACAAGTTAAGTTTTCAAGTGTTAGAGGAGCTGACTCATAATATACAAGAGTTAAAGTCACTTCCGGCAGATCTTATGTATGATTTCCTTGCAGGTGAGAAGAATATGTATCTGGTCAACATTAGTAGCATATTTACCATAGATCAAGAATCTTGCTTGCTAGAGATTGTAGAGAAAAACTTTAAGGCACTTGGTTGGAATGTTTTTGATCTTTGAGGAATAAACATGGCCTTGTAATCACACTATATCTACTTATAGGATGATTGTAAACCATCCCACGAATTTCAAATATGGTTAAACCCTAATCTTCAGGACGTAGTCATGAAAGAGATAACAAAATGGCGTGAGGTTGGCTTGCACGTAGTTTCGAAGAAATTCACAATTACGGTGGTTACAAATGTCCTGCGAGAGGAGATCTCTACCCAAGTACCTACTTCATAGTGTGTTTGTGTTGATTACAGATACTTGAATTCAGTGACCAAGAAGGATCACTTTCCTCTAACTTTTATTGATCAAGTTCTTGAAATTTTTATAGGGAAAGAGTTCTTTTGCTTCTTAGATGGGTACTCTGGGTATAACCACATGGTAGTCTCTCTTGAGGATAAAGAGAAAACCACTTTCACCTATCTATTTAGTAAATATTCTTTCCAGCAGATGCCCTTTGTATTATGTAATGCACCTACTACATTCTAGAGGTGCATGTTGATTGCTTTTGCCGACATGGTGGGTAACTTTCTCGAGGTCTTTATGGATGATTTACCAGTCCATGTTAATAGTTTCGATGCTTGTTTGGCATATCTAGACTGAGTACTTACATGATGTTGTGAAGTCTATTTGGTTCTATCATGGGAAAAGAGTCACTTCATGGTAACAGAAGGAATTGTGATAGGCCATGTCATCTTCCAACGAGGTATAGCGGTGGGCATGCATTTTTTTGGCATTTTTAAATTAGATACAGATCAAAACAAAATTAGATAAAATATGGAATAAATATTTACAACTTAAACTTTTTCTATTTTTAATAACTAAGAAAATAAAAAGATAAAATGAATAAATAAAAAGAACATATGTACAATATACGAAGGGGCCCAAAACCCAAGTTTCACATATGAATTCTGATTCTTTTGTATTTGGTCTTGTTCTGAAGGTAATTGAATGTACATTAATTCAAAAGTGAGTAGAGGTCCATAAGACATTGTATGAGAGAGATATTCACATTTTAAGGCTCTTAGTCTCAAACTGGGGTTCGGTTTTTATTGGTCAATTTTACAAGTTAGTATTTTTTGATATTTTGCTTTATTAATTCTAGTAAAATATACACTATAGAGTTGATTTTATTCAATTCTGGGTTAGTGAAAAATAGATAAAAATAAGAGAAAATATGGTTATTTTCATGTGATATTTACAAGGGAATTTGGTTTCTTATTTAATGCAAATATGCATGATAAAATATAAATATTAGTTACAAGTGCATGAATGATAAAAAATGCGTAATAATTGGAGATATGCAGCTAATTACTCGGGAATGAAGCTCTATTTTCAAATTTTAGTGTGATGAATCATAGATTCATCAGTGGGTAACTTTCTTGAGGTCTTTATGGAAGATTTATCAATCTATGCCGATAGTTCCGATTCTTGTTTGGCGTACCTAGATTGAGTATTTACAAGATGTTGTGAAGTCGATTTGGTTCTATCATGGGGAAAAGAGTCACTTAATGATAACAAAAGGAATTGTGATGGGCCATGTTGTCTCCAAACGAGGTATAGAGGTCGACTGACTGAAGGTGGATGTCATTGCGAAGCTTGAGCCACCTCGTATAGTGAAGAATGCAAGGCTATTGTTGGGGCATGTTGATTTCTACAGAATATTCATCAAGGACTTCAGCAAGATTTTATGACCTCTTACATAATTGTTAGGCAAGGAGATAAAATTCATTATTGATGAAAATGTTCTCTAAGGCTTTACTCAGCTAAAAGAGCTTGCCAATAAAGCACTAGCCCGTCAGCCACCTGACTAGTCTTTCCCATTTGAGATCATGATGGGTGCATCTGATTTCTCCATTGGAGATGTGTTAGGACAAATAAGAGGGATTGCCCTATGCCATCCATTATGTTAGAAGAACACTTGATAAGATATAGAAGAACAATACAATTACAGAGAAAAAGCTATTGGCAGTGGTATTTGCCCTCTAAAAGTTCAGCTCTCATCTTCTCAGTTCAAAGGTTATTGTTTACAGTGACCATTGTGTTCTTCAGTATTTACAATAGAAGAAGGATGCTAAGTCACATCTACTCAGATGGATCCTTCCCCTCCATGAACTTCATTGTGAAATTAGAGATAAACCTAAAACCAAGATTGTGGTATCAGACCAATTGTACATAACTGAATGCACAAATACTCCCTTGAGCAATGTGTCTATCAATGAAACCTTTCCAGATGAATCAATTATCACTGTTACTTCTCTCCCCTGGTATGCTGATATTGTGAACTATCTCATTTCTGAGAAAGCTCCACAAGTTTGGACAAGAGTAAAGGACAAATTTTTATCTGATATTCATTTCTACCGATAAGAAAATCCATACATTTTTAGAGAAGGTGCAGATTGCATTTGACATCGGTGTATTCCTCGGGAGGAGTACACAAGTGTCCTCGAGCACTCTCATAAGATCGAATCTGGAGGACACCATTCTTGAAGCAGAACATCAGCGAAAGTATTGCAGTATGGCCTATGGTGGCCCACACTATTCAAGTATACTGTGGCTTATATGAAAGGCTACATTGATTGTAAGAAAATGAGAGGAACCCTCAGTTTCAAAGATTTTATTCCTCTCAAGCTTTTTTAGATTTCAGATGATTTTGATACTTGCGACATTGACTTTATGGGTCCATTTCCTAACAGTCATGGATTTGAATACATCCTGCTTGTCGTTGATTATGTGAGTCACTGGGTGGAGGCTATTCCCACCCGATCCACTGATAGTTGTACCATTTGTCACTTTCTCAAAGACAACATTATTTTGCGGTTCGAGATTCCAAAGATTTTAATTTTAGGTGGGGGTAGCCATTTCATTAATAAAGAAGTTAAGAAACTTGTGAAGGAGTACGACATCGATCATTGTGTCATATATCCAATGTCTTGGTTGAGTCATCCAAATGGAGATCAAGACTATTTCTGTAAAAACTTGTTAGGTCTGATAGGAAGAACTAGTCTTAATTGCCTTACTCAGTTCTATGGGCTTATCGGACCGCCTACAAGTATCCTTTGGGTATTTCTTCTTATCGTCTGGTTTATGGAAAGCCATGACATCTGTCGGTTGAGCTGATTCACAAATTTTTATGGGTAGTGAACATTTGCAATTTGGACTCACAAACTGGTGGTTAGAACCAGAAGATAGATCTGAACAAATACCTGAAATTCTGAGATTATGCATACGATAACATCCTAATGTACAAGGAGAAAGTAAAATGCCTCCATGACAAGCATATCAGAAGAAAGGCTTTCAAGCATGGACAGAAGGTGTGGTTATTTGATGTGAAGTTGAAGATATTTCGAGGCAAACTTAAGAGAAAATGGACAAGGTCATTCCTAGTGAGAACTGTACGTGATAATGGAAGCATAATGATATCTGAGTTGTTATCTGACACACAACCATTTGTGGTCAACGGACAGTTGTTGAAGATATATCTAGAGCACGATACATTCATTTTTGTTGTTGATTCAATTAAAGTGAATTTTGATGAAGATCTCCTAGCTGCAGCATCAGATGATTCAAATGATGCCTATAAAATATTTTTTTATTAATTCTTTCTCCTTTTATTTTTTTCCAATTCTTTCATTCTTCCTATTCATTTTTTCTTTACTTAGGATGACCAAATCCTAATTATAGTGGGTATGAATTCATTTGAGTGTTATTCATTATTCTCTTCCTTGTCTTCTAACTTATCGATAATATGTTATGCATTAGGGATATTTTACACTAAGTATAGTGTGAGACAATCCAATTGATTTTTGTAAATTTGAATCCTCGATCAACCCTACTTTGTGTATATTTTGTTATACTTAGGATTAGTTGATCCTAAATATACAGGGACGATCGACCTCATTCTTTTGAGTCATTATAGTTTAGACTTTTCTATACATAGCAAGAGTTATATCTTCCTTTTTTCCTCTTTGATCACTATAGAGATATAGTTTGAGCTAAGTATTGTGGGTCCTAAATATGTATATATAGGCTATCCATAGCTCGTACTTTATGCATTTTTATAATATGACTAATATATAACATTGGAAGGGTATAAAATAATAAATAAAACTGACTCTAGTAAATATGGACTAAAATTTTTCAAAATTGTTTGTAAAAATTGGGTTGAAATTATTTTGCAAAATGGTTTGGAAGATGGTCGTAAAACATCTTCAAAATATTTTGAAAACCTTTGAAAAACGTATGTAGAATATTTTCAAACCATTAGAAAAATAATATCTTCGTAAAATGTTTGTAAACAGTATTTGTAAAAAAGGTTTTTAAAAAATTATTTTTAAAATTATATGCAAAATAAGGTTTCAAAATATTAGACAAATATTTGCAAAGATATTTTTAAATTATTTTGAAAACCCTGTAGATAATATCCTTGCAAAAATTCTTCAAATAAAATGTATGCATAAATGCACCAAATTCTTTATATACTTGTATATAAACATTTACATGACTTGTATAAATTTCTTTAAATACTTGGTAAATATGTAAATGCATTTAATCCACTAACCCCTTTTTAAAACCCCCATAAAATGTTTGCAAAATTTCAAGAATATCTAAAATTTTGGAAAATAATTTAGAACTCCATAAAAATTTGCAAAAATTTTTGAAAATCCTAAAAGTTCAAAACCAGAAAACTATTTCACAAAAATATTTTCTTGCATTCCATGAGCATTTTTCAGAATGATGTGACAATTGAACAAGTATTAATAAAATCTGAAGATTGGAGCTTGGTCTAGACCTTAATCCGCTTAATTTCGCATGAAGGAACAAGAAATAAGACTTTTATGCCAATGAGAGTTAATTCTTTGAGTCCCCAATACTATGTTCATATGTCATCTTGACTAGCCTAAGTAGAATATTTTAAAGCGCGTGCATGACTCTTGCTAATAATGACCTAACTTGGACATCGCACTCTGCACTTGGCTCAACTCTAAGGAGGTGGCTTGAGGAAGCACACATGTAGAAACTTACATCGCTCCAATAGGTGTCATGTGCTCTCCAACCTGGTCTAGCGGCATGGACGTCTAAAGACAAGACGATGTGGGTTGCAATAAAGCTTCAAAAGAGGAATAGTCTACTGGCTCAAGAAGAAAAAATCCTTATGTAAATGATGTTGTATATAGTATATAAAAAATACAAAATCAAAAACTCCAAAGAGAATAGAGGGCAAAAGTTAAAGAATAATTCAATTATTGTCAGATTATGTATGAAATAAGCAGGGTATTATGCTTCAAAGTCAATATTTCAAGGTTTCATGCAGCAGGAGACTTGGATATACTTGTCAAGTTCCATAGGATTTGTAACTATACTGGTCACAATCCATTCTTCTTTTTACCCCCTCTTCTTGAGCCAGTTGTACTTGAACTTAGAAGGGAATACCACGATTCTCGAGAAAAAAGTAACTAGATTGGGGAATTAGGGTTATCTTGTTAAGGGAGATTTTTCCTTGCTATTTCTGATGAGAAGATCTACATTCACATACAGTGTACAAATGTACAAGTAAGACATACTCATAAGGGTTTGCATATGAATATACTTATTCTGACATGTCTACTGAGGAGACTAGAACAGAAGATTTTGGAACATTATGGCTGTTAAGTTTTAGATCCTATTTCCAATAAGGTTTCGAACAAACTAACAATCCAATGGTCTCATATGAGCTTCAAATTTTGATTTTGTGAAGACAAGTTTAAAAATTATAATCATTCTATGTTCTTTATTTATATTTTCTTTATTTTTCTCTTTTGCATCACTTATTTTTCTAATAGGTGTTTGCTAGGGACTAACAAAGGTAAGTATAGGGGGTTTGAATAGACATTCATCTACCTTTATTCTTCCATTGGCATTTAAATCTCTATCAAAACACCTGTAGATAATGCTAACTTGTACAAATTAACATTCTTTATTTACATGTAATTAATCACAAATACATGTGTTTAAATCCAAATTTAAGAATAAAGAAAAGAAAAAAAAATAAATGAAACATCAAAGATACTGAATGACCTAAACCCCAATATCAAGTCATTATTGATTGTCTTGATAAGGAATAAAGTAGGGGGAGATATGCCCAAATCTGTATATAAAGCCCTTAATATTTACTCTGTAAATACCTACTTTTGCTCTATTTCATTCTTTACATTATACATCTCAAATAATAAAGTTTTCAACATGAAACTTGTACACAAAAATACATAGAAATTGACAAAAATAATTACTCGTAAAAATAATGCACATTGCAAGTAGAACATACAGATGAAAAAGCCGTAAATCGAACTTTATAGATCAATATCTTCTCCATATGAACTTAAAACGTACCAAACTCATCTCCATTGTATTTCAAATTAAGTTATCTATCTAATGAAGATTGTTTCATCAAAAATGGAGTAAAGATACAAAAGACAACATTATGGGATACCATTTTATTATGTATATATATAATATTTATTATTTTCATTCTTTACACTTTTGATCTTCTAATATTTTTAAATAAATTTATATATTATTTAATCCACATTAAAAATATAAACACAAAATAAAACAATCAAAATACACTTAAAATAAATCATACATTAGGTATAATATACATATAATATATATATACACATATATTTATTTATGCTTGTAAATAATATTAGAAAAATAAAATAAAATATGTAAATATATATTTAATTATATTATAAATATATAAGATATGTGCTTATGATAGCAAGTACAAAAAATACAAAATAAAAATAAAATACCTTAAATATATTATATTTTTATTTCCTATTTTATCTTACTCAGCTGACGTGGAACAATGACAGCCCAACTTTTGTTAACCTTCGGGTCAATTGTCCTTCCTTCAGCTCTGACTCTGTTAGAGCTCACGATGGGACCACTTTCTCCCATTTTTCACTCCTCCGTATCTCCATCAACATCGAGACCATCACCTTCCTACATCCACCTCAACCCTCGCCCATGCACATCTCCTAGCCTCCACCAACCACTTCTCCCTCACACACCACCGCCTTCTTGATCTAACTGACCTCCACTATTTATTAATAAGTCCATCCAACCATTTTTGATTTTTTTATCTGTTTCACTCCACAGTAACCCTAAAATTGACTCAAGGTCGAGCTCCTTAATGACAGGAAGGTCAGCTCCCTGATTTACGACGTGGACAAGGCGGTAGGGACAAGATCCAGTCATCGTCGGAGATCCGCTCAGACGAGGTTCTTCTTCTCTAGTTAACCCTAGTCGAGAAGTTGTTTTAGGTTAGTTAGCTTGCAATTTTAATTCTTAACATAGTTTAATCATCAAGTTAGTTTAATTTCCTTTCATTTAGTGTAAAATCCCATATCGTAGTTCGTCGGAGCTTAGAGCTCCGGTCATTGTCACTATGCTCCAACCTTTGCATCGACCTGTAACCACATCCATCACCTCCTCCCTTTAGTTAATCATCTAATCCTCTATGTAGATTCCTCTAATATTGCCTAGATTAGGATCTCATATCTCTATCATCTACATTCATCGTAGATCCATCATCCGCCTCATTTCTCATGCAATCTAGCTTTAAATCAGGTCGAGGAAGTTACCCCTTGAGACCTCTTCACTTTTGTGTAGGAAGGAGCACCAGAGAGCATACTTGGGCAAGGAATCAAAGGAAGAACATGATTCCAGGACGTTGACACAAGAACTTTATTCCATGCCTCCTCAAATGAGGCTCGGAGCACATTGAGCCCTCCTGCAGGTGTGTAAGGCCCCCAGGAAGAAGAAGACACAAATGGCGAGGTGTCAAGAGGCTGGAGTAGCAAGAAATCATCTATTAAATGTCGAATAGCGAAGTGTTTTTCCTATTATTCATCCTCCCTCCACCGCCATTGGATGAAGACCGAGGTCCAGGTCTAATCCTAGCCATTGATTCCAGACGAAGCGATACGCCTCCAGAGCCCTCAGATTTTAAGTGATGACAATTAGCGCCTCCTCAACCGTCCATTTCTACCAGTACGCGCAAGCATGCATCCCATGAGGTATATTTCATAATCTTCCCACATATTTTTGTATTTATAAATAGTCATGTAAATATTGATAATAGTATAATATTTTTAGTAAAACTTTCAAGTAGGACCTCACACTTTCTTGTAATTACAAATAGGTCCTTCTACCTCACGTAAAGCGACACATGAGGCTTTGTATTTTTTACGTATGTACCCCTATATTTTGGGGATCTAATATTATATGAATTGAATCTTTATATAAATTACAATTAGGTCCATGAACCTGTAACATTTTATTTTCTTCAATTTTATGCATAATAAATTTTTTATCGCTCTCCAAATTGTAGGAAAATTATCATAGATGGATGATACCATGCTTAAGCTTGCAAAAATTTTATGTGGCATTTTAACTAAATTACCTATTTATTAAAAACATAATAAAATGCATTTTCATCCTATTTAGCATAAAAACCACATGCAATCTATAAAAGCATTTCCAAAAAATTCCCAAAAATAAATTATCTATATTATTATTTATTCTACCAAATAACTAAAAATCAAAAGTACAAAATATAAAATATAAAAGTCACAAAACCCTAAAAAATTATAAAACTTAACAAGAATTCTTAAAAACCCCAAAATATAAGTTTATGTTTAAGAATTTTATGTATTCTATAATATATATATATTAAAAATAGTTTTAGGATAATTTTGGACTTATTTATATTTATTAACCCTAAAACAAACTTGATATTTAATCTTTACATTGTATTATTATATTTATTATCTTAAATATACCTAAAAATTAGTAAAAGTTCTATAAAAATTACAAGAATTGAGCAAAAAAATATCAAAATTATTTTATTTCATATATTTTGACTATATTTGGACTTAAATATAAATATATATATTATACATATATATTACATATTACTTATATAACATATAAAATTATATTATTATCTATAATTATATATATTATTTAAAAAATCAAAAGAAATTAGAAAATGCAAAATTAAAAAGAATAACGATAATAAATAATATAAAATAATTACAAGTTCATAAAAATTAAATATAACTTAAAAACCCCACATAAAAACAAGAAAAAGCAGAAAAATTACAAAAGAAATTATTATTAATTAGTAATAAATATTAATAGCAATTACCTTCAAATGTGTGCTTTCTATTATGGACATCTACATTACTTACACCTATACACATTGCAGAGTTGTAATAAATTTTAACTCACTTAACATTTATCGCTTAACTTAATTAGTGGCTTATTTGTTGCTTGAGAGACACTTGGTTACGCAATGGTTGCTAATTATATTTCATTAGAAGATCGGTGCAAACCTATCTATCACTTGCCTCATTCACTTCAAAATTCATCGTACATAGCCCCTTTGTGAAGAGATCCGTTAAATTATCACAAGATTTCATGTATGAAAGGCAAAATTCCTTCTCCATCAATCTTGTCATAAATGAAGTGTCTGTCAATCTCCACATGCTTTGTCTTATCATGCATTATAGGATTGTTGGCAAGACTTATCATTTCTTTTTTTTGAGTGGTAAATAATTTTCAATTGAAGGTGTAAAGATAATTACATTAGAGGGTTACCCCCTTACAAAAACCCGAAAAAGGGAGGGGGTTACAAGGAGGAAAACAAAAAAAAATTCAGATTCAGAGTCTTCTTCCCAGAAGCTAGTTTTCATCACAAAGAAGAGGCTGTGAGCATGCTCAATTGAGAAGGATCTTCAAATCTTCTATAATATGCTTCGCAGTGACACTTGTAGTCGCACGGGAGGTATTAGTCCAACTGAGATTATGCTCTCTCCAGATCCACCACGAAGCCACAACCAACATGGTTCTGATCTTTAAAGCAAGGCTAGCATCTTGCACATGAATCATTTTTGCCCAGTTAAGGGCATCACTTGTTGTCATCCCAGCAGCAAACGAGGGTAAATTTAGGGCAACATACGTTTGTTCCCAAACATCCCAGGAATAGGGACATTGCCAGTATAGGTAGTCTCTAGATTCGAGCGAGTATCCACAAAGTAAGAAGCTGCAATCCGAGCATAAACCAATTTTTTCTAACCTTTCCCTTGTTGGGATTTTATTTCTTACCGCTCTATAGAAATAGCACTTATGCTTGGGAGCAGCCGGAGAGCACCAAACCTCTCTCCACCAATCAATCAAGGTTCCCCTTGTCCTGACAAGGTCAAAGAATGAGCGGAAAGAGAAACCTGCCGGCGAGAAGGTCCACCTATAAGGGGGGCTAAGTTGGTTCAGGGTTGGGGCAATGATTGATCTACTTCTCAATAGTATCTTTCAAAGGGTTGATGTTTTACGAGGACTGGAAGTATCCCAAAATGATTCATCCCGGAGATATTTTGCAGTAAGGAAATCAGCCCAAATAGAGTTTTCTGTCTTAAGGAATCTCCAAACTCAAGTGACATTGGATGCATTAATCGAGTCCTTGAGCAAAATGATTCCCATGCCGCCCTCCTCTTTCGAAAGACATATGTCATTCCAAGCCAGTTCATGCCTTTTGTAGTCCCAAAGAAAATCCGCACAGAGGGAGGAAAGCTGAGATAGAACAGAGGAGGAGAGCACCGAGCATTCGGTCCAATAAAGTAATATTCCATTGATGACAGAGTTAATAAGTTGAATATGTCCCGCCATTGAGAGGAAGTTTGCCTTCCAACCACAAAGATGTGCACGAACTTTGTCCACAAGCACTTTTCCAGAGGAGGAGGAGCCATATTTTTGAGAGAGGGGGATGCAAAGATATTTTGTAGGTAAGGATTCACCAAGGAGCCCAAGAGTGAGGTTCCAATAAAAATCTCTTCTCGCATTCTTCGAACAAAATAACCTGCTCTTTGCACAATTCATCCTGAGCCCAGACATTGTCCCAAAAGTATCCATTGTAGTTCTAATAGCAGAGACTGTTTTATCGTTGCACTTCTTGAAAAAGAGGAGATCATCAGCATATATCAAGTGTGTGGGAGCCCTAATTCTCCCCCTGCCCATTTCTTTGTTGTCGCATACCAACTCTTTCAACAAAATTTTCAACCACGATATTTTAATGATTCCATTAAGAAAGGAATGATAATCAATTTCATCACTGGATCTGGAAACAATGTTTTGTTTCTTGCTCATCCAAATAACTAAGTTACATAGCATGAGGTAGATCTTCTGTCAATAATAAAACCTACCCAAGATGTATTAGTATAACCTTCGATGGTCATATTTTGATTTTCCTTGAACATTGAAGACATGATTTTCAGTGTGCTAAAAGTGTGTTTTATGCACCATTGTGTGCACACATGAAACTGAGATATTCAGATAAGATGCATTTAGCTACAAGCCAACGGATATTAAAATATGTATATGGCATGTAGAGGATCGATCCACGGGGACTCGGATATTTTTACATGAATTTTTTATATTTACAAAAGTATTTTTGGCTTTATTAACCTAAATTAAATCATATTTTTCTTTTTATTCATAGGACCTTAAAATATTTTGAAACCTCTACCACTAGGCTTTAGACATCATAAGGATCGCATCGAAATTTTGAAGGAAATTTTCGCATTTTCTCTTATTTTAGGTGATTTTTGGAAGTTATAGGGGTATTCGTGTGATTTTCTAAGAAACCTAGGGGCTTGAATGCAAATAAATAGAATGTTAAGGACTTTATTGTAATTACTTAAAACTATCTATACATAAGTGAAGTTTCCCAATAAAAAATTTCTTAATGGTTAAATTACAAGAAAAGAAATAAACATTGAGAAAAATGTGGAATGGTCTCTAGAGGTCTGAAATGTAATTAAGAAAACTTGAACAAATAAAATGCAAATATCGCATAATATAAAAACTGAATATGATAAAATTGCAAAAAAATAATCAAAATTTTAATGAAATTGTATTGTGGTCCAAAACAATTTAAAAACTACAGAAAACAAAAAAACTGTGAAGGGGTAATAAGGACCCCTTCTTCTTCCTTGAGCGATGGGAGGCGCTAGCGGTGTGCTTGGCCACCGATG
The DNA here is from genome assembly GCA_037367405.1 of Ottelia alismoides. Taxonomy (NCBI): domain Eukaryota; kingdom Viridiplantae; phylum Streptophyta; class Magnoliopsida; order Alismatales; family Hydrocharitaceae; genus Ottelia; species Ottelia alismoides. The sequence continues at coordinate 510,058 of JAZKJV010001574.1, forward strand.
ATGTAGGTTGTGGATGAGGCAGCGGTGCAGCAACCAGCAGCTCGCATTGAAGAGACCGGGACAACGAGAGGTTGAGCTGCAGTAGTGGCAAGCGGAGGCTCGGTTGAGGGATGGAGCTCGGGTGTTGAAGCCCGAATGGTCTCTGATGGTGGTCTCGAGAGAAGCTCCAGCTTCGGTCCTGCCTCCTCTGTTCAATCCCCCTTTTCTGGATCATAAGTCCCTCCCTTTATAGAGATGCTACAACAGCAACCGTTTTAACGATGGGAGAGGAAGACCGAGCCTTGAACTTTTAAAGGCGGTGCAGATCAAGCGTTGGAGAGGAGTTACATGGTCGTTCTTTGCAAGGGAGATGAAGATAGAGGTCGTGTCATGGGGAGGCACCTGCATAATAAATGAGAAAATTATGTGGAGCGGTATCTCGTGCGTTATGGATAGAAATATGAGAGCAGATCCTCTGTTGTACAAACAAGGATCTTATGTAAACTGGGAGTATGTCTGAGCCGCTAAATCAAGATCAAGCGGTTCACATGGTAAAGGCCCACAAAAACCCTGATTTCGTGTGAACAACTTGATCTTGATCGAGCGACTCAAGCGCACTCACGGTTTGCAGCAGATCCATGTTGTAAGGCAGAGGATATAGTCACTAGAAACAGAGGGATAAAATATGTGTGTGGAACCCACCCACGTAGTATTCAATTAATAAAAATTATAAAAGTGTTGCGGATTTCTTGTCGTGTTTACTCGATGGAATTAGTGGATGGGGAATAAAGCAGGTGGACATTAATGAGGAAGAGGGTTTCGTGCACTGAGAGAGATATGGAGGGGCTTCACCATTGATACAAATGAATATAAAAAAACTCCAATAGATTCCAACGGCTACTTGAAAATAGCTTGAGTATGTTAACATTAAATATGTAATACCATGTATATTGGTTAGGTGTGATTGATTTTCATAATTAAATACAAATATAAGAAGGTATATACATATTCAAAATAAAGTGTGTATACATAAGTAGTTATAGCTTTAAATTTGCATGTGCTTATACCTATATATCTTTTAAAGTATGTTTTTTGTTTATAAAGTACCATGTTATAGTTCATAGAAGTAGTTGTTATATATTCATATGTATGCGGTCTCAATTTAAAGTATATATATATATATATGTTTACGCGGATGTTATTGAAGCATTGAGATTTGTTAGTGTTGTGTGCATTTATTCATGTCATTTTCATAAAAAGATGTTATTTATTAAGTCTTGAAAGAGGCATGATATTGAGGCATTACTTTGATCAAATAGGATAAGCATATGTATTTATCTATTTATACAAAGTAACGTTAATTTTATAATTATATACAAATTATTGCTTATGTAAACTTTGCATAGAATTTGTGAAAAAAAGATATTTATGTACAAATGGAGGGGGAATGCATGTAATGAGCTGTGTGTTTTGCTTAAATTGAACATGTTAACATGATGAATATGAGATTCATCAAACATGAGGTCCTTTCCAAGTGAATTTTTCATAAAACATAATACCTTGTTAACAAAAACATGCTTGAAGTGCTAGGAGTATGCATGAACTGACTGTCAATACTCACGTCACATGTAATATCAGCTCTAGTGAGAGTGAGATAGATTAGTTTTCCTGCTAATCTTAGATATCTTCATTTACCCTCATCATCCAAAAGTTCGCCATCATCTTAGTTTCTGATTTGCATCTTCAAGGGTAGTGATAGGTTTGCATCCCAATGTGCCTATGTTTTTTAACATTTTGAGAGTATAGATTTAAACAAATATCTTCTAGTGAAACGAGCCATTTCAAGGCCAAGACAGTACTTCCACTTCCCTAGATCCTTCAATTGAAATTTAATGGCAAGAACTCTTTTAATGTTCTTTAGCTCATCATCAGCACGACATGTGAGAATCAAGTCATCAACGTAGAACAAAAGAATCACCCTTTTTGGACCCTTCCTTTTCTTAAATAGCATATGATTTCAATTCGGCTGAGTGTAACCGTTTTTTATCATGACAACTCGAAGTCATTGAAATCAGGCAAGATGATGTTGCTTTAGTCCATACAAAAAAATTTAACTTGAAACACTTGTCCCGTTTCTCATATTCAGGATGCATTTTCATATGAACATCTTCCTTGAGATTGCCATTTAGGAAGGCATTTTTTACATCGAATACATCTTTCAGGAGAACTACACAACTAAGAAAATGTGACTCTTAATGTGTTTATCTTGTTCAATGGGGAAAAGGTCTCCAGATAGATAATACCATATTTTGAGTGTACCCCCTAACCACCTTGAATCTATCAATTTGTCCATCCATTGTATACTTGATTGTGTATATTCATTTACATCCAACAACATGAGAACCTCCTGGAGTATCAACATCCCAAATGTCATTCTTATTCAGTGTGTTCATTTCTTCATTTATAGAATTATTACATTGATGAATCTCCATTTCATCATCTTTATTCTATCATTTTGACATTAAAAACCCTATCTAAGCATATAAATAGCATCAATTTGTACAAGTAGCATTCATGATTTAGTGCGTTTATTGTGTATATAATATTGTTTTTAATGCCAAAATTATAGAATAAAGAGAAGAAAAGAAAAAGAATAAAATATCAAAGATATTTTATGACCCTAAATCCCGAGACCAAGTAAAGAATTGAGTTGATCGACAAGGAATAAAGTAGAGGGAGATAAGGGCCAAAAATACAATAAAATTCCATTTATTTATTCATTATTTATTCACATTTGATACTTTTTTTTACTTTATTATTTATTCATCAAATAAAGAAACTTTGGATATGAAAGTTGTAGATAATAATATAAATAAAAATACAAAATTGAGTTTGCACAAAAATAATAAACAACGTACATTTTATACACAAAATAAAAAGCCAAAATCTCAAAATCACAGACTCATATCTTTCAAATAAAAACTCAAAACAAACCAAAATCAATTATAATTATAAATAACTTTTCATAAGCTATTTAATGGGGGTAGTTTCATATTTTTTGGAGTTACTGTGTGAAGGTTAGGTTTTGGACCCTCATTGTATAGGAGACTCGATTAAAATATTCAATTTATTCATCCTTATTATTTTTACATATTCATATTTTTATAATTTTGTAATTATTATTCATAACATATGTGCATATTAAAACCAAAATAAAACAAATAAGAAAACATAAAATAAAATAAGTCTATAAATATATGGGCAAAATACCTATAATTATACTTGTATATAAATGGAAGGGAAACATATTCTTTTATTCTTTATTCATCCATATTTTCTAATATTGTAAATATTATTTATATTATATCAAAAATACAAATATAAAATTAGTTAAAAGAAAATGAATTAAATAAATAAAATGTATGTAATACATAGATAAAATACCTATAAGCATACCTATCATTTAAAAATATCTATTTATTTAAGTATTCAAATAATATCATAAAAAGAAAATAAAAACATATTTATACGCATAAAAAAAGTTGTAAATATATAAAATAAGAAAAGAAAATAATAAAATAAATATACAAAATAAAAATAAAATAGTCAAAATATAGGTAAATATACCTATAAATAAACACTTAAGAATTAACTACTAATAAATAACACCAAAAAATAAATAAAAATCATAATACAATACTATGTAAAATAATAAATATTTTTATACTAAAAATTAATAAAATTTTATTTTTTTAATTAATTATTATTTAATAAAATGGATGTTTTGTCTTCTTGCGTCCTATGCTGGACCAATCACAGGCCTCCGTGAGTTGACCCCTGGTCAACTCCCCCAGCTGACCGACTAAGTTGATGCGCACATCAAATCTCCGTTTTTTCCGCCATTTTTCTCGCTTGATACATCCTTCAATCGCTATCGATCCCTTCATGAAAAATGATCATTGATCATAGTACATACACGCCATCATCTTAGATTACGTGTACATATCCCCAAGTTCCGCCAATAATACAGTCAAATAAGGGTGCCCTCATGTTCATAAATAATCCACCTCCTTCCACCATCCATGTTTGGTCATTTCCAGAGTCCTAAAACCCCTCAACTCCAACCTAGCGTGCATCCTCGTGACAGGGTGAGGTCACTTGGAGCTTTGAGGCGGCTGAAGAGTGAAGGAGGTGCACCCACAGTGTAGCTCCGGCAACATCCTGCTCCTTGGCCCCATGCTAGTATAAGCTACACAATTACTTTATTTAGTTAGTTTTTCATTATAGCTTTTTGATTATGCGTTAAGATTAGTATGTAGGCCTTAAGGCTTAGTGTAGTAAACTCGATTTGTAGTTCGTCGGAGCTCCGCTACGGCAAACCGATCCACCATGAACCACCCCGTCTCCGACCCTCCATTCTACCTCATGTCCATCCCCTTCCATTTCTCCATCTCTCATCGCATCGAATCACCCTCGATCCCCTCTGGATCGAGGAGTCAAGGTTCTCCTTCGCCTTGCTGCCGGACCTCTCCGCCCACACCGCCACCTAGTTTATTCCACACCTAATCGGGTCGAGGTAGTTTTCCCTCAACCCGTGTTCTTCTTCATGCAAGTCTTCGTTCAATGGAGCCCTTCTGGCTCAAATCGACTCCAAGATTGACTCCCTAGGTGTCTTGAATGGCATCGTCTTTCCAGGACTCTTTGTTGAGTTCTATCCACCATGAGAGGTACACTCTGATGCGGGTCGCCATCACGAACCCAGAGAGCACCTCAGTGTTTCCAGAGAGGCCTCGAAGCTCAAGAAATCAAGCGAACAAGGAAAAACACGATCGTGTTCTTCCCTGTTCTTGGAGACCTACTCAGCGTCATTGGATCGACTCGCCACCCAGTTCTAATCCTGGTCGTTCAATCACACTCCTCCTCCAGCCGACCGATGAAGCCCAAGATCCCATCTGCACCGCAAATCATCGGAGGGGTATCACCAATCTAGGAGGTGACACGTGGATAAGTGGATGAGGCGCAACCGTCCGATCACGCCATTATTGGGGTAAATTGCATATTCTTCTCTGCTTATTTTTGTATTAATTTAGTAGTTATGCAAAAAAAATTATCAAGTGTTAAATAAAATAGTAATTTTGTAATGAACCCCTGTATCTTTTGTATATTGCATTTAGATCCTTCTCAGGAAGCGTCACGTGTAGTTCCACATGATGGTGAATTTGCTCAAATGTCCCTGATGATTTTTGTTATTGTAAACTAACCCATAAATATTAAATAAATGTTGTTTTATTCAATCACATTTGTAGATGAATCCCTGATTTATATTTAAATTGCAAATATGCCCTTGCCAGGACAGTTATTTATGTATGATTTATCTATTTATTAAAAATACCTATTGTGCTCCTAAAATCCACAAAAATAGGGACAAATGCCTCATGTCATATACTTTCACGCCACGTTATTTTAGTAATTTTGGGCATTTTAATCATTTATTAAAAATAAAAAGGAACCTAATTTTGTACTGTTTAGCTTAGAAAATACCAAAAAATATAAAAATGTATCTAAAAATTCCAAATATATATAGTATATTTAATACTATTTTTACTAAGACCAAAAACGACTAAAAATGGATAAAGAAAAAGCTTAAAAATTGAAAAATCGCAAAATTTTTCATAAAAATCTTAAAAATTCCTAAAAACCCAAAAATATGTTCTTCTGTTTTATAATTTTGTTTATATAAATATTTATATATTAAAATTGATTTAGGTAATTTTGGAGCTTATTTAATATTTTTTAAATTCAAATCAATTTCAGATTATTAATTAATCCTTTATTTGGGATATTTTTGACTTAAAAAATACAAAAAAATAACAAAAATTATTTTCTGTATTTTATTTATATTTATTAGTATTCATAAATATTACTCTATAATGTTTATATAAAGCCTTATATATGCTATATTACTTATATAAAAGAAAAGAAATATAAAAATATAAAAAGAAAATATAAAAACGGAAAATTAAAAGTAAAATACAAAAAATATAACTAAAAAAATTATATATATAATTAGAAACCCACATAAATAATAAAATGGACAAGAGACAAAAGACGAATTTTTGAGCATTACTTTTGCCTCCTTCTACCATTTACTCCCTATGTTTGACCGCTACACGTACTTACATGTTATACACATGTTGTACAGTTATAATAAATTTTAAATCCACATTTTTGCTTTTCATTGCTTTATACGTATTATGGGTTAATTATTTATTAAACCAAGGTTCTCGACGGTCACCTCGACAATTGTACTCCCGCTTTGTGTGGAACACACGATCGATGATGATTTTTGGTTTATCACCCATTTTGGGTCACTTTGAGCTCCCACGATAGTTTTTGTAATAATATGAATCTAGTGAGGTGATAAAGCATTTATAGGTTGGTCTCACCCTTATGTAAAAAATAAAGTTGTCAACCGGGCAATGAGTGGAATGTCTACTAGTTCTAATAGACTTCCTTACTGTAGTTGGATGATCTTCAAGCAAAGTCCTCGGTAATATTATTAACAATGTCATCAGGAAGAGAGTTACTTACATGGTTGTCTTAACTTGGATCATCCGAGGAGAGATTGAGAATAGGGGTGTCTATCGAGTTAAACAATTCAAGTCAATCCCAACTAGACTCGAAATTAATAAGGAAACACAAGCTTGAGCTTGGGATCCATAAGGTTCGAGCCCTAGAATGCTGGCTCACTTGAACTCATTGAGTTTGAGTTGACTCACGAGCCTCTTGATGAGCCTTTTGTAAAACGATTCCAAGCAACCTAGTTCCTATTATTTGGTCTTACCTTCAGCTTGTTGGTAGTTGGGTTCTCGAGGAGAGTCGCAACAATAGGCACTGATTTATTCGGGGGGATAGGGACAGTCATCCGGAATTTAGGAACGAGTTGTCATTGGTGATGACATCGCTGGGAATTAGGAGTTGGTCTATAGGCAACAACAGTGAGGGAGAAGGGTTTATGATGGTATGGGAAAATTGATCTAGTGGGGAAGGAGGAATGTAGGAGCATGGAGAGGGTTAGGGGTCAATTCGCTCGAAGTTGCGGTGCAGAAGTGGAGAGAGGAAAAGAAGTCAGGCCCCAAAACCTATATTATATTATTATATGTAATGAAAAAAATTAAACTTATATCAAGCTATCGTGTTGAGTTATCAAGTTAAGCACGTCCAAACTTGACCTTGACTCGATAACCCTAAAAAGTTAATCCAGCTCGAGCTCGGCCCCATTAGGTTTTTTAGTCGAGCTCACAATCTCTTAACGAGCTATGCTCGAGTTGACATCATTGAGCTCGAGCTTTCTTGATAGGCCTAATTGGGAATATGATTTATTATAATCTCATCATAAAAGTTCTTAATTTCATGTTCGATGTCAACACCCTCATCAAGCCCCTCCTATCTTACAAGCCTTTCTTCAAAAAACATGTTTCTATTCCCATTATAATTTTTACCATTGTCTTTACTATTCTCACCCATTTTGATCACCACTTGTGTCATAGAAAGAAAAGAGATATCTTGTTCTTTTTCCTCATCAACTTTACCCCTAGACTCCCACCTAATGAAAGTTCCGAGGATAGTAGGATTTATTTTCAAAAAAGTGACATCTTTTATCACATGCATGTGACATGATACATGGTCATAACAATCATAACCTTTCTAAGTGTTAGAATAATCAAGGAAAATGCACATTTTTTCCCGTGGATCTAGCTTTTGCACATGAGAACCAGAATTGTGAATGAGGCAAATATATCCAAAAATACGTGGGTCAAGACTAAAAAGTCCCTTATTCGATTGCATAATAAAGAAGGGGGTCCTTCTACTAATCACATTAGTGGGAGTCCTATTTAAGAGGTAGGTAATGAAGGATATGGTAAGATCCGTAAGCACATTACGGAAGCGTGAGGATTGCATCGTATGCGATTGGGAGCAACTAGTCGCATTAGTGGCTCGGGGAAATAGTATTTAAAAAAATCATACGATGAAATCACATGATCCAAGAACACTTCTCAGATCGTTTCATCTAAACCACAAATAAGTATTAGGTTTACCTCTTGAAGTGTGGTTGTGATCGAGTCTCTAAACAAAGAGAACTCCTTTCTCAAGTCCGGTCCGGCAGAGGAGATGCTTGCAAGCGTATTGATGAAACATGTGCTTCTTGCAATCCATGTTGATGATCCAAGTGGTAAATCTCCTGATCTCATCTCATGAGATCGGATGTCTTCTTCACGAGCGAGGTGTACCAAAGGAGACGGAGGTCCATGAGCAAACAATCCAACAGCATAACGGCGATGTTGCGGCAATGGAGACTCTCTTTAGGCCTCCATGGTGGATGGCCACAATGAGAGAGAGGGAGAGGACATGTAGAGAATGAGAGAGAGAGCATTATGTTCATCATCCCTTTGAAGAGCAAGGGGTGCCCTTCTATTTATAATATTTTGGGATCCATGGATCTCCATACATGGACAACACAAATCCAATGATTCACATTGATTTATATTTCTTTTAATGGCCAAGATTTTGTTGTAAAAAACACAACAATAATTAATTTAATAAAATCAAATATATATTGAATATAATTTGATTTATATTAAATCAATCTTCATTAGAGAAATAGGAAGGAGGCAAGCCTCCTTCCATAAGAACAAGGGGGACGACCACTCATTCCATAAGGAGAGGGTGGCCGTCCATCCTCATAAAATGACAAGGTGGCCCCTTCGAATTTCATGAGAATCCATATCTCATGTGTATCTCCAATATTTTGCATCAAATTTTTATTGCAAATTTATTTCACAAAATAAATCCAATTTATTTTTGTGAACATTTCAATCATGTCATTGGAAGTTTGTAAATCACATTCACAACCCAAAATAAAATGTGAATTACATTTTCAATTAATTATGCAATGTGAATCCACTTCACATCAACATTTAATTAACAAAAGTAAATTACAAATAGCTCTATGGTTAGTGTTATCCACATTATTCATATCCATGATAATTAAATCACATTTAATCATCTTGAATCTCTATTCTCATGTGCCCAAATAATATGAATCGCATTCACATTATTCGCATCTTTGATAATTAAATCATATTTAATTATCTTAGATAATTCTCCTTATAATATGAATTAAATTCATATTATTAATGACAATTAAATCTCATTTAGTTATCAATTTTCTCAATGCTCAGATACAAATATCAACAATGAATTTATCCTGGACTCTTTCAAGGATAATGCGCTTTCTCCGCGGATACATGGAGATAAGGACGGGAAGATTGTATTGTTCCACATATAGTGACTTCAATATTGAGATCACATCTCAAATCTAGATCTTGCGGACCTCCCATAGATGCTTGATTAAATCAAGGTTGTAGATCCAATTTTCTCATTGCATCTGAATTATAATCAGATCATTGTCCAACACTTGGACCAAGATTAGATCACTTCTCTACTGAGAGGAGTCACTAAAATCCAGACATGTTTCATCACTCCCTGGAATGGAAGCATCATGGTTATACAATGTTTATGTTCCTGTCACCCTCAGGTATTCCTAATACATGTACATCCTACATACTGGAAGACCCAGAATAAACCCGAAGTATAAGATCAATTTTACATTGTCTACTTCACGAATTCATCATTAAGTTTCTCATTTGACTATTGGGAGTTATTGTCGATCATATACTTCCCAAAAGCATATATCATACCCAAGTGTTGATCATATACTTTCCAAAAGCATATATCAAACCTACAAATCCAGTCAAGCTTCCAATGCGAGACGACCGTGCATGGAATTTGATCTTCCCAATATCTCATGAGTGAGCTCATGTATTCCGGTTCAGTAACTGAACCTATATGATCCCTTTGAGAGATCGTATTACTCATATTCTCTTGCAGCACACCAGCGCGCCGGTGTATAGACCTTGGTTACGTCATCAACTTATTGGTCTGCCAAATGTACATACACAGATATATAGTAACACATCTGTCTCCGGTCAGAGGATGCGTGCCTATATCGTGACAGCATACAACATAGATCTTTGGTTATCTCGATCTCATTAAGTCAACTCTTTGACCTAACTTATCTAACACATCTGAATCTCTATTCCAATACAGAGGACCTGCATCAAGAGGTCGGCTAGATATCAGCCTTTACTCTTAACAATCATTTGATGGTGCTCGATGAGTCCTCAATCTAACTCCTTACATATTCATCCAAGCACCAGCCTCTATGATTCTACTATTAAATCAACAACTGTATGATCATCGAGATGGCCATGGTACATAACCCTAGTTGTACTAAGGGACCTATCATGCAAATTAATTACTCTTGATTTCAGATTAGGGAATGATATTCACAATAACATTTATTGCATAATGGCTCGTCGTGGGCTCGCATGTCCAACAATCTCCCACTAGTCCAAAGAATCGTTAATGGGCTAATCTTTAAACCCACACTTATGTGACAATCATAGGCTATTTAGAAAAATAGCTAGGTAAGCTGATCAGTCACTCTATTCCCACGAGATTATGCCAAGTCCTTTTACGGCACTTTCATATCTCATAGTAACAGTGTTCGTATCCAATGCGAATGTTGCATCTTATGCAACCTATACTCAACATTGTTAGTTATAATGTCCTTAAAGTATAGCTCAATTATTATTATAACCAGTATTTTCATTATCCTTACAAGAATACCCTTATTCTCAGATATCTCTATCTTCTAGGGTATTCGCATTTAAGACCTTTTAAATCACTATCTACTAAGTCTTAATTTCTTGAATATAAGACTTAGAGATCACTATCTCGGAAGTATTGCCCTTTTTGAAGATATTGTTATTACTGCAATCAAGTGTTCTATCACCAAAGTAGGACTAGTAACAGTTTACTACTCCCACTGCATGGCAGACATATGGCTTTTGTACACATTTAGCATACGCTCGGCTTCTCGTAACTGATGCACAAGGGCAAGCAGTTCTAACATTCGTTTCCTCAACTCTTAGAGATGCTATCCCTTTATATCAGTTAGTGCCATATCTTAAGGAAATTAAGCCTTTCTTGGAATTTTCCAGAATTGAATATGTCCAAGGTGTACCACTAATGTGATGGTCCCAATACCCTCTTCTCTTTGCTTCTAGACAATTTCATAACTAAGATCTAAGAGGTATCTTTGAGATCATATCTCAAGATGTCGAATAGCCAGACTATAAAACACTTATTATCATCCTTATATCATTCCAAATGATTAGGATATTATCTATATTTAGCACGATGAACACTGGCGCTCTCACTAAGCTTCACATGGTTCATCAAGATACTATCTGAAATCATAACATTTATAATTTCATCAAATCCAATGTTCCAACTACAAGAAGCTTATTTGAGTCCATAGATGGAATTCATTATCTTGCATACCTTGCTTTCCTCAATTATGAAGCCAAGGGGCTACTTCATATGAATACCCTCGGAGAGGTATTCATAGAGGAATGCAATCTTGACTTACATCTTGAATATGTCATAGTCAAGTTGTATAGCTATAGTTAGCAATATTCCGATGGGTTAAAGCAAGAGCATTAGAGAGCAAGTCTCATCGCAAGCGATGTCTTCTCTTTGGTGTGTAGCTCATGGCTACGAGCCTTGCTTTGAACGTCTTTACCTTCTCATCAGGTTCCCTTCTTTCTCTTGAAGATCCATTTACATCTTAACGGGTCTTACCCATATAGGTGGATCCTCAAGGGTCCATATACAACACTTGTATATGAAGTCTACCTTAAACTTTATTGCTAACATCCATCTTTCCATGTCATGATCTTCAGAAGCTTCATCACATGAAGTAACATCATTGTTTGACTTAACTGACACATGGAATACATCCTAAAACTTATTTGAAGAGGTATTAATGTTTCATCTTTAATTTTCCTTTTAGTTTCCAATTTCAAGAGCCTCATTATCTTCTCGAGATTAAATGAGTTCCTTTAGTTCATTTTCATCTTGATTCTCAAGAGTCTCATCTTCTAAGAATCACATTCTCAGATATGAAATCTTTTAAGAATCTCATAGTCATAAATTAGGTATCCAATACCATCCTTTATTTTCCCAATGAAGTAGCACTTTCTGGTGCTAGATTTCGGCTTACATACATAGAGCCTAATTAAGGATATACATTGTAGTCTCTACTACATATATACCTAGAAACTAATAGGTAATTATGCTAAAAATCATCATTGATCAAATCATGTCATACATGATCCAACTGTATCTCCATATAACTCTATTGAGTTTAGGTTTATTAGGAGTGAGATAGGAATGATATTCATATCTCCATAAAGTATTCTTTGAATTCATCTAACATATACATGCTACCTAGGTTAGATTAAATTCATTTCATCTTCTTTCAAACTTTGGTTCTAAACCAAAATTATGAAATCTTTGAACATTTCAAAGGTTTCTAAGGTGAATGGAAGAAATGTCATATCATAAATAATCATCAATGGATATCACAAATCATTAATGTTTACTTTGATATAGATGATCCACATACATCAATATGCATGAGATCTTGATTACCTTGGCATCTTACACCATTACTAGAGAATGGTGCATTGGACAATTTCTACTTTGAATACAATTATTCACAAGTACGTAAGATTTGAAATTCCAGACAATCTAAAGTTTCATCTCTTACTTTCATCAATAGACAAATGTCTAAGGCTTAATGCCAGATCATTGTCAAATGATCTTCATCTTCCTATCGATCTTTTAAGGTTTAATTTTCAGTATTAGAAATGTTAATGAACCATTCATTAATTTTCTAATTTAGTAGAGTCAACTAGATTTTAGATTATTATCTGAAATATATCCATCATAACTCTTTATGATAGGTTTATTCCAGAATTCATGTTTATTTCCAACATTTAGAAATAAACAATGAGTGTATTCTAATTTCTAGGTCATAGAGATATTCTCTAAGACTAAGGACTCTCCCACTGAAAATATGAAGTCTATCTATCGAATAGAGATTGTTGCAACAATTGCATCAATATCCATCTGGGTGACTTTTAAACCTCAAGATCAAATTTTCTAGTCTTCTAAAACATATGCAACCAATTGCAAATGTCCTTAGAAGAATGAGATAAAATTATCAGACTTTAATCTTATTAAATAAGAATGTCATTTTCAATGATTAAATGTAGATTATTCAGATGCATTATCTGAGTCCTTCTCTAAGGATCCTAGATAGACTAGAGAGTCACACTATCAAAACATCGCCTTATTGCAGTATTGGCATTCATCCAACTCTTTAGATGTCATCTGAAAGTTACAGAAATACAATTAACTCTTCGACTTTCCTTCTTACTTGGGTCCAACCCATGCTTCCATTGTGCTCCCTTCATCTATAAACCACCATTGCTTAAGAAGAAGGATCTCTTATGTTGAATTCAAATGATTTCAATATAAGAGTATTTCAACATTTATACGTGCTTCATTTAATTCATGCAATATCAATATTATGAAGTTTCATGAATGACTTGAGTATAGATAGTAGAATGATGGCACTCATCATATCTACATATATATCAACTCTTAAAGACTAAGGTTCAGATAGCTACTCAAACAATTTGAATACATCATCTCTTATAAAGCCACCATTCTACTTGATGCAGTGAATAATGTCATTCATGATTAAATGTCATGAGCACATATGTATGCCAGAATATCTTCTTAGACTTTTATAAGGATTATTTGACAATTGCGATCATCATTGACATGTCACTTCCAAAGTACATTCGATGAGAGATCAAGACTATAGAGACATACAAATCCTAGGGTTCCATGATATTTTATTGGTTATTATTGGGTATAATATTGAGTGGTTTTAATGAAGGATTATCTGGAATAAGAAATTTGCAAAAATGAATATATATTTTACTTTGATTTAGGAAGTTAAATATCAAAGTTGTCTTGCCTTGTCAACATTGAAAGTTCATTCCCTTAATTACTTTCAAATGTAAGAGATATACTTAACATTATATCTCAAGCAAGATCTGGGATCTCCTTCCTTACCTTTGTCACATACCAATAATATGAGAAACTGTAACTCGGATAAAAAGAAGCGGGAACACATTCCACCTTGAAATCCAACTTGCATTCTCAATTCAGTCTTTAACACATGGGCCCACCACCCATAAGGTGATGTTGACCCGTCATTAATTGAACCAACCATCAACAGGAATAGAACTCACTATATGCAATCTAATATCGCCCCAATAATATGAGGACCCGATATTGGGGTCACTACACATACGACCTTACTCTTTCGATAAGCAAAGAGCCCGATCCAGATGCGCTTGTATGCAGGAGATGTCACATCAGCCAAACATCTCCTACATACAATCCCTGATGATGGAACCCTTTGCCTTGACAGGAGACCATGGATGTTAATTATGTGATCCTCCATATCATGTTTAAATTATAATTAATTATTATGAATCATATTCTCATAATTAATTCTTCCAAGGGAAATAACAACTCTATTCATAATAGAGTGTTTTAATTTTAATTGGATTCCAAATAATCTAATAATATTAAATTAATGATCCAATTAATATCCAACAAACATTCATTATTATTACTTGAAATATGATATTATCTCAAATACGTATTATTTCAAATTTTAATAATTATAAAAAATACATCATTATCTCTCTAGCATTATCCCTTCCATACCCACTGTCATGGCCAGTACCAACGGGAGTGGGACAGACCGTACACAGTGCAACCTGCTACCCCAATGCTCCCCGACTAGATACCATATCCGCCTCGAGTTAAGATAATGCCAAATTAATCACTTTGTACTTGAGATCATAATCGGTCTTTCAACCAAATTTATACCATATAAAATTAATCAAAACATTTTTTATTAACATTATAAGGAAATTTTCTAAACAAATTCCAATCCTATTCAAGCAACTTGTTTGTTGGAAAGTAGATCATGTAACCAATTTATGATCTACATCATATCTAATCAATTATTGGTTAAGGCAATGTCATTTAAGGAAATAATTATCATCAAATATTTCTCAAATATTTATTCATAATTATTCTAAGAAATTAACAATTAATTTCACTAATTGATTAAATGACAATCACTCGGTTCTTGATTATGAAAGTAATTTCTAACAGTGACCCTCACTTACTAAAATTAGCATATCTCAATCAATTTAAATCCAAATCATGCAAAATAAGTTTCCAAAGTTTCTAAATTTTATTTACAACAGAAGCCATGTGATTTTCAAGCATTTCTAGGCATTTAACATCCGTAATTATCACTTTAATTACGTCAACATTCGCAGTCCCCGAAATAGTGGAAACATGTTCACTAAAATGATCATAACTTGAGCAAAAGGAATCCCAATCACGCAAACTCAAATCCCACGATTTCCTTATTTAATGGGAAACATAATACAAGTTATAATTTCATGTTTAAACAATTTAAATAGGGCCTACAAAATTCACAAAATAGGGTTGCGTGAATTAAATGCGATAAAACTTTCACAAACACTAATGAGCCCAAGTCATCCTAGGTTTATGGATCGTATCTGAAACCTCCGACCTATGGCTCTGATACCACTTGAAGGATATGGTAAGATCCTTAAGCGCATCACAAAAATGTAAGAATCGCATCGTATGCGATCAGGGGCGACTAGTCGTACTAGTTGCTCAGGGCAACGGAATTTAAAAAAAAATCATGCGATGAAACCAATGAACCAAGAACACTTCTCGGATCATTTAATCTAAACCACAAACAAGTATTAGGATTCCCTCTTGAATCCAGGTTACGATCGAGTCTCTAAACAAAGAGACCTCCTATCTCAAATCCGATCCGACAGAGGAGATGTCTGCGAGCGTGTTGATGAAACACGTGCTCCTCGCAATCCATGTTGATGATCCAAGAGGCGAATCTCCTAAAATCGTCTCACGATATTCGACGTCTTCTTCACGAGCGAGGCGTATCGAAGGAGATGAAGATCCACGAGTAAACAATTCGGCAACATAACGGCGATTCTACAGTGATGGAGACTCTCTCTATGGCTCCATGGTGGACGGCCACAATGAGAGAGCGGGAGAGGATGTGTAGAGAATGAGAGAGAGAGAGAGCATTATGTTCATCATCACTTTGAAGGGCAAGGGTTCCCTTCTATTTATAATATTTTGGGATCCATGGATCTCAATCCATGGACAACACAAATCCAATGGTTCACATTGATTTGTGTTTCTTTTAATGGCCAAGATTTTGTTGAAGAAAAACAATAATAATTAATTTAATAAAATCAATATATATTGAATATAATTTGATTTATATTAAATCAATCTTCATTGGAGAAATAGGAAGGAGGCAAGCCTCCTTCCATACGAACAATGGGGACGGGCACGCATTCCATAAGGAGAGGGTGGCCGTCCACCTGATGAATCCTTTTTTCATCACTTTTAATCTTTTATTTCAGCTTTATTTCCTTAGTCAAATACATGTAAATACCCTCTAATTTCATGAAATTACTATTTTACATGCATTTGTTAAATATGCATTTTTAACACTGTTTATATTCAAATAAAAGAATAAAGAAGAAAAGAAAAAGCAAAGAAAAGAAAAAGAAAAAGAAAAGATATATTTATGAAATAAATGCATACTGACCCCGATATAAGGTCAAAACTTGACCTGATCGACCATGAATAAAGTAGGGAGGGATAGGGTCTTTAATTAGGAAATTCAAAAAAATTATTTCTAAATATTCTTCCTTTTTATTTTTGAATTTATTTTTTGTATATTTATACAAAACTTACACTATTTTATTTATATATAAATTGACCTCAAAATAAATATTTTTCTAAATAGAAATTGTAAATAAAATTGATTTTAAATAATAAAAATAATTGCGAAGTAAAACTATATATAGAATAAAAGTATCCACACTCAGAAAAAGCCATAAAGAGATAATTGAAAGATCAATTCCAGCTCCATACAAACTCAAATTGAATTAAACTCATTCCATTGTACTCTAAATTAAATTATCTTTAAAATGGCTATGGTTTCATAATTTTTGAAGTTATGGTTGAAAAGTCATTTTTCTGTGGTCGTTTTTACAATTTTACCATTTATTTATTGTATATATTTATTCATCTTTATTTTTTTACATAATATAAATAATTGTAAATATTTCCATAATTATTTAAAATAAAAATATGAAAAATATAATTATAAAAAAATAAAAAATTATTTCCTTATTTGTACATTTGTGTATAATGTGTTATATGTGTATACTACTTGTATCTAACTAATTTCCTTATATAAAAAACCACCAAAAAATTAATTTCTAACATTAATTAATTAAATTAATATAATTACAAAAATTTAATTGATTTATTTAATTATTTGATTTGAAAACCTACCATGTATATCAGATTTGGTTTTCTACCTTAAATAACCACCATTAAGGTGGCTAATTAATTTTTGTAAATTTATTATTTTAATTATTTTATTTAATTAGTAATTTTGTTTTTAATTAATTAATTAATTATACTTATTTATATAACCACTAATTACCTGCCTTTTTGCACATATTTTCCTTTTTTGGATTTATTCTTCTTTTTATTGAGCTCATCCTCCCTCATTTTCCTCTTGATCAATCTTTGGTGGAGAGGAGCACGATCTCCAAAGGCTTCTTGTCGTAGAAGGGTGCCCGGCCTCTGAGCCATATGGTGACATCGAGTCTGTCCTCGTCGAGGCCATCACGGCATATCCGATCCCAAGATGAGATCTAATTTATATTTCTTCATCATTTTAGATTTAATTTTTTGCTTCAATGTCATTATTAAATTGTAGATCTTAGTTCTAAAATTTTTCATCACCGATCGACTCATCTATGATTACCGATTTCACATCATTGTCTCATCTCACCATTGTCTTATTCTACCTCACACAATCTCTCATTTGCGGTCACATACGGTGACCGGATCTCCGGTTCTACCTTCCATATTGCAGGATCGACATTCGTTCACATTTTTCCATTTTTTGTTTTTCTTGGATCAAGTCGTCGTGCTCGTATCCTCATTTGTTTATAAAAAAAATAAAAAAAATATTGCAAATGTTTTTATCACTAACATTTGTGTTGCAGGAATAAAAAAATAGTTTCTCTTTCTAACATTTATCTTACAAGATAAAATAAAAAAAACCTAAAACTTAAAAAAATTATAATTATTTACAGTTTCTATTTTTAAAAAAAAAAAATAAAAGATATTTATTTATTTCTATTTATAAAATGTAATAGAACAAAAACATTGCAGCAGGCCCGCCACCCTCATCCTCGGGAGGCACCCCGCCGCCCACCGCCATCGCAAAGTGGATTCCTCAACTAGCGAAACCACCTCCTGGAACTCCAATGGCCCAGCCCGATCGCCAGCCTGCTGCCCGCCTCTGTGCGCCACCGCCCAGCAAGGTCGCTCCAGCCGTCCACCTCCAGCCCTTGGCGCGAGATCGCGCGCACCGCCGCCACCGCCGACACCTTATACCTCCACCACCTAGAGTCCACCGCCCGTCGCCACCTGCGGCGTAAGGCGCATGAAGGAAGAGAGGGGTAGTGGAGGCCCCCATCCTCTTTACTTTGTGAAGAAGAAAACAAACCCTAGGGAGGGTCTTTTAAAAATTAAAGAAAAAATGGTAAATTTACAGAAAAGTCCCTGGAGATTTCATAATTTGCAAAAATCCCATGCCAGCTCTATCACGTGCAACACACGTCCTATACTTGGGTAATTGGCATTAGTTTCCCGAACTTTTATTTCATGTTATCCTTTCATGAAAAAATAATAAATAATTGTATTTAAGTCTTTGTACTCCATATTTATTTTTGCATGCTTTCTCTTGTTGAATAAATATTTTTCATGGTCAAATAATTCTACAAAATTTGTATATATTCCTATTGTGTTTGTCTTCATTGTATATAAATTTCATCGCATTTTATTCTTATTTGATATTTTAAAAAATTCAAAAACTGCATCATTTTCTTTGTCGGAAATTTGAAAAATCATAAAATTTGAATATTGCTCTAAAAATTCCAAAAAAAATATATTAGGTGTATTTTATTGTCTTTTATTTTGTATCCAACTTTCACCACTAATTATTTTTAAAACCCAAAAAAATGCAAAATACTAAAAATCTTATTAAAATCATAGAAAATTCTAGAAAAATCCAAAAAATAGTGATTTCAGTATATTTGACTATTTTTTAAATAAAAATAATTTCTAGGAGTTTAAACACTTAAAATATTTTTAAGTTGCAAATTACTCCAGGTTGTGCATCGTTTTCCTTTTTTGGCACTGTTTGATTATATAAAATTACAAAAATATCAGAAAAACTTGAAAAAAATACCAAAAACATTTTAAAAATTTAAAATCCCAAAAATATTTTCTTTTTTTAATTTTCCGAGCATTTAACCATTTTGAAAAATACTAAAAAAGTATGGTGTGTGTATTTCTTCCCTTGTGCATATTGTTCCTTATTTGAAAATAAAAAAATTAAAAATTAAAAATCACTAAAAATTTATTTTATTTTACTTTGAAAATTTGACTACTTAGTTCTTCAATCGTGCTCCTTGTATTTGATCCTAATCGCTATACCAGGTAAATTAAATAGCGAAGACCGCTTACATTACTTTTCATTGGTTGATTTTTTTAAAGTGGTTTTATACATTTTTCTCGTTGATTACACTTGGTGATTCGGGTCACAACAACCCTTGATTATTTACATACTTAACCCGAGTCGCAAAGCGCGGTCATCATAACCCTTTTCATATGGCAAGGTGGCTCCTTCCAATTTCATGAGAATCCATATCTCATGTGTATCTCCAATATTTTGCAACAACTTTTTATTGCAATTTTATTTCAAAAAAATAAATCCATTTTACTTTGTGAATATTTCCATCATGCCATTAGAAGTTTGTGAATCACATTCACAACCCAAAATAAAATGTGAATTACATTTTCAATTAATTATCCAATGTGAATCCAATTCACATCAACATTTAATTAACAAATGTAAATTACAAATAGCTCTCTCTTATATATTATAAATCACACATATAATATATATGATTAATATGGACAGTGCTATCCACATTATTCATATCCATGATAATTAAATCACATTTAATCATCTTGGATCTCTATTCTCATATGCCCAAATAATATGAATCGCATCCACATTATTCACATCTTTGATATATAAATCACATTTAATTAACTTAGATAATTCTTCTTATAATATGAATCAAATCCATATTATTCATGACAATTAAATCTTATTTAATTATCGATTTTCTCAATTCTCAGATATATATATATATATATATCAATAATGAAATTATCATGTACTCTATTAAGGCTAATATGCTTTCTCCGCGGATACTTGGAGATAAGGACAGGGCGATTGTATTGTTCCACGTATAGTGACTTCCATATTGAGATCACATCTCAAATCCAGATCTTGCATACCTCCCATAGATGCTTGATTAAATCAAGGTCTGAATCACATTTAGATTATTGTCCGACACTTGGACCAAGATTAGATCACTTCTCTACTGAGAGGAGTCACTAAAATCCAAACCTGTTTCATCACTACCTAGAATGGAAGCGTCATGGTTATACAATCATTTATGTTCACTTCACCCTCAAGTATTCCTAATACATGTACATCCTACATATTGGAAGACCTAGAATAAACCCGAAGTATAAGATCAATTTTACATTGTCTACTTCGCGGTTTTATCATTAAGTTTCTCAGATCATATACTTTCCAAAAGCACATATCATACCCAGGTGTTGATCATATACTTTCCAAAAGCATATATCAAACGTACAAATTCGGTCAAGCTTCCAAAGCGAGATAATCGTGCACGGAATTTGATATTCCCAATATCTCATGAGTGAGATCATGTCTTTCGGTTTAGTAACTGAACCTGTATGATCCCTTTGAGAGATCTTATTTCTCATATGCCCCTGCATGCACACCATCATGCTGGTGTATAGACCTTAGTTAGGTCATCAACCTATTGGTCTGCCAAATGTACATACTCAAACATATAGTAACACATATGTCTCCGGTCAGAGGATGCGTTCCTATATCGTGACATCATACGACATAGGTCCTTGGTTATTTCGATCTCATGAAGTCAAGTCTTTGGCCTAACTTATCTAACACCTTCGAATCTCTATTCTTGTGTAGAGGACCGGCATCAAGAGGTTGGTTAGATATCATCCTTTAGAGAAAATATGGCCATTTTCTTCTCAGGTTGAAGATCCTCTCTTAATAATCATTTGATGGTGCTCTATGAGTCCTCAATCTAACTCCTTAGATATTCATCCAAGTACCAACCTCTATGATTCAATTATTGAATCAACAACTATATGATCATTAAGATGGCCATGGTACATAACCCTTATTGTACTAAGGGACCTATTATGCAAATTAGTTATTCTTCATTTCAAGTTATGGAATGATATTCGCAATAACATTTATTGCATAATGCATCTCCGTGGGCTCGCATGTCCAACAGGTAATGGTTAACATAGCTTCTCCCCAAAACATCTTCTGTACATTTCACTAGTAAATGAGAGATCTGGTCACATTCAGTAAGTGGCATTTTTTCTCTATGATATCTCATTCTGGTGTGGTGTATAACTACATAATGTCTCGAGAATGGTCCTTTTTAATAAAAAAAGCAATTCAGATAGACATTTAAATCATCTCTAGCATTATCGATCCAGATTATTTTTACTATATAGCATATTGTGTATCAATCATATTGATAAATAATTTTACAGCATTTCGATCATGTTATTTAGTAAATAAACACATGTTTCCTCGAGAAATCATCAATAAATGTGAGTAATAACGACCTCCCAAGATTTGTATTTTTGAAGGACCCCAAACATTAAAGTGAACAATCTCAAAGAAAGAAGTACTAACATTTGTTGAAATAGGATAAACAGTTCTTGTGAGTTTACAAAGTTGACATACTTGACAATAGTGAAACTCATTACCAATAGTCTTACATAAATTATGAAATAAATGCTTAAGAATAGCAAACCCATAGTTACCAAGTCGCTCAAGCCTATGATGAACAGTCTGAAAGTCACCAGCATGATTTTATACTCTTGCAGCCATCCATGCAGAAACCACGAGAGCTAGGAAACAGTAAAGACCATCAGTAATCAAACTAATCTCAATCTATCTCCTCATCACCAATTGCTGCATTACACATAAATGAAAGTCAAACCAAGTGACAATTAATATCTTTGGTGATGCGATGAACACAAATCAAATTCATATGAAAATCCATGACATGAAGAGCATCCTTTAACAAAAACTTGACCACAACAAATATACTTCCTTTTCCAGTAACCACAAGATTGACACATCCCCATCGAGACACGAGTTTATAATCATGAAATATTTTTGGATTACCTTTCATTTGATCAGAAGCACGTTATAAATGATCCATTCATCGTGAATTATATTTTGACCTTCATTTTTCTGAGCAATCATGGTAGCATTTATAGTTTTAGCATTACTTGGATTTGTTTTCAGAAATGGATAGCTTCCTAACATACGCATATAGGTCTTTGATTTTCTCATATGTTAGTTTCCTATCATTAGAAGGAATACACCCATCGTTCTTCATATATGTGACATTAAAATCATTTTTTCCTTTATTCATTTTCTTCTCAGGATGATGAATGTAGTAGAGATCAGATCCCAATTAATCAACAAATAATGTATAAGGAGCTATTTTAACCAGGAAATACCAAGGTCGAACTCAGGGAGTTGGGTGTCTCTCGAGTGTATAGTAAGCGTGTGTCCAAATCAAGCTTTTAAGTCAAATGTGTGATTACTAATTTGTGTTTACATTTCTTTTATGGTGTTTTTGTGGTTTTACAATCATATTAATTTTTTTAATTTTATTATTTTCAATTTTAATTAATTATTTTTTTTGGAAATTTTAATAATAAAATAAAAAAAGGAAAAGGTTTGCTTACTAATTACAAAAATGATTTAATATATCGATGTAATATTTTTTAATTTTTTTGTTTATATTATTTAGATTTTTAATCCGAAAACTTTTTAAATATAAAAGTAAAAAGAAAATGTTTAACAAATATGTATACAAGAGAAAGTAAAATACATTAAAAATAGATTCTATAATATGTAATAAGTGATAAAAATAAAAACTTATAATTTTTGAGGTTTTTAAAGTTTTTTCTTTTTTTGGTGATTTTAAAAAAATATTTGAATAAAATAAATTAAATTAATGTTTTAAAAATCAAAATAAGGGAATATCAAAGGGGGCCTTAAAAAGGCTTTAGTGTAAACTAGCCCCTTAAAATACTTACACTATTTTCCCCCTAACATATATACAATGTATTTTCTAAAGTATTATTTTTTATAATTATTTAAAATATGTGAATTTTTTATAATTCTAGTAGTATTTTTATTTTTTTTTGTAATTTTAACATGTAGAATCAATAAAGCTCAAAATATTTAAGATGCGCCTAAGCGGGACTATCTACCCCTAACATTTTTATATTTTTCGGAGATAAGGGTAACTAATTAAAAATCCAAAAGCATAAGATCACCAAATTGGAGTTTTTCAGTTTTTAAAATGTTAAACCATTTTTGAAAATTCCATAATAATCATATAATGTTGAGCAATTTAAAGCACAAAAGTAATATTTTGACTCTTTAAAGATCTTGCAATATGAACGAATGAAAATCCCATCAAGTATATTGAAAATTATTTTATTCCATAATTGTTATTATTTTTAATAAGCTTTGTGTCAAAACTTGGCTCTACCTGATAAGCACTACATATCCAAAAAATAATCTCAAATGATAATAGACTGATTATATTTAGGATTAACATAACCCCAATATACTTTCAATTCAAAAATTCATCACTCACTCAAATAAGATCTCAATGCAATCCATATCTAATTAAGTTGAAGCTCACAAGATTAGCTTTTCATAAAGTTCAAATCATCTATTTCAGGCATGGACTAAAAAGACTAAGAAAGAGAACTTGAGGTTTATTTGCAAAGTTCAAAGCCAAACTGATCACATTTCACATGAGTCAGGGCTTACATGCGACGACCAGGACCCGCAAGGGCATACATGCAAAGCTCTCTGAGGTCGCGTACTCTTAAACTAACTTCAAAATAGCATAAGTCATACAAAATTATTAGAAATTCTGAGGCGGTTCTAGTATTTATTAAAATCATGTGCCAAAACGCACATGACTTCTCTTGGCGAGCGATTTACATGTGTCCTTGATGAATCTCCATTTCATCATCTTTATTCTATCATTTTGGCCTTAAAAATCTTAGTAAATGCATGTAAATACTGTTAATTTAGGCATTTTAGCATCCAGGCATTATTGTGTAAACTGTGTATAAAATATTGTTTTTAATGCCAAAATTAAAGAATAAAGAAAAGAAAGAAAAAAATAAAATATTGCAAATATTTTATGACCCGAAACTCCGAGACATAGGCATCTCGATGACTAGGTCGACAAGGAATGAAGTAGGGGGAGATAAGGGCCACAAAACCAATAAATTTCCCATTTATTTGATTCATTCTTTATTCATTTTGGGACCTATTTTTAGTTCCACTTTTTATACTCCAAATAAAGAAATTTGTACATGAAAGTTGTAGATAATTCAATATAGAAAAATACAAAATTTGTTTCACACAAAAAAATGCACAGATAAAAAGTTATGACCTGAATAAGTTTCCAGATCCCCAACTTCCCAGACCTGTATCTCTTAAATAAAAACTCGAAACGTATCAAAATCACTTTAATTGTACATAACTTTTAATAAGCTATTTTATGAAGTGGTTTCGTATTTCGCGGAGCTACGGTTTGAAAGTTGAGTTTTGGATCCCTTTTGTATACTTGTACAGATTAAAATAGTCATTTTATTTTTAGTTCATTTTTTTATAATTTTATAATTTTATAATTTTGTAAGTATTATTTATAATATATGTACATATCAAAACAGGAATAAAAACACAAAGAAAACACAAAAATAAAATACTTGTATACAACACATAGTTATAATACCTGTAAATATATCTATATAATTAATACTTCTATTTTATTAAGTGTATAAAATACATCATAAAAATAAAAATAGATTTAAGTTTACAAAAATAAGTTGTAAATATATAAAATAATAAACCAAAATAATAAAATCAAAAATAGAAAATAAAAATAAAATATTAAAAAATATAGATGTGTATAATTATATATGCTATAAAAGGCAACTTGTAATTTTATACCTAGAAAAAATAAATAAAAATCATAATAAAATTCTTTATAAAATAATAAACATTTTTTATTTTATGAGTTTAATTTAAAAAAACATTTATTTTTTAAATTTATTTTACAATCTTTTTCCCCAGACTTTTTCCAGGTTGGTCCACGTGGACCAACCACGAGGCGGCAGCAGTTGACCGTAGGTCAACTCTATGCCCAATGTATGGGCTGTGTCAGAAGTGGTTTTTGACCCATCTTCGTGGTTTTTTCAAGGTAAATCCTTGCATGATCTCATGATACACCCTTCATGACTTTTCATCACCTCTCATCGAGGATACACGCCCAAGGGTCATCTTGGGGCGTGGATCATCGATGTGACTTCTACACCTCGTTTTTCTCGCCCCGTCGACCACCCCTTCAAAAACCATCTCATGCTTGCATTTGAAGTTTGAACCCCATTTTTGACCGAGTTAGAGCCTCTCCAGCCTTGTTCAGGAATGGAGGCGTGACAGGCCTCCTCCAACAGCTTGCGGAGTGCTCCGGCAACGTCGAGTTGTCGGCTCCACCCATCTCCAGCGGTGACGCTGCTGTGAGGTCCTATATCCTCAGCCCAAGCCGAGTCGAGGTCATTCATGTTGTTTTTAATTGTGTTTTCACTCCTGCAGTCGATCTCTAGTTCTATCTTAACATACAATCGCCATCAGTAGCCTAGATTCGCCCATTTGAAGTCGGGGCCCTACTCTGGCGAACCTTCCCGTGCACCATTCACTTCTCCCTCCACCCTCCTTGTCTTTTGGAACTATCTATCATTTTTTGCTTTTTGTCCTTGCAGGTTCCAGGGTCTGATAGACTCCATCTGGGGTCGCAATTTTGAGAGAAAAGGCTACATGGAGCAGCCTTCGTTCCTTCACGTCACGGCGGACCTCCGGCTTCTCCCAAGCCATTTTGCGACCGCCGACCGATCAAGGATCGCTCCAGGAATCCTCTTGGCCATTATGGAGCGTCGTTGGAGTTGGAGGAGCTCAGGGTGCCTAATTCAAATTCGCCCCGCGCGAGTTCTTCGACTATTTTTCCGTCGGTCTCCATCGTCCTCCGATCGCTGCCCTTCTCCAAGCGCTACAGCAACTGTAGGATTCTGTACGCCACAGCCATTGATGCAGCTTTTGAAGATCTAATCGAGGCCTTTCATTCGAACCGTCATTGCGGCTCACGGACGCGTTACTTATCTTAAGTGACAGATCTGCAGTCGTCGGATCGCACCTTAGGCAGGGTATTTTGCACTCTGACCCCAGTCATTTTATATTTAAATATTATCCCCAAAACATTCATCAGCTATGTAACTATTTTTGGTACTTTTGCATAATAGCCCCTGGGTTTCCGTTAATTGCAATCACGCCCTTGTCAGTGAGGCGCACGTGCGCGAGCACGCACGCTTGGCTATTTTGAAGCATAGGACCTGTACTTTGTTGTATTTTAGATACGCCAGAAACTATTTTATAACATTTTATTAATTTTGGTAGAATTACATTTAGACCCTCAGCTTCTTGATAATTGCAATTACATCCTTGTCAGGTCATGTGCCCCGTGCACGTGACTTTGGCAAATTTGCAGAGATACGCCTATGGGTTTTGGGTTTAATATTTGGGCCAGAAATATTTTTATCACATTTTCTTTTTTCTGGGAAATGTACATTTTGGCCGTTGAACTTTTTGCTTATTTACAAATATGCCCTTGCTAGTAGTATAGTTTCTTTTTGTTGATTACATTTATTTCATGCATCTATAAAACTCTTAAAAATTTTCCAAAAAAAATATAATTGTGTACATGTTGCATTGCTCTATCACGACATATTTTTATTTTGCATGTTTGCATTATTTTAATATTTATAAAAATGCAAAAAACTTGCATTTTCTTTACTGTCTGCTTTAGAAAATACATAAAAATTATCAAAACCCTTTGAAAAATTCCCAAAAAATCATATTTTGCCTATTTACATAAAAAATACAAAAATCATAAAAAATACAAAGGAAACCCTAAAAATAGCAAAACCCCTTAAAGCTTCATAAAAATCTTAAAAATCCCTAAAGAATCCTAAAAAATACAATTTATGTTCCTGAATTTTCTCCGTTTTATTGTCTTTGTTTTTAAATTAATTTGAGGAATTTTTTGTTCTGTTTGACATTTTTCATCCTCATTTTAGTTTCAGCCTTTTATTTTATTCATTATTTTCAGTATTTTTAACTTTAAAAATACCAAACCAATTAAGAAAAATATGGAAAAATCACAAAAATATTAAAAAAATATAAAAAGCCCAAAAATAACTTATTTCTTGATTTTTTTCTTATTTTTACCTACTTTTCTCTATATATTATATCTCTCTTTTCTTTATTGTGTACATACTTTATTATTTAAAAGAAAATATAAAAAAATATAAAATATAAAAAGAAAATACAAAATCAGAAATTAAAAATCAAAAATATAAAAATATAAAATCAAAAAATAAAATAATATAATATATAAAATTTAAACCCACAAAAAAATGGCATTGATAGGCAAATACATCACATTCACATTTTGTGCATTAGTGCCATGTTCTACCTATTTGCTCCCTGTGTTCGACATCTACACTACTTGCACTATACACATATTTTGTGGAGTTATAATAAATTTAACTCCGCACACTTACTTTCATTGCTTGATTTATTTGTCGTGGGTTAATTGTTTACTGAATTCCAGATTTCGTGTGGTCGCCACATCGACTTTGTCTCCACCTTGTGTGAGACATATCTTGACCGTTCGACTTTTGGCTTCATCAAATGGCGCCGTTACTTTGGAGCAACAATGCATACATCGTGTTTTTGCTTGGTTGTGATTTTTTGTCTATTTCTACGGCTTTTATTTTTGCCTATTGTATTTTCTTTGTTTTGTTATATTTGTTTGAGTTGTCTAACCCCCTCTCTTGTTGACTTCATACGAGGTACCACAGATCAAGGGAGGCGCTCTACCCTAGGTGTCTGAGCACCTACGTGAAGCCGTCATCTGCCAGCCTAGCACCAAGGAGACGAAGAGGGATTTTTGAAGACCGAGCTCCATCTTTAGTAACATTCTCTTTTCTTGTATTTATTTTTGTAATTTTAGTGAGAGAGAGACTCCATTATTGTAATAATACGGGTACCTAAACTTTGGACTCTCGGGCCCAATTTCTAAGTCTTTGTACACTTGGGGGCTCACCGCGGTTTTGTCGGTTTTCTTCGCATTTTTTCTTTATTTTCCGATTTTTTTTCTTTCATATGATTGAGCCTTAGTGTAGGATCTGCTTGTCGATAGCATTAGGTCCAAACACCTAATATATTTACCTGTGCGTATAGTCTCGTTTGGACTTAGTCAAATTTTGAAAATCGTTCTTCACACTAATAGCAGCTTCTCACACTAGGGAGATTTCTTCGGCTTGCATCTAAATATAGATTAGGTTTCAATTTTGTTAAGCATACTTGCATGTAGAGTGCTGGAGGCAAGGTGAGCATTTACACTTTAGCATTCATCGTTGATTTGCCGCTTGCATCGCTTTTCCCGACTCTTCCTCTGATTTTGATCACCTAGGTGCTTAAAAGAATTGATTCCTTGTTAGGATCATGAATTTTCACTAAATTCAAAAAAAAGTAATAACAAATAAAATTGGGACTGCTAATATTACTTGACCCTAAAAAAGACCAAAAAGAAAATATATTGTCTTGGGGCGAGTAATCCCCTCATTGTCTTCGTTTTACAATGCTCGCGCACACCCTAAGGACTAGTGCCCAAATCCTATCAAGCCTCCTAAGTGTTTGCAAAATCTTTGACTTCTCACCTAACTCTAAAAAAGACAAGATAAAAGGACCGCATTTACGATCTTCACCGAGTTGAGTAGGTGAATTGAGGGTTTGTCTTGTTTTCATTTTTTATTGTGATTGGTTTGTGTGTATTCCAGATCAGCTCTTCGCATTTGCGCCTTTTTATTCACTCTTTTGATTTGACCATCGTGCTCTCTCGAATCATTTTTCCTTTTGTTTTCGAGATGGACCCCTGGAGCGTATTTTATCCGGACTCTGTAGATCCCTCGCTCACTCCAGATGGTTCACCTCACTTATATCAGGAGGATCCTCCTCCTATTTTTTCTAATTTTTGTGCATACCCGCCTCAGCTGCAGCGTCTGACCCCAGACTTCTACCCACACCCACCATCGCCTTTGTATTTTCCACCTTCACATCCACCCGAGACTGACCTGTTGGAGTCACCTCTCACGATGTCCACACTTGAAACCTTGACCCAGTTCATGGAGCAAATGAAGTCGAGGATTGACAACCTCACCTGCATGAATAAGAGCCACATTGATGCTTCACGATCTGATGATTTGGAATCATTTGAGGATTATCATGAGAGCTTGCAATCGCCAAAAATACAAAAAAATGAAAAAAATAAAAATCCTAAAAGATTTCGGGAGACACATGATCGATTCAGATTGTGAGGAGAGGTACCACTTGCCAGATTACTTGACCACACATTCATTCATACCTAGTCCCACCTTTGATTCCGAGAATGCCGCTGTACAAACTGCTCTTGGCATCCTCGTGTATATGATGATTCCGACTTCCTCCCTTGTATGGAGGAGGTCCAAAAATTCAAAAAAATGTTGCTTGAACCCGAAGTGGTGGCCACCATTCATGAGATCATCCGTGCCCCACTTCAGCAGGCCATGACCGATTTATCTACTCCTCTTCCCAAGAAGAGAAAGCAGAGGAGCAGATCTGAGCGTCATATTTTGACCATGGCCACTACCCACGCCATCACACACCGTCCCATCCCTCGGAAGAGGAACACAGCTACACCATTCATCACCTGCACCATCTCCGACTTCACATGTGATCACACTCTCCTAGACGGTGGGGCTTCGATTAGCATATTACCCTTCTCGTTGGTACAGTCTCTTCATGTAGGGCCTCTCAAGAAAACCAGGATGATCGTTCAGTTTGCTGATGGATCTATCAAGAGGCTGAAGTGTATCCTTGAAAACGCCGTCATCTCGATTTAGGGCATGAGCTACCATGCTGATTTTGTCGTTTTGCCCATGGAGACCTCCACTGGGGAGCATTCTCCAATCATCCTGGGATGACCATTCCTTGCCTCTGCGAGGGTCGTTATTGACTACGGATCAGGAGAGATTTGCTTCTGTCCTACTGACGAGAGTGAAGTGTTGATCACTGCACCCATAGTTGACCAGAGACCTGCACCTGATGTGCTTTCACATGTCTTGGCTGACCCTAAGGCCTATGATCTATATGAGGATATTAGAGAGACTTTCTTTATGACCGATGTTGAGACCTGAGAATTCCTCTCCAAGGAGAAAGTCTCGGAAAGCATAGACCTTGGAGTTTCCGCTTCCTGTGATTGGTGATGTGTTGATGACATCCGCGGGATTTACACGATTGACACCATTGAGCGGAGGGCGGATATTGATGAGACTAAGGCCTAATTTGATCTTGTTGTTTTCATTCAGGAATTCGGGCCTTTTGATGAGAAAGATGATCCGGTTGAGATTATAGAGGACGAATAGAGTTCTACTACTTCCACTGATGAGTTCGTGCCTTTTGGTTTTGATCTGGATGACACCTCGCAGAACGACTCTGACCTTACTTCTTCCAATGATGATGAGTTTGTCCCTTTCCACTTTGATATCAGAAAGACTCCTAAGGCCAGACATGACCACACTTCTTCCACTCATCCGTCTATGCCTCTTCACTCTAGGACCACTGAGGACCCTCACCCTATTGACCCTGATCGGTTTCCGTCCACTGTGGACCCCGATGTCGACCTGCACCATATCAGATCCATTCCTCGGTGGTCCCGCAAGAAGGTTCGCTTTCTACCTTCTTGATCATGTGTACATCCATCATGTTGTATATTCATTTGTTTCATCTCTTCCCATCTCCTGTATTTCTCATCCACCCATTCTCGTGTTTGCCTTGCTTAGGACATACTTTGTCCTAAGCATAGGGGAGTGGACAAGCCGAGTGTTCATTCGTAGTTCCATTTCATCACTCCTGATGATTCCTATACTTAGGGATTCTTTTACCCTCAGTATAGGGGGAGTGGTGTGTACATTCTCACGATCTCTTCTTCCATTTTCATCTCTTTTCTTCTTTTCTTCTTTTCCTTTTCTACTTTCTTTTTCTACCGAAAAAGGTGCTGCCCCTTTTTGTCAGTCTTCTATACTTAGGACATACTTTGTCCTAAGTATAGGGGATGTGCATCCCGAGTTTCTCTATTCTTTGATCCTCTCCATTGTCTCATCTTCTTGTCTATACTTAGGGATATCTGACCCTAAGTATAGGGGGAGACAGTCTGAGTACGATTTGTTCATTCCCACCCTTGACCCTTCCTGCTTTGTGTTCAGTCTGCTATACTTAGGATTATTTGATCCTAGGTATAGGGGGACGGTCAACTTCTCATTGATTCATTCATTTCTTCGTTCGATTATTCTTTAGATTTTCCAATACTCAGTACGAGTTATGTCGTCTCTTTTCTCTCTGATTTATGAGGACATAGCTCAAGCTAAGTATAGGGGGGTCGTATATACTACGTATATACTTTAGCCATAACTCGTACTTTCGTATTTTTTTAAGAATTATGGCTAATAACCTAAACACTTAATAGAAAGATGTTGTTTCCACAAATTCTTTTTGTATTTACTGAATAATAAATCAGGTGAAAATATTTTTTGCAAAATGTTTGAAAAATAGTTTGAAAATCTCTTTGAAAAATATTTTGAAAACTATTTGGAAAACATATTGTTCAATATTTTCAACCTTAATAAAAATGTTTTGTTTATTTTCTTTGTGTGAAATAAAAATGTTTGAAAAATTATTTGCAAATGCTTTGAAAATGGTTGCAAAAACATTTTGAAAAAGTTTATCTATACTGTTTGAAAAACCTTTTCAAAATGATTTTCAAATGCGTATACATGTTTGTAAAAATGTTTTCAAAAATTATTTTGGACTATATTTTTCAAAATTGTTTGAAAAACCCTTTTCAAATAAGTTTGAGGAATATATACATTATACCAAATTTCATTATATATATTTATAAAATTGACCACATATCCTTGTAAATTCTTAAAATCCACTTCTTGTAAATACAAGATGCATCCCTGTGTAAATATTTGTACTTGTTTTTATCCAAAATCTTTGCTTTAAAAAATCCCAAAAACATTTGCAAAACTAAAATCCAAAAACATTTGAAAATTTTTTTTGAAAATACCAAAAAATGCATGTGCATCATCTTTTCAAAAATCCATAAAAAGTTCAAAATCTTTGAAAATTGCATCTCAAAAATATTTTCTGCATTCTGCATAGCATTTGCATAGCATGAGCATTTTTCGGATCGAGTTTGATAGTTGAACAAGTTTAAATAAAATTCGGATATTGGAGCTTGGTTGGACCTTAAAATCTACCTAATAACAGGAACCTTATAGGAACTAGAATTGAGGTACTTCAGGTCTAGTTGACTTAATTCTTTGGGGATCACGAGACTTGGTTCAATGGATTCTTGACTGCCTAAGTAGAGTATTTCGGAGCACACGCACGACTCTTGTTGATAATGACCTAACTTGGACACCTACACCTTTCACTTGGCTCAAATCAGTTGGAGTGATGTGGGGGTTGGATTTGTCGGTATGAGACGCACACAAGTGGAAACACTTATCCTCCTTTAGAGAGGGAAGTGCACCCCAACCCGTCCAGTGATGAGGAACTCTAAAGACAGGAGAGTGTGGGTTGCAATAAAGCTTCAAAAGAGGGATAGTCTACTGGCTCAAGAGGAAAAACTCCTTATATAAATGCTGTTGTATATAGTATTTCAAAAAAAACTCCAAAAAAGTGGACAGGCCTGTACAAAAATAAAATGTCAGCTGGAGTGTACATATGTTGTATAGAAAATAAGCAAGCTTGAGCACCAAAGTCAAATTATGTGAGCATGTAGCTTGATGACTTGACTACACTGGTCTTGCATCCTAGGATAGGTAGCTACACTGGCTACCGTTCATTCTTCTTTTCACCCCCTCATCTTGAGTTGGTAGTTACTTGAACTTAGAAGGGAATATCCCACTCCTCGAGGAAGGAGTTATTGGATTGGGGAACCATTGGTTGTCATACTGGAGAAGTCAGTCTCTTTATCATTCTAGTTGGGGAGAGCCACCATCACTTACACTATACGAGTCAGATTCATAGTCGTAAGGGTTTGCGTATGAGTTGAAGTATTCTAACCTGGCTATTGAGGAGACTTGAGCAGAGTTTTGGGATTCTCGAAGGCTGTTCGATTTTAAATCCGATTCCCGTTAAGGTTCCGCCCGCACTAAAATTCCCAAGGTCCGACTTAAGCTCCAAACTTTTATTTTGTAAAGACAAGTTTGATAATTAAACTTAATCCAAATTTCTTCTTTTTCTTTTCTTTGTTTTTTTTTCTGCACTTATTGCATAAGTGTTGCTAGGGACTAGCAAAGGCAAGTATAGGGGATAATGAATCTCCGTTTCATCATCTTTATTCGATCATTTTGGCCTTAAAAACCCTAGTAAATGCGTGTAAATA
Organism: Ottelia alismoides; assembly: GCA_037367405.1. Taxonomy (NCBI): domain Eukaryota; kingdom Viridiplantae; phylum Streptophyta; class Magnoliopsida; order Alismatales; family Hydrocharitaceae; genus Ottelia; species Ottelia alismoides. Next base: position 544,074 of record JAZKJV010001574.1, read on the forward strand.
CTATTAAATTAGGCATTTTATCATCCAGGCATTATTGTGTAAACTGTGTATAAAATACTGTTTTTAATGCTAAAATTATAGAATAAATAAAAGAAAAGAAAAAGAATAAAATATTTCAAATATTTTATGACATGAAACCCCGAGATCTAGGCATCTCGATTACTAGGTCGACAAGGAATGAAGTGGGGGGAGGTAAGAGCCACAAAACCAATAAAATTCCCTTTTATTTGATTCATTATTTATTCATTTTGGGACATATTTTTAGTTCCACTTTTTATACTCCAAATAAAGAAACTTTGTATATGAAATTGTAGATAATTAAATATAGAAAAATACAAAATTTATTTCACACAAAAACAATGCACAGATAAAAAGTTATGACCTCAATAAGTTTCCAGAATCCCAACTTCCCAGACCTGTATCTCTCAAATAAAAACTCAAAACATATCAAAATCACCTTTAATTGTACATGATTTTTAATAATCTATTTTATGAAGGTGGTTTCGTATTTTGCAGAGCTATGGTTTGAAAGTTGAGTTTTGGACCCCTTTTGTATACTTGTACATATTAAAATAGTCATTTTATTATTGTTCATTATTTTTATAACTCTATATTTTTATAATTTTGTAAATATTATTTATAATATATGTACATATCGAAATAGGAATAAAAACACAAAGAAAACATATAAATAAAATACTTGTATACAACACAAAGGTATAATACATGTAAATATATCTATATAATTAATACTTCTATTTTATTAAGTGTATAAAATACATCAGAAAAATAAAATAAAAATATATTTAAGTTTATAAAAATAAGTTATAAATATATAAAATAATAAAATCAAAAATACAAAATAAAAATAAAATATTAAAAAATATAGATATGTATACCTATATAGGCCATATATGGCAACTTGTAATTTTATACCTAGAAAAAATAAATAAAAATCATAATAAAATACTTTATAAAATAATAAACATTTTTTATATTATAAGTTTAATTTAATAAAATCATTTACAATTTTTTATTTATTTTACAATCTTTTTCCCCAGACTTTTTCCTGGTTGGTCCACGCGGACCAACCAGGAGGCGGCAGCAGTTGACCATAGGTCAACTCTTTGCCCAACATCTGGGTTGTGTCAGAAGTGGTTTTTGACGCATCTTCGCAGTTTTTTCAAGGCGAATCCATGCATGATCTCATGATACACCCTTCATGACTTTTCATCAACTCTCATCGAGGATACACACCCAAGGGTCATCATGCGGCATGGATCATAGATGCGACTTCTACGCCTCGTTTTTCTCGCCCCATCGACCACCCCTTCAAAAACCATCTCATGCTTCCATTTGAAGTTTGAACCTCATTTTTGACCGAGTTAGAGCCTCTCCAGCCTTGTTCAGGATTAGAGGCATGACAAGCCTCCTCCAGTAGCTTGCGGAGTGCTCCGGCAACGTCGAGTGGTCGGCTCCACCCATCTCCGGTGGTAACATCGTCGTGAGGTCCTATCTCCTCAGCCCAAGCTGAGTCGAGGTCGTTTCTACTGTTTTTAATTGTGTTTTCACTCCTGCAGTTGATCTCTAGTTCTATCTTAACATACAATCGTCAACAGTAGCCTAGATTCGCCCATTTGAAGTTCGTCGGGGCCCTGCTCCGACGAACCTTCCCACGCACTATTCACTTCTCCCTCTACCCTCCTTGGCCTTTGGTACCGTCTCTCGTTGTTTTCTTTTTGTCCTTGCAGGTTCCAAGGTCTGATAGACTCCATCTAGGGTCGCATTTTTGAGAGAAAAGGCTACCTGGAGCAACCTTCATCCCTTCACATCACGGCGGACCTCCGGCTTCTCCCAAGCCATTTTGCGGCTGTCGACTGATCAAGGATCACTCCAGGAATCTTCTTGGCCCTTCTGGAGCGTCATTGGAGGTCGGAGGAGCTCAGGGTGCCCGATTCAAACTCGCCCCGCGCGAGTTCTTCGACTGTTCTTCCACCGGTCTCCATCGTCGTCCGATCGCCGCCCTTCTCTAAGCGCTACAACAACTGTAGGATTCCACACGCCTCAGTCGTTGATGCAGCTTTTGAAGATCTAATCGAGGCCTTTCATTCGAACCGTCATCGCGGCTTACGGACGCACCACATGTCTTAAGTAATAGATCTGCAGTCGTCGGATCGTGCCTTAGGCAGGGTATTTTGCACTCTGACCCTGACCATTTTGTATTTAAATATTATCCCCAAAACATTCATCTGATGTGTAACTATTCTTGGTACTTTTGCATAATAACCCCTAGGTTTCCGTTAATTGCAATCACGCCCTTGCTAGTCGCACACGTGCGCTTGGCTATTTTGCAAGCAAGGGCCTGTACTTTGTTGTATTTTAGATAGGCTAGAAACTATTTTATAACGTTGTAATATTTTCGGTAGAATTGCATTTAGACCCTCAACTTCTTGATAATTGCAATTACATCCCTACCAGGTCATGTGCCCTGTGCACGTGACTCTAGTAATTTTGCAGAGATACGCCTGCAGGTTTTGGGTTTAATATTTGGTCCAGAAACATTTTTAGCACGCTACATTTTTCTGGGAAATTGCATTTTGGCCTTCGGACTTTTTCTTATTTACAAATATGCCCTTGCTAGTAGTGTAGTTTCTCTTTGTTGATTACATTTATTTCATGCATCTATAAAACTCTAAAAAATTCCAAAAAATATCATTGTGTATCTGTTGCATTGCTCTATCATGGCATTTTTGTATTTTGCATTTTGCTTTATTTTAATATTTGTAAAAATTCAAAAACATGCATTTTCTTTACTGTCTACATTAGAAAATACATAAAAATTATCAAAACCCTTTGAAAAATTCCCAAAAAATTATATTTTTCCTATTTACGTGTGTTTTAAATTCAATCCAAAAATCATAAAAATACAAAGGAAAACTCCTAAAAATAGCAGAACACCTAAAAGCTTCATAAAAATCTTAAAAATTCCTAAAAAACCTAAAATTACAATTTTTGTTCCTAAATTTTTCCATTTTATTATCTTTGTTTTAAAATTAATTTGAAGAATTTTTTGTTTTGTTTGACAATTTTCATCCTCATTTTAGTTTCAACCTTTTATTTTGTTCACTATTTTCAGTATTTTTAACTTTAAAAATACCAAAAAATTGAGAAAAATATGGAAAAATCATAAAAATATTAGAAAAATATAAAAAGCCCAAAAATATCTTATTTCCTGATTTTTGCTTATTTTTACCTATTTTTCTCTATATATTATATCTCTCTTTTCTTTATTTTGTACATACTTTATTATCTAAAAGAAAATATAAAAAATATAAAATATAAAAAGAAAATATAAAATAAGAAAATTGAAAATCAAAATATAAAAATATAAAATAAAAAATTAAATAAAAAATATATAAAATTAAAACCCATAAAAAATAGCATTGATAGGAAAATACATCACATTCACATTTTGTGCATTAGTGCCCCGTTCTACTTGTTTGCTCCATGTGTTCGACCTCTACACTACTTGCACTATACACATATTTTGTAGAGTTATAATAAATTTTAACTCCGCACACTTACTTTCATTGCTTGATTTATTTGTCGTGGGTTAATTGTTGACTGAATTCCAGATTTCGTGTGGTCGCCACAACGACATTGTCTCCGCCTTGTGTGAGACATATCTTGACCGCTTAACATTTGGCTTCATCAGTCCTTTAGTTAAATCGGATGGCTGGGGGCCTATAAGGTTTAGACAACTTGATCAAAGGGGGACAACTAAGGTAGGAAGAAATGGGAATAACAACAACTGAAAGAAGAAGAAATATAAACGAAAGAAGTACATGAAAGAAGATCAGGGGAGTACGATTGTGTGAGATTTGTGAGGTTGTCGAAATGCAGTGGTGATGACCTTAGAAGCTGGCAAGGTCACCTCGAAGCTATGCAGAGCTTTGAAGCTCTGTTGTATGGCAAGGATATCACAAATTTAGCCAGAAGATTCCTCCTACACTTGTCGTTGCTCAACGAAGGGTTGAGACACTGCCATTGCCTCAATGCACAACGGAGCTAGGGGTAGAAGGGGGTGCAAATGGGGATGGAAAAATGGAATCCATTTCGAAAAGTATATATATGGTTGTTCTAGGGTTTCTAATTGAGGGGGACATGCTCCTGGAAATGGAATAATACAGAAGGAGGGTGGTTGTGGTGTTCAAGTGACGTAGGCACGATTGGGGCTGAGGTGGAAAGCAAGTTTGTCAGGATTGTTGTATATACGAGGGAGGTGTGCTCTGCTGATGTTGAATATGTGAGAGGTGTGGGTCACTTGGCTCGGGTGACCATTGTTGACCAAGCCATGTAAAGATATGAGGAAATGGAAGAAAGAAAAAAATATAAATAAAATAAAAAGGAGTAAAATCTCAAACAGTTATCAACATAAAAGTTCTATATCTCAATGAGATCTACAACTCTCGTAAAGAATTCAATAGGTAAAAATGTAGTTTACATGCAAATTTTAATTTTTAGGTATAAAATATCAATTTCTCGATTTCATAGTTTTTCTTTGATTTTTCTTTAATATTATATATATATATTATTTTAATGTATTAATACTACAATATTTAGAAATTAGCGAGATTATATTAATAATTAACTAAAACACAAAATAAACCATAAATATGGTATGTATATATAAGTGAGAACTACAGTTCTTTTTTGTCTAATTTTACTGTTTTTCTTGATTTTTTTGGATTTTACTTTTTTGTAGTTAATTACCTTAGAAAATAATGAAACAAATAATAAGAATAAATGAAATAAGAAAGCAATGTCTTTACATGAAATAACAAGGTTCTAAATGTACAATTGTATTATGTACAATACGCCCCCAAAATCATAATTTTGCAAATGGACTCTGATTTCTTTAACATTAGTCTTATTTCAAAGAGAATTTAAGATACATCATTTAGAAAGGGATTTGGGTTCATCGTAGTTTTTGTAAGTGGGATATTCAAGTTTATAGCTTTTCAAACTCTGAATTAGGATTTAGGATTATTATACATATATACATGTTTGTATTTTTTAGAATTTTCTATATTTTTTGGTTAGTTATATATACACAATCGAAAATAATTTCATGTTACATATTGCTAAAATGAATTATTAAAAAAATAGTGAAGATTGTACTATATACATATATGTACATATATACACGTGAGACTTCACTTTTCTGAGTTTTGTTTGGTTTTCTGATCATTATTTGTCGACTAGATTATGCCAACTAAGTCTACGGGTTAGGAGAAGTGCTTGGGCCTGCAACCCTCGTATTTCTTATTTTTTTGGCCAGTCTGTACAAGTACATCCTTCTATGTTTCTGAGATTTTTTATATATTTTTTAGCTTTTTGTATGGTTTTATATAAATTATGCAATATCAACAATGCATATGCCAACGGTAAAAATGTGAAATTAAATGCAAATGCATATACTTTTTCTCGATTTGGAGCTCAATTTACGTCTTTTTAATAGATGAATCCCATATTCATCAATGCACGTTGGATCTTTCTTCTTCAATCAATCTCGATAGGAATGGAGGAGTTTAGACAGTGCCCAAATGTAACTGGGTATCTCCGCAGGCGGGTTTATCATGTCTCAATGCATGAAACTAGAAGATGAATACTGTATGAACATTATGTCATAAAGCTCTTCCGGTGGTTAGAAAAAGTTGAGGCTTCAGATGGCCTATAACTTTATAGAAGTAAAAGAAAATGGAGCTCCTCCGTCTTCTCCGAGAAATTAACACGATATGCAGAAAATACGTTTGGTGCGTGGACATCTAGATCTTTAAACTGTTGAAATGTAACTTAGAATCGACCCCAAATATAGCTTGGCAAATAGCTCGGGATACCAAGAACATCGTTATGTAGCGTTGTGTATTGTTCTTGTAATGTTAGAGCTCAACAACGAGCTTGCCAGATACGAAATGATCTTTGTCCTTAGAGCTTCAAACATTCAGAAGAATGGAAATGGGCCTTCTATGAGTGGATGTATTGAATGAGAGGAAGGTTATGATCACCGAGTGTGATAAGGAGAGACAATATTTAGATGGAAGAAAGTGACTAGGATCAAACGACCATAGAAAATTTTTTTTTTAAGAATTTTCTAAAATTAAACAAATATGTCAAGATAGTATACAAATTGAAATGCAGAATGGAAAAGGAATGTGATATCAACCTAACATCATTGATGATGGAAAGAATCAACATTGGATTAGCTTAGGTAGAGCTTGGTCATGGCATCAATTACTTTAGGCAAGCTATGCACTTCTTTTGTGAGGGAGATTCAAGGTTTCGAACTTTGGATCAGATGTGACTTCATCATCTACTCTTCGTGGTGCTCCCTAGAATGGGCTCGACTGTCGTATGTTAGCAATAAGGAGCTTTGTATATGTAGCAAAAGATGGAGATTTTACGAACCTCGGAGGTTCAAATAAGAAGTATTCATGCTTATGGAATGGTTGATGGCATAGAGGGATGGGAGAGGAATCGATTAGTACCTATCGGGAGCAATAGGCGCAGCAAACGAAATGGTTCAAAATGAGTAAGAATGTATTAGTATAAATTATTAAATTGAAAACTACTTGTGTTTAATGTACAATAAGGTCTCAAAACATATAAATTATATTTAAATACTTCACAACTCCAAAGTATTTATACGATTTAAATCATTTTTAAGCATGGACTCTAAATGTGAGTAAAGTTAGAATGGGGTTCAAATGCATGAGATATGAGTCTTAGAAGATATGCATATTGGAAATTAAGGCTTGGATTTTATTGGTATGAATGAAGCTGATATATTTTAAAATATTTTCCTATTATTTATTTATGAAGAGGTCATAAAAATAATTATGTCAAAATAAGTTAGAATAAAATGTGTAAAAAAGTTGTAGTTAATTCTCTTACATATGTCAGTGGTACAAAAAGATTCCAAAAGTAAAAAAACCACCTCTTTAACCTTGTCATTTTTTAGTATTTGTATAAATTATATATATCATATAATCAAGTTAAAGGTGAGTTGGATCGATTTGATGTTATGAAAAATAGTTATGGGTATGGGAAATTGCAATATAGACACATACGACTTTTGTTTACTTCCTAGCTATCTATGATACTATTTTTTATATATATTTTTTATTTTTATACTTATTTTTATACAAATTGTTGAAAAAATAAATCAAAAAGAGCTATTAACAAATAGACTAAAATGTTAGTAATGTAATGTATAGTATGCACATATCTTTTGAATTGTGTTCGATACAATGAAAATATTATTTGCAACTTTCTTATTTTTGCTGCTTTAATATGGTCAATCAAATTGTTTGGCTTGGTCTCTAATTTAGGATCATAATAGTACTTATTTTTATTCTTCTTTTTTAATCCACTCTATATATATTTAAAATTTTCTGGGCTTGTTTTTACCTTCATTTATGGGTATTCTTATTTTATGCTCTTTAGAGTTTATTTGGTTTTCATAAGTTTTTGGATGTTTTTATAAGAATTGGATATTGATTGCTACTCACATGCATTTACTAAGGATTTTAGCCTAAGATGAAAGAATAAAATGGACAAATCGCAGATTCATCGTCATTACCATTTGAATCAACTCCCACACCTCAAGCGAATCCATATCATCACTCCCTATGTTTAAAACATAAGATAGAAGTGATAGGACCTCTGGAATTCCTTAAACAATAGAACTGCCAGAAGAATAAGCCCTACAAGCCTTAAGCCAGATCCTATTGCATATTGGCACTATTGTCCTCAACATGGTACGCTCACAATGTCGCATCCCAAGCAACCGGTTTTATTCTAAGTTATACAAGACCAATGATCTCCTTCATCGAATTGTCAACTCGGTTCAAGTTCGAGATGTGGAGTATAGTTCATTGCATCAAGTTCTTGATATAAATACCGTCTATTGACAAGTTGATGCCAACATTTGAACAGAAAAAAAGATCTCATAAATGATAACACCAACGGCTCAACAAACCTCATAACATATTCACAATAATACTACAAGAAAGAAAACAGAAGAAACTAAAGCTGGGCATCTCTTCCTCCAAATTTCCACTTTTACCCCCATCACCCCTTCACAGAAGAATAAACACACAAGTACAAAACTAAACACCCCAAAATGGCCACGAACCGTACTGGTAACAGGCTCGTGCTTTTGGTGAAACCCGGATCTTCTGCTGTATTGATCGGAACCGTTGGGAGGTGTAGACGTGGAGATCCGTCAAGCCCTGGAGAGCCTGGCGTTGCACAAGACCTTGCACTTGAGGACCTTGTCCTCGACGTAGAAGCCCGGCGAGACCATCTCCTTGACCACAGCTCCCCTGTGGGGCTCCCCCCTCCCCATGACGTCCTCCATGAAGCCCCCATCGAAGCCCCTCCCTTCCTCCACCCGCATGATCCCCACGCCGTTTTCCAGCGACCAGGCGAGCAGGTGCAGCAGCCACACACACTTGACCGCCACGAAGAACCCCTGCAGCACCTCCTCCTTCCAGTCCCCACCCACACCTAGCGCGCCCACCACCTTGGCCATTCTCGCGTCGCAGTACCCGCTGAACTCCTCGCTGTAGTACCTCGTCCCCTTCCTTACGACCTCGCTCCAGCTCAGCTTCCTCAGACCCACAAACGCCGCGAAGTTCCCCTCTCTCTCCCTCGCTGGGTCCAGCTCCCTCGATGGCCCATCTCGCCGGAAGGCCCTGTTCTCGAAGTCCTGGTAGAGGCACCTGTTCACCTTTGCCTCCACACGGTAGAGCTCCGACCTCCTCGACCCTTCCTCCATCAGCAGGGACCGGCAGAACTGCCAAACGGAGAGCCTCGACTCGGAGACCACCTGCAGGAAGCCCTCCACCATGGCCTCGTGGCTCACTGGCAGCGTCGTGCAGATGGATCTGCTCGGCTTAGTGGGTCGTGCCAGCTGCTGATGCTGCTGCTGCTGCTGCTTGAGGGCCTTCTTGAGGCCATCGCAGTAGGTCTCGAGGTACCGGAGCTTCTCCCTGAGCTCTTCCATGGCGGCCTTCGTCTCACCGGCTTGCCTCATGGCGGCGTCTCTGTTCTCGTTGGCGAGAACGAGCTCCTTTCTCAAATCGGTCCAGTCCTCGTGATCTAGGTTGGTGATGGGTTTCTTCTTGAGACGAGGGAGGAGCCAGGAGATGATGGTGTTAGTCCTGTTGTGGGATTCGGGGATGATGGGTTGGGTTTGGTGGTTGGTTCTGAGAGGGTTACGGGTGCGGGAGACGACAGAGCGAAGATCTTCGGAATGGGTGCGGCGGAGGGAGTCGGTAGTGGGGGAAGAGGAATGGAGGAGGGTGATGTGGTTGAGGCGGGAGCTGGCGGTGGACCTCTGGTCGTCGAAGTGGAGATCTCTCTGGAGGGAAGGGGACTTGTGGCGGGTGAGGCGACGCATGAGGGCATCCAAATTGAGATTGTGGTTGAGCTCGTCGTCTTCGTGGTGGAGATGGTCGGCTTCTTCGACGATGGCGGCGGAATTCCATGTCTGAGGTGGTGCTCTGTTTTCCGAGCGGCAGAGCCTGTAGAGAGGAGGCTGTTCGTCGTAGCTCTGTAAAACAGGGTATCAAAAATGGCAAATGGTGAGTGATCTGATCTGATATACATGAGTTGATGGATTGATGTCGATAAAACTGCTCGCTCTGAGCATTCATTAGGAGCTCTTTTCTTTTATTATTCGATTAAGCCGAAAATTAGGTAATTGAATGATGTGTATCTGATTCGTTGCTCTGTAAAATACGTCGTCTGGTTTCCCCACGAATACGTGTACTGTTCAAGAGAACTATTTTTTCTAGAATACGGAACCAAGTTTATATTCTTAGACAGAAGTTAAACAAAGGAGACAGGTCTATCTGAAGCAATACGCAAAAACCATTTATATGAGTCAAATCAAATGATCAAGACAAGGAAAAATGATGAAAACAACGTTCAGCTAAGCAACGGGATGCTATTTAAGAAGCGGAGCAAATGGGAGCTATCTCCCAACAGTAACATTTAGTTGTTCATAAGATAGCAGAGGCCCCACTCAACACCCAAATAACAAAGTCAAAATGGGAATAACAGGAAAGACGCTATAAACGAACTGCTGACATTAATACACCTAAATTGCACTTCAAAGAAACAAAAAAAACAAGGGTGATTTCAAACAAAAAAAGAAGTAGCCAATTGAAGGAAAAGATAAAAAACGAGATGACACCTCATATTTAAACGAATCCATAAAAACAAAAGGAGCCAGAGCTAAGAGAATCTGTCTCTCAATCCAAACAAAAAAACACAGAGCCTCAACGCCTCCCAAGAACCGATCTTTCTTGTTGCCCGTCAAAAACCAACAAATACCAATATCTGAAATCTCAATCCCTATGCAAAGCAGAAAGAAAAAAATGGCAGCTACGATCTTCTCCGGAACGGAACAGAGGAAGAACACGGATACGACGGCAAGGGGTTGTACCGGTGTGAAGACGGGGTATTCCTCGCCGGAGAGCTGAGTAGAGAGGCGAGTGAGGGATGGGGAGGCGCCGGGTTGGAAGCTGGTTGTCGTCTGGAGGAGGGCGGCGTGGAGGGTCCTGAGCTCGGCAGCCTTGGAGATGGCTGCCTGGAGGTCCTCCCGGTGGATCTCGGGGGCAGCATTCGACGCCATGGGGGGCATGGCGTGGGGACAGAATCTAGTGGGTGCAGGTGTTGGTGTTGCGCCTTTACTTTTGTGGGTGTGCATTGCTTTGCTTGTTGGTGTCAGAGGGGGTTGGGTGTGGGTGTGGAGAGAGCGGGAGAGGCCTTCTGGAGGGTAGGATTGCAAGCGAAGGGTGTTGGGTTGGGTCTGTATGCTATGTGATCGTGGACAGAGCTTGGTGGTGGTGGGTGTATAAGTATAATGCCCCTGTGAAGTGTTCAAGTACGGAATTGCCCCTGAGAAAATCCCTATTGTATTTGACATGGATACCGAAACCTATTGGGGTAGCGGATACCAACCTTGGTATCTTGGACGGAGACATTCCAATTTCCAAGTACAGACCCAGCACATCAATTTAGTACAGTTAGTGAGGACCACAGGAAACTCAAGTCTCAGGGCTCGGTGAAGGTAGAAAGGTCAAGCCTAGGCCCCTGTGAAGATAGCAAATGTGATACAAGGCATGACCCGCGAAAAAAAGGCTTGCTGCAGTATCCGCGTTATGGGTCGACCTGGCCTGTTACAACGTGTATTCAATTCTAATGAGTACCCATTTTATTTCAATGGATAGCGGATACCCGGGAGTACACGTGGAAATCCCACCTATTAAAAGGAGATTGATCATATATCGGATAAATGGCTAACAACAACAGAAAATCTATAATAAATTTTCCACAAACATCATTTATCAATCTCCATTTTCACGATGTGTTTTCGTAGTCACTTAGATTTATTTGTTCGGACATTCGATTGGTCGATTTATTCGACAATGCCAAAGAATTTAGCCACAGATTTAATTATTTTGTAATTCCATGGGTATTTAAACGAACTATTTCTTACAGACTCTGCGGTAGAAATATAAATATATGTATATGTATAGGCTTGAGTGAATGTTGTCAAGAGGGAGTGGGCTCGTTTGAGTAAAGGGAGATGATGCGAGTGAAAGGCGACGTGGATGTCAGGATATAGTGAAACTCCACTATGAAAAACAAGAGCACTAAAGAAGAAAGGTTGCATAGTTTTCATCCAAGGATGAAAAACAAACATCTAACTATGTTTGTATTCGAATGAACATCATATCCATTTATTCATGTTTTGGCATTTCAATTAATATCTATTTCAAAATGGATATGGATACATATATGAATTTCATCGTGGGTAAGCTTTCCAATACATTTTATTTTATTTATATAATATTTTCATTATTATCCATATATTATCATCATCTATTTCATATCTATATATATTACTAAGAATTCATAACAAAATTTTCATACATCAATATATATATATATCCGCAATTATATTAATATTCTAAAAGAGATAAGATTATGTAACACATATATTTCTATGTATCTGATCATTTTGCATCATTTAAATCAACAAAGGTAGGGGAATCTCCAACCAAGAATCAAACAGATGCATGCTTCCCTACATGGTTTTTTAATAGGGCATGGATCATGGTATAATGAGTATAACGTCCTGGACCCTAGACCCAGTCCGTTATCGAGGATTACTAGTCCAGACAATCTGTCGGGTTTGGACCCAACTGAAGTCATTGGCCACAACCCAAAATGCTTAAGCTTAGTTTGTATAGTAATAGCTCCCACTACTTAAAACTACTACCGCATTTGTGATTACTAGATGTGGTATTATATTTGGTGTATTGCAATTATCTCCACTTATATTTGCAATGTCCTCGTTGTGCAATGGCTTGTGATCTATTCCCAATAATAGTGATGGCTTCTTCTGCTGGGTAGCTCTTTCCTTCTAACACTACGGTAGGGGTGGCTCCACCTCTTGGGCAACCCTTTCCACCAATTGGAGGGAATCTGCTCTGATGTCTTATGTAACCACCCGGGACCTAGACTTAGTCTATTACTGAGGATTACTGGCCTAGACAACATGTTGGGCTTGGACCCAAATGGACTCTGTGACCACATCCCCAAATTCTTAAGCCTATGTTGTATAGTCACTATAAAAGGTCTGATTGACGTGTACACATATGCTAGCACCTTGTGAGAACATGTGTTCGCTCAATTCTTGGCGAGCACGTAAGTTACACTTGTGCTTGCCTGGCCTGGTCGCCAATTTGAATTTTGAGGCAGGGTTGGTCCGGACGCGTTTTAAATTAGGGGTGAGCACCTACGGTACACAGGTGCTCGCTCAAATTATGCTCACCTAGTTGAAATTCAAGACGAGTCTCGGGAGGGCACGTGTCATAATGTGGGTGAGCACGACATGGCCACTGGGCGAGCACATAAGTGTGATCGCTAGCATCTGTAAACAGAACGATGTCCTAATTTTAGGGCTCATTTTTTCGAGCTCTTCTTCCCCAAATCCTCTCCAACGATTTTTGAAGCGCATCCACCACCGCTTACGAATCTTCTATCCCTCCCTCTTTTTCTCCTTCCTCGAGGTATATATGGCATTCATTTCACTTGTTTTTTGGTTTTGGTGCATATTTCTAGAGAAACACATAATTTACGGTTTCATCTAACTTTGATATTATTTCATGAATTTCTGCTAGAGTTTTAGTTATATGTTTTCTTTTAAATATATAATCATTAGTTTAAGATGTATTGAAATTTGATTTGATTTAGGATTATTATTGTTTGATCAAAATCTTAGTGAATGTAACGTGTTCAATGAAATGCTTAAATTATATTACACATTTCGGATTAGCATTATAGATTAAACTATATTGGCGTTATAGATTAAACTAGATTAGGTAATGATGAATGTATGATGAATGTAATTAAAATTAACTTATGTAATGTTGTGTTTGGATTTTAATGTTATGTTTAGGGTTAAACTTATGTCAATATTTTATTATTCTGTGTATGATGAAGTGTTTAGGGTTGACTTATGTAATTTTATTTTAAAGAAGATTTAGGTGTATAAATGTTGGTATTTGTCTTCGATGATATGGAGTTAACTTAGGGTATGATATGGAGTTAGGTGAAGAAGAATAAGGGTATAATGTGTATATGTATAGATATGAATTTAGGGTATAGATATAAATTCAAGATATTAGAAAAATATGCGTACAGATAAGAGGATTAAACAAGTACATAATAAAGGAAACTAGATAATATATGTATATAGATGTGAATTTAAGTGAAGGTGTACATGTAATCAAAAGAATGGTAGGACAATGTGAGGTGTTCAACAAACACCAATAATTATATTGTGATAATTTTGTTACCACATTAAATTCGAGTTAATATGGCCAACTGTATGACATTAACTTATACTTAAGTAGACAATAAGGCTAAAAAACTAATAATTGATTATTAAATCGTAGCAAATATTCACACATATTGTGTCCCTCCACACTGGGTGGTGTGTGGCCCTGTACGTCAGAGACGTGTGCAACACATTGGAGAATCTCATCACCTCTAATTGTGTTATATTTTTTATATTTTTCATAGCATTATTTTACTCAATTTGGTATGAGACATCCCAGTTCAATGATCATGGATTTTGATGTGTACAAGTGGAAGAAATTTTCTACAAGTACACTTCTAATAATATCATTTAAATAGTTAATTAGGCATTAATTTAGGATCACATCTGTCCATATCCCAATCTCTAACCAATCAAATATGTTTAATGCACAGTCAACATAAATGACTAACTATTTTAAGTCTATTTTATAATCTCATTTGTAGTGCGTACAAATGTATGACATAGAGTTATCTTAAAATATTACAGTTATATTGCCTTTCCTTAGTTCAGAGGTCCCGAACTGAGAGAGTCTGTAAGGATTCAAACTTATTACAAGGTGATTATTATCACATTTTGTAGTTTATTTCTGATGGATATTCGACTGCATAACCCATTCCTCTTTGGTATACCAAACCAATCATAATACACTACTGAATTTTTCACTACGGTGAAGGTTTTGAGAGTTGATTGTGATTGGTTTGTGGGGTATACTGGAGGAGTGCGGAGTTATGATGCCAAATTTTCCTCTGAATTAAGTTACCATGTGACAATCATCGTTATATAGTTAGTCTGAATACGTATGGATGTGCTCAAGTGATAACTTAATGAAAGCACTTCTCTTCTCATCTCCTAAAATTAGTGAAATAGGTTTAGGTCAACGATGGATTTTGGTTTAGCTTTTCTTGGCCTGGTATCTTAACTTAAGATGGCATTGAAACATCTCCTCTTATTTGACCTTATGAATTGTTACATTCAGGTGAGATTGATGGCTAGCAGAGAATGGATGTACAAGCATGTAGTAGATGGACGTGTTACAGAGACCTTTCAAAATGGTGTTCAAGAATTTGTGGAATCTGCTTACGTCCAAGGTTCTCGTGGTGGATTCCAATGGGACTATATTGTGTCTGTGTAGTATGGAATTCCAAAGGATGAACGATAGATTTTTAAGGCAATGAGAGACTCGTATGCAAAAACGAGATGCGAGGAAGTTGATTTTGAGGAGATGAAGATGTTCCCACCATCATGGTGCACGGAGGAAAAATATGGTCTTATCATCATAATTAAAAATGTAATTTTATAAAAAAAATTATTCATTTAATATTTTTGCCGATGGATTGATTTTTATGGTGCATTCATTATAGATTCTAAGTTTAGAAGGAGGTCGATGGCGGGAAGAGTAAACCGTCAAAATAGAAGATTAGATAGACTAGTGGTTCAAAATGTTACAATCACTTTAGAGCAGAGCTAGTGATTTCTTTTAAAAAGTATATTGTAAACACTAATATTATAGTTTCATTTTGTTATTATTATTTATCTTTATTTTTCAGAAGGTTAGGTTGGAAAGAGAACTCTCATTTTAGGAGTGGTGGTCTAGGTCCCACATGAGTGGGAAAGAAGGAGCGTCCCGATGGTCCGCTTATGAAGCAGGAGAATTGTTGGTTAGTCTTTATATTTTAAATGAATTCGATAAAGCTATTTTACAAAAAAATCTTATATTTTACAACTTATATTTCAAAATCGTTATTTGGCCCTATATGCAGAAAAATGGGGTGAAACTCCTGATAGGGATCAACCATCATTTGATCAGCTAGTTGGATATTTTTATTAAATCTTAAGTAAATCCACATATTAAACGATGATAAGTTTAATAGGTTTTAGAGGAGAGGGATGTTGTGGCGATTCGAAAGCATACGCTTGGTGGTCTTCCTCTATACTATGTAGAAAAGCATCGTCAATTGTATTCTACTTATGGTCAGCCATCGTACTTACAGCCACAATCATCACATCCATCATCGCAGATGGAGTCTCATATGGCTATGATGGTAGAGCAGGTGACGAAGCTCCGAGAAGATTTCACGACGTACATGTAAGTATTCTCCTAAAAACAAGTAATAATTTCATATTTCTCTATCTTCACATACATATCTTATACATACTTTCCTTACTATAGGTCACAAGGTCGTGAATCTCAATATGAGGAGATTGAATCAGGTGATGGGAGTATAAGGATAATGATCCAGAAGAAGAGGCATACATGTATGCTAGGTTTAAGGAGAAGGAGAAAAAGAAACCAAAATAGAGTTTGATTTCCAAAATATTCAGATCGAAGAAGAAATGATTTTTTGTTTTTTTAGTTTGTGTAGTCGTGGAATTCGAAGCAAGTTTTTAAAATTTTAGAAACTTTGATATTAGATTCAATTGTACTTATAGATTATTTCAACTGCAGAATCTTTAGAACTTGATTTCAATTATGCATTTACATATACTGCAGATTTATATGAACTTATATGTTTAGTTTGTAAGTAAGTTCATAGATATTTATGTGGGTACAAGTTAGTTGTACATGTATAAGAGGATGTCTATTACTGGGCATTTTACATGTACATTTCTCAATTCTAATAAGCACCAACAATGGTTTCTTGGTAGGTTTTAAGGTTCAACGGGGTGTATAAACCCCATTGAACCTGTATATTTTTTTCTACTCTTCAGATTGGGCGAGCACATGTACTCGCCAAGGGTTCTTAGACAACTCTCCCTTTTTTGTGCAGGAGAGAGTTTGGGCAAGTCCAAATGTGCACGCCCAGATGGTAGGTGAACACCTGGCGTACGTAGGTGCTCTCCTGCCTGCCCTTGCGACATGGCTATCCATGAGCATACATCGGGAGAGCACATGTGCTCGCCCAACATATGTACGTGCACATAGCGTGCACATGACGATGTGCACGAAATTCACACCTTTTTTTGTAGTGAGTAGTAGTACCACTACTTATAAGTTACTACTACACTTTCTGATTACTAAATGTGGTGTTATATTTGGGTACTACAATGAATACACAAATTGACATTTTCAAATGAATACACATGAGTTTAGGGTCAAAATCACAAGTGAGGCTGAATGATGTTGGCCAATAATTTTGGATTGCACTAGCTACATCAACAAACTTTAGAGTCTTAATCCACTTAGTCCTCCTTATGAGGAGGTTTACTGCTTGGTGTAAATTACATTCAATATTATATTAAATAAATAAAAAAAATGTTAAATCAAAAGCATTTTCATCCATTATCTAGCAAAGCTAAATAACGAAGAAGGCTATGAGTGAAACTAAGTTGAAAGCTTATTAAGTTTTGTATAAAAAGATTGACTCAAAAGAGGGCCAGAAGGATATATTCAGATTGGCATAAGCAAGAGAAAGAAAGACCAAATATCCTTCTCAAGTGAGATGCATCAAGTTTGAGGAAGGATATGTTCTTGTTACTTGGAAGGATACATAGATTAGATGGAAGCAGTATTTCCATAATCTTTTTATCGGGGAAGTGAACAAAGAGATTACTTTGGGATATCTTGTTGGTAGTGAATGTTACATGAATCATGCAAGCTATAAACATATACAAAGGAAGGAAGTAGTGGAGGATTTAAAGGTTATGAAACCTAGGAAAGGTGTAGGACTTGATGGCATTCATATAGAAGTTTGGATGAGTTCTAAGTGAACGGAGTTTGACTACGCTCAAAAATTTAGTCAATGTTATTTGGCGAAGTAAGAAAATACTTGAAAAATGGAGGATAAGAATTGTGATGCCTATTTATAAGAATAAAAGAGACATTCAAAATTGTTCAAATTATAGAGATATTAAACTGATGAGTCATACTATGAAAATTTAGGAATGTGTGATCGAAAGAAGATTGAGGTAAGTTTCCAAAGTAACTAAAAACCAATTCAGATTCATGCCACATCGTTCAACTATTGAAGTTGTCCAATTGTCGAGGAGAACAATGGATATTTATAGAGATAAAAATAACCTCCATATGATTTTTATTGATTTATAAAAGGCTTATAATCACTACCCTAGAGATATTGTGGAGAGTTTTGGAGAAGAAACAAGTACATTTCCTATATATTAATCTTATAAATGTTATGTATGATGGGGATTCATTTTATGTAAGGATCCCGTCTGAGAAGATTGATTATTTTAAAATCAACACGGTTTGCATCAAGGTTCAGCTTCAAGTCTATTGTTTTTTACTTTTATTATGGATTATTTGACTAGTCACATCCGGGATGATATACCTTGGTGTATGTTGTTTGCGAGTTATATTGTGTTGATTGATGAGACAAGAGATGGAGTAAGTGAGAAGCTGGAGGTTCGGAGACATGCCTTAGAAACTAAAGGATTCCATATAAGTTGGGCTAAGAGTGAATGTATGGCGTGTACATGTAGCACCCCAAACATAGATCATTTGATGAATCGATTTTCTACCTTTCTTAATAATGGTATATTGTAGTATAGGGAGGTAGAAAATGATCTATTAAAAACCATAATTTGGAATATGTGGAAATTTTTTACTTGGTAAGTGTACCAAGGTCGAACTCAAGGAACAATGATTTTTAGTTGCGTAGTTCTAAACTAATTTATGTGATTAACTAATTGTAATATGAATCTCTGTGATAGAAAATAAAGTAGAAAAATAAGAATAAAAAAACAAATATAATAGAGAGAAGGGGAAATGATCTACGATGATGATTTCTATTCCAACAAAGTAAATAATCAATCCTTATAATAAATTCATAGAATATGTTCAAGAAATATGTTCAATTAAATTTGAAGTTGCATGCTATAAGATGATTCAACATAATAGAATGATCAGGAGTCAATTTAAATCAGAATACTTTCTAAAATCCCCAAAGTTACTTATTCCTCAAAGAATGACATTAATCATAAGTCACTACAATAAAATGTAATTTTTGCAACCACATATGTGATGGTAAATTGGTGACTATGTGGTGCCAATGTAGTCGTAAAGGCAATTTGCGACCACATGTAATCATAAAATGTGTGATCGGGCCAAATCGGTCGCAAAATATCGATGACCACGTTCTTAGTCGTAAGGTGGTCGTTCATGTAGTCGTAAGTAGTCGCAATGTAGTCACAATTTAGTATAAGCTTTCGTCTGTACTGCAACTAGAGACACACCATATTACGACCACGTGACCACCACATCGAAAAATTTTCACGACTACTTGAAGATCGTTATACCACCACTATTTTTACAAAAAGAACGACCATGTTACTACTATGTTACTACTACTATTGCAGTAAGGTAGTCACAATGTAGTAGCAGATTCTGTTTCTGCGATCACATAACTACCATTTTGCTACTACAGTGGTAGCAAAATAGTAGCAGAGTAGTCGCAAATGCTGCTATCCTGAGAAAAATAACCAGCATCCACTTTTAGGGTATCTGATTCCCCTGTAAGATAATATAAGAAAATATAATCATCCAAGCCTCTTGAAATCCTCTAACCAACAGTATAATATAATCAACCTGTCAACTGCAGCTACAATCGAATACAATCGTCTTTAAAAAAATCAATCTTGCTTGTATAAAGCTAAAAGTTCAAGACAATAGAAAGGTACACGTTCAAGACATGAGTAACATTTGCGAGTTCAAGACCATACAAAGCAAAAGTTAAAAAGCTACACCATCTAGATAAGCAGCTATAAGTTCAAAATAATAGAAAGTTAGATACAAGTTTAGGACAATATAAAGCTAAAAGTTCAAGTGCATAAACTACAAGTTCATAAGTAACATCTAGATAATAAAGTTCTTAACATTATAAGATTTTAGCAATAAAGTATCATTACAAAGTTTATAGTTTGCATTAAAACTTTCTTTTCCTCCATTTCGAAAAAACACCATACTTTGCCTTTTCCTTCCCCTTACTCTTCCCCTCTTTGTCATTTTTTGGGCTCTTTTCTATTTTTTTGTAAGTTCTGAGATTACAACCCCTTTGTGAACCGAGACTCTATATGCGGTGACATCGTCTTCGTCCCCGTCTTCATCCTCCTCTCCATCCTCCTCTTTGTTCTCATCCTCCACCTCGTGAACTTTTGGAATTGTAGTTCTATTATTTTTAAGAAGAAAAATTAGTCCTTCCTTGTAAATATAATTTGAAAGATGAATCAATGTATATACTAAAACACAAATTAGAGTATAAGGCATATCCTTCTTCAAAGAGACCATCCCAGAAGATAAATTTTGTAATGCAGAAGACATGGTAACAATTATGGATACCGGTGAATTCATGGCATGTTCTAGTTGTCTAAACTCAACCTCAGATACCCCCGACTGAGATGTTGGAGTGTTATACATTGAGGTCATCCCCAAAAAGCATAGGCTCCAGTGAAATCAGAAGAAGATGAGAACTTGGGTGGTAAACCATCCAAAGTCTGCCATCTATTAGGTCCTATTTCATGCTCTTTAAGGACTTCTTGCCATAAGCTGAAGACAAAGTCCAATTCCCCTTCAGATTCTGGGACACCAAATCTTTCCGTATACAACTCCTCATAATGAACCTACAAGAGAATTCCTTTACTTATCTTCCAAACAAATATAATTTTATAGTATTAGTAATATTCATACCATCGCCGCCTTTGCTTCTGGTGTAGATCAATCACCCCCACTTGTATGTGTAGCAGTCCACCATTTTCCCAATGATGGGGGTTAATTGTCAGCAACACTCTATTATTGTCCACATGTTAGTCATTGGTAAAAGTTGAAACTTAAAAAATGTATGAATACTTGTTTGAAAGAATGCACATATAACTTGGGTAGTCATTCTAGTTGCATTGAGGTATACATTTCAAAGTTAATGTTATTGAAATGCAGTGATTCTATAATGATTATGGCCCATAAATCTGATTTCCATAAAGATGAATTTCCATAACCTCAACTTCCATGGAGGAGGCTATTGTGCTTGATAGCATCCAGTCTTGAGATCCTCTCAAGAGCAAAAGTTCAACATGTAGTGGATTAGCAGAGTGCTCGACAAAGTAAACCACAAACCTATAGTACATTGTGTTTATAAAGTGTTGGATGCAAATGTGACATAGTGAAATCAGAATGTCAAAATAACCATCACAATCAATGGGTAACACAGAATGCAACAAAAGTAGCTATTAAATATTAAAGATAGAAGATATTGTGGCCTTACTTTCTTATACCTTGTTTTTTGTTGACCGTGTTCAGATAGACGAGAAGGAGGCAGGGAAGCGACTCCAATCCTAGCAGTGGCACAATGAGGAGGGTGATTGGTGGAAGCCTGATGAATCTATGATTCATCACTCTAAAAGTTAAAAATAGAGCCTTGTTCCCGAGTAAATAGATGCATATTTCCCTTTATAATGCATAAATAGCATTCATTCATGCATTCATAATACATGCATTTTAGCACTCCATTTGCATTTAAATAAGAAGCCAAAATCACTTGTAAATTATCCACTCATCAAAATAAGCTCTCCCTTATACTTTGTACACCTTAGTTAATAATATAAGGAAGAAAGCCAGGAATCTCCCTTGTAAAATATCCAACAAAGCCCCAGAATCCCTGATCCATAAAATACCCACAGCTCCCTCATACAAACTCCAAAATAGGTCTACTCACTTTCAGATTAATACATATTAAAAGACCTTTAAAATGAGACTAATTTCATCCAATTTGGAGTTCATATGAAAAAGTTAGGTTTTTGGGCCTCTTTGTATACTACATATATGTATATTTGTATCTTTGTATTTTTGTATCATAGTTGACCTCTTCTCCATCTTTGGTCAACATGAAACTTGTAGATCTCATCGAGATCTACAACTTTCATGTTTTGCGTTTTTCCAAATTCGACTTCCTCTTCTCTCTACACTCATTTTTTCTCATGTCCAATCATAGCTGGCCACGTGGCGCCCTCTGGTTGCGCCACGCGACCCGCTCCCCTTGCCCTAGCCGCCACGCCTCTCAGCTGTTGGATATATTTCTAGATCCAACGGCCAGTTGCGCTCCACGTACACCTTTATCCACCACCGTTTGATCCGATCCCGCCTCAGATCTGGGCCATCCATTAGTGCCTCTCCCACCGCACGCCACGTGGCGCATTATGCGCCATCAGATCACGCCTTCAGCCCTTCGATCTGCACCGTCCACTAGCGCTTTAATTCCAACCATTCGATCTAAACCCTAATCGCATCTTGGTCGCCCGCTCGCGCTTCGCCCCCATCGTGCCACGTGTTGGCCTCATGACCCTTAGATCGTGTCGCCTTGACTTGATCTCAGCCGCCCACTCGTGCTTCGCCCTATCGCACCACGTGGCGCTATCACGGCCTCAGATTGCCTCGCCTCCGATCAAATCCTGCCCGCTCCTTATCGCTTTGATCTGGGCCGTTGGATCACAAGATCCAACGGCCAGGGCTTCGTCTTCCACCTCCAGTGCCCCTCTCTCCCACGATCTCAGTCGTGCGCGAGGGGCTTGCACCTTCCTATTCTTGGCCGCACTCCAGCCACCCTCTCCGACCACTATCGCCTCCACGTTCATCGCCTCTCTCCCCTCACCTTCGCCAGCCACCTCACTACCCACGTCGACCACCGGAGACGCTCCACGAACTCCATGAACCTCGCCTCATCACCAGCACTGCCGCCACCTCCATCCTATAAATCCTCCACCTACAGCCACCGTCACAGCTATCCGCCATCCCAGGGAAGAACCTAGAGCTCGGAGCCTTTGATTTGTGACAGGAATTGAGTGAATCCTTGGGCGAAGATGGAACTTCTTCTCCGGCGAGATCCGCGGTGCCTCCGCCGTGTCGCAGCCACCCTCTGAGTAGCTGCTTGAGCTCAGGGCCTTACCACCCCTTCGAGCGACGATCTGGAACTCGACTTCGAGCTCCACACCCCAGGTAGCCTCCTCCATCATCTCCGATCTCTTCTTTGATCTTTCCTTTTATTTCTCCGATTTTATTCACCGTCCACCTTCATCTTCTCGCTCCGCTTTCACCTCGACGAGCTCTGCGACGGAGCTCTGACCTTCGCGCCTTACTCCACACCCTCCAACACATCACTTCACCGTACATCAGCTGCAGCTCCGCCACCTAGGAGGAGCACTATCACTGAGCATCCCTTCACATCAATTAGGCCTCGCCGACCACCCTCACATCTCCACGATCGCACCACATGCTTTGGCTATATTGTTAACCCCTGCAGGTACCTCCAGTTCATTGACTGGAAGCTCATCAGAGCTCTTTTTGAGCTTCACCGCCACGGAGCTCCGACGCCCATCTCCAGCTCCTGAAGTCACATGGAGCTTCGCCGCACCGCCGCGCATCGTCCTGGATATCTCCGAGCCCCCGGAGTGCTTCACCGACGCTAGGAGGATCGGGCGGAGCTAAGCTCCCTTCGCCGGAGACCCGCCAACTCCTCTGCAGGTAACGGTGGTCCGTTGAAGAAGACGACCCAGTCGCTGTTCGATCATCTTGATCGAACGGTCCCTAGTCGTCCACGTCGCCACTCAACCGAAGCATCACAGGACCGTTGGATCCTTCCAGATCCAACGGTGCTCAACACGCCACGACATCTACATCGGGAGCAACACAGGAGCCGTAGGATCATCTGTGATCCCACGGCCAGGAGCGAGCCACGTCGCCACGACCGGCGCAGCACGCCACCGTTGGATCTCTATTTGATCCTACGGTCCGCATTCAGCCACGTCGCCCCACCCATCGATCTCCAAGCACCGTTGGATCACTCCAGATCCGAGGGTTACTGGTTCGCCATGTCTTCATCAGCTGCAGCCATTGGATCCCTCTAGATCCAACCGCCCAGAGCACGCCACACAGACGGGTCCGAGCCTCTTCCCCGACCTCTAGGCTCGGACCACTCGAGGCTACTACGAGCCTCAACCGAATCGCTAGGACGCCCGAGCCTCTACCCGAGCCACCAAAGCCACCCGAACCTAGGCCGCCCCACGAGAGGAGCATGCGCGGCCTGGGTAATTTGCACAGAGGCCCTGGAAACTTTCCAAAATTGTAAAGAAGTCCCTGTGAAGCGCCCCCACGTGAGGAGCACGTGCTCAGTAGAAATTGCATTCCACCCCCCAGCATTATAGGTAATTGCATTTAAGTCCCTGTCAGCATGTTTATTTCTATGTAATTTTTATTTCCTGTATTGCAAATACGCCCCTGTCTTTGCACGCATCCCTAGGTGTCATATTTCATCATTTTTGAGTTTTAAAAGTTGCATGTTGTAGCTTAGCTTGTCCTCTATCTGTTGTGACACTTGTCAAAATTTTGTGATAGCAGTAGAATTATTAATTGATTAATTGGTTGATTTCTGTTATATTTTGCCCATATGGACCTTTTAATTGATAATTAATTCTCTGTAACTCCAAAAATTCTCAAAAAATCACAGTAGCTCTAGGATAGTTAACTTAACATTGCATAAAAATTTCATCTCATTTGCACACATATCGAGGCCTAAATAAATTCTCTAGTGATTTTCTTAGTTTATTTTTAATAGGTTCATTTCACATTAAAATCAGGGTTTGTCAATTTACGTAGATTCCTCATCTTTAGATCTATCTAGGATAATTTTATTTCTTGAAAATATTGTGATTTATTATTTATTAAAATTAATTTACTGAAAATTACCCTGCTTTCATTTTAAATTCACAGTAAATTCATTTAGTGTCGAAAAATGCCAAAAAAATAGGGTAGCTTAATTTCATCATATTTCATCATCTGGCCAATTTTATAATTTTTGGACTTCATATGATACATTAGCTGATTTAACTTTAAATTGGCTTGATTGTTGCATGTGTCTTGCATTGAAATAAAAAAAACCGAAAAAAAATTTCCTTGAAAATCGAACATTGGACTTTGCTACTAATTCATTTAAGGAGACAAATGCCTCCCTAAGTTCGACCTTGGACTTCACCAAGTAAAAAAAATTGCCGCTTGAAATTAACTTGAATCTAATTAAAAGTGGTTTTTGATATTCCCTCTCGTATCCGACTGCAACGAACACATCTAATTAATTTGGACATTAATCTGCTCGCATTAACCGAGGGTGCGGGAGCGGGTATCGAAATGGCACCGTTGCCGGGGAGGCATGGCTTAGGTTAATTTTTAGTGAAATCCTGATTGCTTGATTTTCTCTCCCCGGGTAGTCTGACCCCCGGTTTTCTTGTAATTATTTTCTCTCTCTTTTATTTCTTTGCATTTTTCCTGTATCACTCTCTGACCTCAATCTGTTTCTGTGCGAGGAACGTGAGGAGTCGAAGTCGCTTCAAGGATCTAGCATTTAAATGTATTGAGTGAATAGAGAGGAATTGTAATTTTCATTTAATTTCTTTATTTCTCTTTCGCATTATTTCCAGCGGTTCCCGTTTGGGTTCTCGCGCGTGTAAAGATAGTGAAACTGTGTCCCCGTGTGCTGTGTGGGTGAATGGTAAATTAGCTTGCACTAGCAGCTCCCCGAGCCAATCTAGGAATTACTTGTGCTCGTAATTATTAGGATCACACAAATTACTTAAAAGACGCACTTAGACCACAAAACTTAGCCAAATCAACCTGTTCTTCACGTTAATAGAACTTCTTGTCTAGGAGCGGCTTTCATCGCTTGCATTTGCATTTAGATTAAAAGATTTCAATTCTGTTTTGCATCCTGCATAAAAAAAGCGAAGGGATCACTGTAAGTCTCCTGAACTCATCATAGCATCATTGTTTTTTATCTTGCATCAGCTTTTCTCGTTTTCCCCCTCTGATTTTTCACATTTAAATCAAAAAGGAAATTGGGACTAGCCGATAGGCGTGCTGTGTGGTTGGATTAATTCAGTGAGAACCTAACTTAAAACCGGGACTGCTAAACACTATTGACCAAAAAATTCAATAAAATTGGAAAATTGATTGCAGGGGATGAATCCCCGACCTTGTTTTCAGGCTGAGTGAGGGTACTTGAGTGTGTGTGAACACCTTAAGACAGAGCCCAAATCCCCGCCTTCCATATCACGTTCCGACTAATCCTAGCAAATATCACAAGTCGAATAATTTCAGATTCACTGACTAGTACCAAGTAGCCTCCGCCTGTCTCAGGTAGATAGGGGTGAAGTTGCAGTACTTTGCGACAAGTTGCCAGTAACCCCCCGGGGTGAAGTTCCGGCCTTGTCAGCATCCGCCTGCTTGCAGGTAGATAGGGGTGTGGTCTTTGAATCCATCAACTTGGAATAAGAGCGAAGAAAGGAAGGACCGACGGTACCTTAGGCGATAGGTTAAACAGGGAAGACGCATCCAGCTCTGAGCCGACTTCCCTATAGGCCGTGTAATCCTTGCTATTTTGCTTGAAAATCACACTTAAAACTTACAAGATTAATTGGACTCGATTTCGAGTCCTTCACTGTGTTGAGTGTGAACCCAGGGTCTTGGATTGATTTGTTTGCTTTGGGTAGGAGTAAAATCCTATCTTCTTCTCACCACATCAAGATGAGTGGCTGGGGAGATCTCGACCCTTTATTTACCGATCTCTCTATGAGCCCCCCACGAAACTCCTCTTCATCGGCCCAAGCGCACCTTGGACCACCCAGGATTCATGACCCTCTTGAGTCCTGGTCCCCTCATACCCAGGGTGGTTACTCTCAAACCAACCCTTTCCTCTCCTCCGAGCTTACCGAGGAAGACCATCGCCTCGGTAATCCCTTCCTTGATTTGTCCTCTGACACCAATCTTATTTCACACCCAGGAATAGAGGACAAGATGCCGCCTAAGCAGCCACCACCGGATGAGGATCAATTGTGTCAAATTCTCAATTGCCTTGCTGAAGCCGAACAAAGAAATGCAGATCTCACGGTGAGGATGGGACAGATCATAGTAGCAGGAGGAATCGACCGACCAATGGTAGATGCATACAACCCGGCGGAGAACGAGATACAGAATTGGTTGGCACTAGCGGTTCTCGCCAAAGCATTTGAGCTGAAGCCCCACTTCCTTAGTCTGCTTCTGAAGTTCAACGGAAATACTAATGAAGAACCATATACTTTCCTCCGAGACTTCGAGCTGGTTTGCAACAATCTTAGCCATCCCAATGTTGGCCAAGATTACATTAGACTGAAGGCCATCCCTTTTGCCTTAGGAGATAATGCAACACATTGGCTGAAGAATCTAGGGGTGATATGTACAACCAGGATGTAGTTCAAGGACCTATTCCTGAAAAAGTTCTACCCTCTCATTAGGACTAACCCAATGAAAATGAAGATCGCCAGCTTCTCCCCGGCAACGGCGCAATTTTGATACCCGCTCCTGCACCCTCGGTTAATTCGAGCAGATTAATGTCCAAATTAATTAGATGTGTTCGTTGCAGTCGGATATGAGAGGGAATATCAAAAACCACTTTTAATTATATTCAAGTCAATTTCAAGTGGCAATTTTTTTACTTGGTGAAGTCCAAGGTTGAACTCAGGGAGGCATCTGTCTCCTTAGATGAATTAGTAGCAAAGTCCAATGTTCGATTTTCAGGGAATTATTTTTTTGGTTTTTTTATTTCAATGCAAGACACATGCAAAAATCAAGCCAATTTAAAGTTAAATCAGTTAATGTACCATATGAAGTCCAAAAATTATAAAAATTGGCCAGATGATGAAATATGGTGAAATTAAGCTACCCTATTTTTTTAGAATTTTTCGACACTAAATGAATTTACTGTGAATTTAAAATAAAAGCAGGGTAATTTTCACTAATTTAATTTTAATAAATAACAAATCACAATATTTTCAGGAAATAAAATTATCCTAGATAGATCTAATGATGAGGAATCTAGGAAAATTGACAAACCTTAATTTTAATGTGAAATGAACCTATTAAAAATAAACTAAGGAAATCACTAGAGAATTTATTTAGGCCTCGCTATGTGTGCAAATGAGATGAAATTTTTATGCAATGTTAAGTTAACTATCCTAGAGCTACTTTGATTTTTTGAGAATTTTTAGAGTTACAGAGAATTAATTATCAATTAAAAGGTCCAGATGGGCAAAATATAACAGAAATCAACCAATTAATCAATTAATAATTCTACTGCTATCACAAAATTTTGACAAGTGTCACAACATATAGAGGACAAGCTAAGCTACAACATGCAACTTTTAAAACTCAAAAATGATGAAATATGACACCTAAGGATGCGTGCAAAGACAGGGGTGTATTTGCAATACAGGAAATAAAAATTACATAGAAATAAACATGCTGACAGGGACTTAAATGCAATTACCTATAATGCTGGGGGGTGGAATGCAATTTCTCCACTGGGTACGTGCTCCTCACGTGGGGGCACTTCACAGGGACCTCTTTGCAATTTTGGAAAGTTCCCAAGGCCTCTGTGCAAATTACCCAGGCCGCACGTGCTCCTCATGTGGGGCAGCCTATGTTCGGGTGGCTTCGGTGGCTCGAGAAGAGGCTCGGGCGTCCTAGCGGTTCGGCTGAGGCTCGGAGTAGCCTCGAGTGGTCCGAGCCTAGAGGTCGGGGAAGAGGCTCGGACCCGTCTACGTGGCGTGCTCTAGGCGGTTGGATCTGGAGGGATCCAACGGCTGCAGCTGATGAAGACGTGGCGAACCAGTAACCATCGGATCTGGAGTGATCCAACGGTGCCTGGAGTTCGATGGATGGGGCAACGTGGCTGAATGCGGACCGTAGGTTCAAATAGAGATCCAACAGTGGCGTGCTGCTCCGGTCTCGGCGACGTGGCTCGCTCCTGGCCGTGGGATCACAGATGATCCTACGGCTCCTGTGCTGCTCCCGATGTAGATGACGTGGCGCGCTGAGCACCGTTGGATCTGGAAGGATCCAACGGTCCTGTGATGCTTCGGTTGAGTGGCGAAGTGGACGACTAGGGACCGTTCGATCAAGATGATCGAACGACGGCTGGGGCTTCGTCTTCAACGGGCCTCCGCCACCTGCGGAGGAGTTGGCGGGTCTCCGGCAAAGGGAACTTAGCTCCGTCCAATCCTCCTAGCGTCGGTGAAGCTCTACGGGGGCTCGAAGATACCCAGGATGATGTGTGGCGGTGCGACGAAGCTCCAGGTGACTTCAGGAGCTAAAGAGGGGCGTCGGAGCTCCGTGGCAGCAAAGCTCAAAAAGAGCTCCGATGAGCTTATGGTCAATGAACTGGAGGTACCTGCATTGGTTAACAATATAGACGAAGCACGTGGTGCGATCATGGAGATGTGAGGGTGGTCGGCGAGGCCTAATCGAAGTGAAGGGATGCTCGGCAATGGTGCTCCGCCCAGGTGGCGGAGCTGGAGCTGATGTACGGTGAAGTGCTGTGTCGGAGGGTATGGAGTAAGGCGCGAAGGTCAGAGCTCCGTCGTGGAGCTCGTCGAGGTGAAAGCGGAGCGAGAAGATGAAGGTGGACGGTGAATAAAATTGGAGAAATAAAAGGAAAGATCAAAGAAGAGATCGGAGATGATGGAGGAGGTTACCTGGGGTGTGGAGCTCGAAGTCGAGTTCCAGATCGTCGCTCGAAGTGGCGGTAAGGCCCTGAGCTCAAGCAGCTACTCGGAGGGTTGCTGCGACATGGCGGAGGCACCGCGGATCTCGCCGGAGAAGAAGGTCCGTCTTCGCTCAAGGATTCACTCAATTCCTGTCACAAATCGAAGGCTCCAAGCTCTAGGTTCTTCCCTGGGATTGCGGATAGCCGTGACGGTGGCTGTAGGTGGAGGATTTATAGGATGGAGGTGGCGGCAGTGCTATGACGAGGTGAGGTTCATGGAGTTCGTGGAGCGTCTCCGGTGGTCGACGTGGGTAGTGAGGTGGCTGGCGAAGATGAGGGGAGAGAGGCGATGAACGTGGAGGCGATAGTGGTCAGAGAGGGTGGCTAGAGTGCGGCCAAGAATAGGAAAGGGCAAGCCCCTCACGCACGGCTGAGATAGTGGGAGAGAGGGGCGCTGGAGGTGGAAGACGAAGCCCTGGCCATTGGATCTTGTGATCCAACGGCCCAGATCAAAGCGATAAGGAGCGGGCAGGATCTGATCGGAGGTGAGGCGATCTGAGGCCGTGATGGCGCCACGTGGTGCGATAGGGCGAAGCGCGAGCGGGCGGCTGAGATCAAGTCAAGGCGACGCGATCTAAGGTTCAGGAGGCCAACACGTGGCACGATGGGGGCGAAGTGCGAGCGGGTGGCCAAGATGCGATTAGGGCTTAGATCGAATGGTTGGAATTAAAGCGCTAGTGGATGGTGCAGATCGAAGGGCTGAAGGCGTGATCTGATGGCGCATAATGCGCCACTTGGCGTGCGGTGGGAGAGGCGCTGATGGATGGCCCAGATCTGAGGTGGGATCAGATCAAACGGTGGTGGATAAAGGTGTACGTGGAGCGCAATTGGCCGTTGGATCAAGAAGAATATCCAACGGCTGAGAGGCGCGGCGGCTAGGGCAAGGGGAGCGGGCCGTGAGGCGCGACCAGAGGGCGCCACGTGGCCAGCTATGATTGACTGAGAAAAAATGAGTGTAGAGAGAAGAGAAGGCCGAATTTGAAAAAACTCAAAACATGAAAGTTGTAGATCTCGATGAGATCTACAAGTTTCATGTTGACCAAAGACGAAGATGAGGTCAACTATGATACAAAAATACAAAGATACAAATATACATATATGTAGTATACAAAGAGGCCCAAAAACCCAACTTTTTCATATGAACTCCAAATTGGATGAAATTAGTCTCATTTTAAAGGTCTTTTAATATGTATTAATATGAAAGTGAGTAGACCTATTTTGGAGTTTGTATGAGGGAGCTATGGGTATTTTATGGATCAGGGATTCTGGGGCTTTATTGGATATTTTAGAAGGGAGATTCCTGGCTTTCTTCCTTATATTATTAACTACGGTGTACAAAGTATAAGGGAGAGCTTATTTTGATGAGTGGATATTTTACCAGTGATTTTGGCTTCTTATTTAAATGCAAATGGAGTGCTAAAATGCATGTATTATGAATGCATGAATGAATGCTATTTATGCATTATAAAGGGAAATATGCATCTATTTACTCGGGAGCAATGCTCTATTTTTAACTTTTAGAGTGATGAATCACATATTCATCAAAGCCCAAGAGGAGGCAAGCAAAAATGAGGAGGCGACGGCTTAGATATGAGGAGGAGGTGGTGGAGTGGTAGCTTGGAGACGAGTAAGGGGTGGTGGAGAGGGGGAAGCAGCGCTGGCTTGGAGACGAGGAGGTGATCGAGAGGGGAAGGCGATAGTGTCAAGGATACGAGGAGGAGGTGGTGGAGAGGGGGAGGTGGTGACAGCGGCGGGTTTGAAACAAGGATGAGGTGGTGGAGAGGGGGGGATGGTGGTGACTTGGAGACGAGGAGGAGGTGGTGGAGTGGGGGAGGTGGTCGACTGCGGTGGCTTGCAAACGGCGAGGAGGTGGTGGAGAGGTGGAGGAGGCGGCGACGGCTTGCAAACGAGGAGGGAGAGGAGGCACTGGAGATGAGGAGGTACGAACAAGAGGGGTATGGGAGGGGATGGGGGAGGAAAAATTAGGTTTTAGATTGGTAGGACCTGCGTAAAATTTCCCTAAATTTTACCAGCACTTACAGCCACATTGTAGTCGCAATGTCGTCGCCAATAATATCGATCACAATTTGGTGGTCATGTAGTTACAAAATAGCCGATATATGAGTTGCGACTACATTAGCACCGAGAGTAGCAACATTATAGTCACAAAAAATGCATTTTCTTGTAGTGAGTATATCAAGGAATAAATTTTAATCCTCCTCAATGAAGCCCCTGCAATAGTAGGTCAAACTCCTCAAAATATCAATGCAAAAATAGGTCAAATTGAGCCTACAAAGATCAAATAAATCCTCAAATAATATTCAATAAAATTTCACCTTTGATCTGTTCACAAGATATATAGAAAGGAAGAGCACATAAAAATCTTCAAAATGATATATTATGCGTTGAAAATGGAGTTCGTGAGAGAAATATATGATATAATGAAGTTTCATGAAATAATATGTAGGAAAAATAATAATCTTTTTATCTCAAAAGGGGCCTTGTAAGGACTTATCTGCAAATATCAAAAATCCCAAGGCTATTTATGCAATTTTACCACATCAGGCACGTGTGCCGCACGTGCTTGAGGAGCAAGGGCATATAAGCTATTATCTGGAATTGCAGCGACCTATCTGCAAACAACCTCTGCCTGCACATGCTTTGCACGTTGCGAAGGAGGCTCAGGTGTGGAGTTGAGGGTCAGGTGCTCGAACCTCCATGTGGCAGGGTGGGGGAGGCTGGAGCCCACCCGATCCTTGAGGTGTTGAGGCGAGCATTGTCTGATGGTGTGGCAATTCGAGTACCGTTGGATCAAGGGTTGGTGCCCTGATAAATCAGTTGTTGTATGTTAAGGAGAGCGGGAGATGAGGCAGAGGAGCGGGGCAGATCGACAAGGGCGAAAGTCCATTGGGCAGAGGAACGAAGGCGATAGACGGTAGGTTGGCCACGTCGCCATCGCCTTCGATGCCCATCAACCATCAGATCTCGCAAGAATCTGACGCCTCGCATCACGCCACGTCGACTTCATCGCCACCGTTGGACCATCACGATCTGACAGTCCCTAGGTGCGCCACGCCAGCAGCTCCAGCCGCCATTGGATTACACACTCATCCAACGGTCCACATCGTGCCACGTTGCGAGCTCCGAGCCTCTTCCCTGACCCTAGGCTCGGAGCACCCGAAGCAGACTCGAAGCTGATCCGAGCCTCCAAGGCTTCATGAGCCTCCTCCCGAGCCTCGAAGACATCCGAGTCTAGTCCCGCATGTGTTTCCCACGTGAGGAGCTAGGTATTTTGTATAGAGACCCTCGGAAGTTTTTGAAATTACATTTTGGTCTCTGCCAGGCGTGTCACGCAAGGCGCACATGACTCTGTGGGAAAATTGCATCCACCTCCCCGTATTATAGGTAATTGCATTTAAGTCCCTGTCAGCACATTCAATTTGAAGTAATTTTATTTTCTGTAATTGCAATTTAGTCTCTATCTTTGCGCGCATATTTAGGTGTCCATTTGGCATTATTTTTCAATTCCAAAAACTGCATGATGTAACTTATCTTGTCCTTTATCTTATGTGACACATGTTTCATTTTTGTGACATCTTTGGAATTAAATATCAATAAATTAGTGAAATTTTCCATATTTTACCCATTGTGTGCCTTTTATTTCATATTAAATTCCTTGTTGCTCCAAAAATCAACATAAAATCATATTAGACTTAGGATAATTTATTCTACATTGTGCCTAAAAATCATTGTATTTGCATGCATCACGAGGCCTGAATAAATTAATTAGTGATTTCATTAATTGATTTTTAATAGGTCCAATTCACATAGAATTTTAGGTTTATTAATTTTCCTGGATTAATCATACTTATCTAGGATAATTTATATCTAGAAATAATGTGTTTTGGTATTTATTAAAATTAATTTTGTAAAAATCACCTTGCATTCATATTTTATTCGCAGTAAATTCATAAAGTGTCAGAAAAATCCAAAATAATTAGTGTAGCTCAATTTCATTGCATTTCTTATTCTGGCCAAGTTTCATCATTTTTGGACTTAATTTGCTCATATTTCTGAGTTAACTTGTAACATTGGCCTGAAATTGCATTTGTTTGTCCTTTATTGCATAAAATTTGCTAAAAAAATACCAAAAATAATCTTCTAAAAATCTGACCTCCGAATTCACTTCAAATTCACCTAAGGAGACAACTGCCTCCCTGAGTTCGACCTTGGGCTTGCCCAAGTACAATAAATATGCCGCTCCTAATTAACTAAACATTAATTAAAAGTGGTATTTTTGACGTAGCCTTGAATATCCGGCTGCAATGAACATAACTATTAATTTGATCGTTAATTTGATCTAATTAACAAGGGTAGCCAGAGTAACATCAGTCAGCTCGCATCTGTGCCATCTCTCTGCGCACCTCTGCCATGAAGGCTCCTCGATCTCTAATCTACCGCTGCATTGTCTCCAGGGAGGCTAACAGTGTGTTGTTGATGGTGCCCTGGTCTAGAACATATGTGGTACTCTAGGGCTGTCCATCGGTGTGCTCTTCGCTGCTGGCCATCTCTTGGGTCTCTTCAAAGGCAAAAGACCTGAACTCAGGTGCTGTCAAATGAATAAATATCTGTACTGGTCTCTGCTCGGGCACCTCGGGACTGGAAGGAGGGTGATCAAGGGGGAATATGGCTGAATCGAACTCGGGTTCGGAGAGCGGGTCTAGGCTCTCTTGAACCTGCCTAAATGAGTGGGACAGAGTGCTTAAAAGTGGTGGAACCAAGGGCTGCCTAAGGGACCTCCGACCCATCATCGTGATCTGGAAGAAAGGCGGATGGGATCTGGAAACAAACAAGATCGATAGTCAAACCCCCAATTCAACTACGCAACGCGACGTTGTTGACCATAAAGGTCTGATCTTTTATCTTGTCAATTTTTATTTAGGTGATAATACAGTCTAGTAGGGCGATTAAGTGAGCTGGTAGAAACCTGATGCTCTCAAGAGACTGGCCCAATCCCAAAGCTAGATCTTTCCCAGCCAGTACAAGTTGCGGACCATTTACCGGCTACCCGATCAACTCGCTCTGTTAAGGCTATCACAACCCACTTTACCGGAGATCGGAGCGATCCTCACTGGAGAATGACTAACCCCAAGGCCATTAGTCTAACGAGAGTTCAGGTATGGCTCTAGCCTAGTGTACAGATCACTCTCTCACGCAAGCATACCAGCCATTGAGAGGATGACTCTCCCAAGTCAAAATTTTAAGTGAAGTGTCTTTTGGGATCAAGTTTAATTAACAGTCCCAATTTTATGGTTATCTCTTTTTAGGATATTTTTCAATAAGAAAACAAACGCCTAACGAATTTTTCGATCTCCTGATTATTTGAAGTCCAAAAACAAGGGGGGAGAAGTCGAAAAAGCCGATGCGCTATCAAACACAATGATGCATGCAAAGTAAGAGATGCGTACATGTTGCCAGCACTCTACATGCAGGGTGATCCGCACATAAATTTAAAGACTAAATTTAAACTAATCTAAATGATGCATGAAGAAAATGGCCTTAGACGGAAAATTTCTAAGATAACGAAGAATAATAGTTAATTGATCTAGAGAGAGGTCAGAGTCCGGTCTCTGATGCCGATCGGTGTCCACCACAACGGATCCTGCATGCGCTGTATACGACCTCTAGCGGCATGTGACCTCTTAATCAACCAGTTAACTTTTTTTATTAATTATTTTTTAAGGTCCAATTACGAACTATAGGTGCAGGCAAGATATTAGTTATTGGGCCTTAATTAATTATGTCACAATCAAAGAAATTCCTAAATCTATGGGCCAAATTCTTCGAGAATCAAAGAAAATAAAAGTAAAAGAAAAGCAAAACTGGTGAAAAACCGCGGTGAGGTCCCCCGATCACACCAGTGCTCAACGAAACAGACCCCGATATAATCCAAGTCCAGAAAGTCTGAGTGTACCTGTATTATTACAATAATAAATGAATGCTGAAAAGAAACTAATCTATGCTAATCTATAAGCTATAACTAATTCTGCTCCAGCTCCTGCTCCTCCTCAAGTACGGGTCTCCTCCAAAGCATCCTTTGGCGGTTCCTCACACCAAAAGTGAGTCAGAAAGCAGTTATAACAAATAGATCTAAAAACAAATAAAAAATAAAAAGAAGAAGACTGAAAAGCGACTACTAAGCCGTGCTCCCCAGCAACGGTGCCATTCTGATGGCACGCCAGGCAACTCGGGTAAAGTAATATATATGGGTTGTTCCGACTCGAATCACGAGGCGTGATCAAACAAGAAGAATAAATACCACACAAGAAGTAAATCAATTAAGGCACAAAATCAAACAGATAAGTCAATAGAAAATGATGTCAGTGGTCTCCGCTATTTGTTTAACCTAGTATAGTGACCAGGGTCGAACACAAGGAGCACGAGTAAAATCTACGAAGTAGTCGTCAATCAGATCAGAAAATACATATTTTTGTGGTTTTTAATTTTGTGAATTTATTATTTTCTAATTAGAAAACAAATAAAAAGAATAGTAAAAGAAAGTTTTAACCATTTTTATGAAGTTTAAAAATACTTAAAATTAGAAATAAAAATGTTTTTATATTTTTCAAATATGCAAATGCTTTTGGTAATTTTGTGATATTTTATATGATTTTATAAAAACAAAATAAAATTAAAATAAGAAAACAATGTACAACCTGGACCAAAAGGCAAATTTAAAATATTAAAAATGCCCAAATGTCTTGGTTATTTTATGATAAAGTAAATAAAAAGACCTAACTACAGCAACTGAAATCCTTTTTTTTATTTTTTAGAACTTTTAATGATTTTTATAAGATTTTTAGTCTTTTGTGATTTTTAAGGATTTTATAAAAGGTAATACACCAAAAAAGGTACTGGAATGAAAACAAACTAAAACACATAGAAACTTTTATATAATTTTTGAGACTATTTTTTTTTATTTTTTTGTATTTTAGAAAATAGATCGGACTTTTTAGGGGTTTTTAATTTATAAAAATATCAAATAAAACTAAATTAAGTCACAAAAATTACCATAAATATTACACGTTAGTAGGAGCTAACTGTAATTTTTATGGAATTTTTGGAGTTAATTTAATAATTATTTGATTAAAACCAATACACACATCACACAGTTGCCTACTTGCAATTATTTAAAGATTCTAAGGCGAAATTGTAATAGACATAAATAGTTCAGGGCTAGATTTGCAATTTAACCAACTAAATCAAGCACATGCAAAATAAGCCACGCACAGGGGTATACCTGAAAATACCCAAAAGTTTCTGTTCAAAGCATAACAATTTGAAAGCACAAGAGCATATCATGCAAAAACCACTGAGCATATGAGACTGCACGTGAGCTCAATCAGACATGACTAAAATGCAAATAGAGAGAAGTGTAAGGTTCAGACTACAAATTTACCAAACTATTTTAAACTACTACAAATACTTACATGACTAGCTAATAAAGACGGGAAAGATAAGGGCCTAAGTGCAAGTTACCCTTTAGTAAAGGCAATCTAACGGCTGAGGGTGTTCTACTTAACGGATGGACGGTTGAGATCAAGGGATACCCCCTTGACGATGGACGAAGAGTACACGATCCTCAGATGGATCCAACGATCAAGGCTCTTTCGTAGATGGATGAAGGAGATTAGAACTGGAGGGAAGCCTGAACGAACGGCTGGGACGACGTCTGGATAATCAGGTAAGAACTCGCCTCCGACGAGTTTCAACCAGCTCTGGTGCGAGGTTCCGACATCGTCTCGGGCTGCTGAGATGTGGAAAGCGTCGGCGACGGCACTGCGCAGCTACTGGAAGGCTAGGAAGGGTCCAAGACCAAAGAGATGGTCCTGGGGAGGCGCAGCAAACCTGGAGCTTCCTAAAACCTCTCGAGACCTCCAGATGAGGTCTGGATGCATGCAAGCCCTGCAGGAGGAATGGTAATGCTCGGAGAAGTGGCTCCGGCAAGGGTTAGGGTGCTACAAA
Source organism: Ottelia alismoides (assembly GCA_037367405.1). NCBI lineage: Eukaryota > Viridiplantae > Streptophyta > Magnoliopsida > Alismatales > Hydrocharitaceae > Ottelia > Ottelia alismoides. The sequence goes on from JAZKJV010001574.1 coordinate 581,631, forward strand.
CCAAGGGGACCAATGTGACGGGTGAATCTACAGGTCTCTAATTTGATGATTGGACTTTTGTGGAAATTTGTGGAGATAACGTAGAAGCGAAGGGTAGTCGATTGCGGGGCGGAATAACGTTGAGGGGAGTGAAACATGCTATGGAATAGGGTGATCAGAGATGTTTAGTTTTGTGGATGCAAGATGAATTTGAATGGAAATGGAAAGTGAAGAGGGTTCCTGAAGGTGATGGAGGGTGCCTGGGGGTGTAGACGGAGTCCACAGGGGGTCATAGCCTCGATGGCCGGCACAACCAAAAGCTCGGCTCCTTGCAGCGGAGCTTGAGGTGCACCTCACCGGATCTAGGGTTTCCACGCTCGTAAAGGGGTCCCTCACCCTCTCTCACCGTTACTGTCACTCTAGGAAAGGAGGTCGGGTATGCAGGAGGAGGTGGCGCAACCAAAGGTGGGGGAAAAGAGAGGGGAAGGTGCATGCTATATAAGTGCTCATGCCCGAGAAGAATGAGGAGTAGTCTGCAAACCGAGGCACAGATCGATCAGGAGAAGATCGAGCATGGATTAGGGATCTGCGCCTCGCAATCGGAGCTTGGACACAGGGGCGAAGGAGCCACGACCGGGTTGCAAAAAATTAGGGAAAATCGGATCAAACCCGACTCAGGCAAAAGAGGGAGGGGGGACCAGTTGACCTCGGTCAACAAAACGAGGTGGACCAATCAAGGGCCGCCTAGGATGCAGACAAAAACCGCTAAAGGACAAAATAGAGAGGAAAATAAAGAAAATTAGATTAAAAATAGCAAATGAATTTAAAAAAATGAATAAAATGAGAAATATTTATTATTTTTCAAGGAATTTTTCTGTGATTTTTAATTATTTTTATGAAAAATAAATTCTTGTATATACAATATATAACATTATATACAAGTATATTATACCTATATATTTTGTACGATTATTTTTATTTTATTAATTTTACATAAATACCTTGATTTTTTATTTAATTACAATGTAGTTTTATGAGTATAAAATAATTTTTATTTTATTTTCGTTATTTATTTACAGATATATAATAAATAGGGAGTGAGAAATATATACATGTAGTTTGCATAAGTGGGAGAGGATTTTGTTTTAATTTTGTTTTATTTTTTGATTTTGATTTTTATTTTATTTTTGGGAATGTATACAAGGAGGTAAAAGGAATATTCTATTTTTATTTAATCAAAATAATTATTTACATATCTAGGTAATATGTACATATAGAGTAGGCCCTATCTCTCTCTACTTATTTTATTTGGCGATCAGGTCAATGCTTGATCTTCTCTTGGGATTCGGGTCACTCTATATTTATTTTAAATACCTCCTTCCTTTTTCTTTTCCTTTATTCTTTTATTTTTGCACAAATACATGTTAAATATACAATGTTAACAGATGCATGCAGAATGCTAACTTATTGTATTTACATCTATTTACATGATGCTTTGCTAAGATAAATAGCTAAAATAAAAGTATAAAGAGTGGGAATCATGGATTCATCATAGATCGTCAAATTACTCGTTCTAGATGGAGGACATATGAGTCTCTGTTTCTGACGAAATTCGAAGGGCATATTGGAAGGATATATAGATTAATATACATGGTGATATTTTGCAAAAAAATTAAAAAAATTATGCAAAAATGGGGATGTGGTAGCCTCATTTTTTCTTATATATATATATATATTCTATTTGAGCTTGATAGTCTAATAAAACACAAAGAATGACTAATAATCTCAAATGTAAATATTTTCTCATGTATCGACAAAAAACTCCTTAGGCTAGTTAATACTACATAGTTGATGCTTTAGTAACACACCCCCTTCGCTGTAATACCCTCTCAGCTATCAAATTATTCTGAAGGGCTATCAAAATGGATTTCTACTAGTTCTTTGCATTGGGGTGATCGTTCTTGAAATATTGAAACTATCCATAGCCCCAACAATAGTTGTTTTTTGTTTCTTTCTATAATTTTAGTTCTTCTTATTCTCTTGTTCTTTACCATCATTGTGTTCACTTAAACTAGAATTCCTACATGAAAAATGATTTTTTGCTCCCTTTATTAGTTTCGACGACGATATCTGTCACTATGTCATCTATGGAGACTTCATCCTATTTTTAAGGCCATTCTAAGCTATTCCATAGCTTAGAAACTTCATTACAATAGGAACAACTTGAAGTTTATTTAGAGTTTTCATTTGCACACTAAATATGTTTCCAGAGAGAAGCAACAACTCATGTTCTTGTTTAGAATCCAACTTTCCTTCAACTAAATTAGGGTTGAGAAATTTAGAGAACATTTGTTGTCCTTAGATCTTCTATATTGTATTTCTTTGATTAAATCTCACTAGAGAGACTTCATGGTTGCTTCATTCTATGAATTAGAGTACATACCAAGAAATAGATTAATCAGGGAGAAGAGGATACAACATAGCACAAGTTTTGTAGAGTGTTAAACATTGGGATCATTGTTGTATATAAGGATGACATGCAAATCTATTTTTAGGATTGATGAGCTAAATTTCCTTTCATTGTTTCTAGCATTTGAAATTCTACACATCATATTTTCAGCACACTAGTAAGGTTTATGCATGACTTATATACTATGCATAACATAGTACATACTTCGGACCCAATTTGCCTCTCTAAGACTATTAGTCATAAATTGTATGCAATATAATAAACTAATGTGAATAATATAAATCATACTTGAAATTTTGTTATTCACCAACACCAACGGGTAAATGAAAAGAGCATGCTCAAAATGTAAAGAATTCAATCGAAACACGTAATATATGGCATAAAAAGTTGACATGAAAACCGTTATAAATTGTCACATATGCATTATTGAAGGAAATCCTCTTGAAAAAAACACCACCACCAAATTGTTGGTGCAAGAGGTCCTAGAGTGATACTAACCACATTGCAACACATCGTCTAAGACCCTTAGATTCATAATTTTCTATAATGTCGCATCATATAATACTATCAAAATCGTAACATTACATTCCACTGTTTTTGCAAGTTGATCCGATTCATCCAATTAAATTTTAGGTCTATGACATTGAATTTTTATTCTTCGAATACGTTATTTTGAGATCATATGTGCTCAAGAGATCTTTAATTTTGATCTTTCCTTTAACCACTATCGACAGCTTTACCTCCTTTTATCCCACTATAGATTTCTATGGCTATTAAACACCGTTTATGAGCATCACAGCAATCTTCTCAATAGCTTGACCAGTTGCAAGACATACTACATGAATGCTTACCAATGTGGATCATTTATAATAGTGCCTTGATTTTATCAACGGATGAGGCTCACCACGTAAAAGGATTTTATTGTATGTGCTTATCACACGAGGATGACAACTATGACTCTTGGAATCTATTGAGGGATTTATGTGGAAAATCTTACAATGAGGGAAAAATTACAGGAGCACACAATGGGTAATCTTCATCACTAGAGATTATGACACTTTTCACTAAAATAATCAATCAATGGGGGGGGGGGGGGGGGTCAACCATGCCTAACTTGTCTTTCTTCAACTCGAATTACATTGTAGGCAATCCCTTTGTGAAGAAATCAATAACATGATTAGGGATGAGCATTGGGCTGGGCCGGCCCAGCCCGGCCCGAAGCCCAGCCCGGCCCGAAGCCCAGTCCGCATAGCCCGGCCCAGCCCGAGCCCGAATTATTTATGGGTCGGGCTTGGGCCAAAGATGTAGGCCCATTTAATAATTGGGTCAGGCTCGGGCTTAGCCCGGCCCAGCCCGTTAGGCCCGATAGCCCGGTCCGCATAGAAGCCCAAAATTAGGCCTGTTAGGCCCAATAGCCTGGCCCGCATAGAGCCCATATGTGTCTAGGCTTTGATCTCTCACTTTGATATATTCATCTGGATTGAATGAGGGAGTTGACGACGTCGACATGTTAATCCACTTGAGGTACATTTTCAATATGTTTGTTTACTATTATTTGCACATATTTCTATAATATATCTATGAAGCTCTTTCCATTAGATACTGTAGAATCATAGATATGACCAAATCCGTACAAAACAATAGGATAACTAAATATTAAAGACCTAAATAACTAATAAATACTTCATAATGAAGATTGCAATCAAAATAACCAAATGAGGGTGCGACAAGTTTATGGGCTCACCAAGTCTAGACTCATAAGTTTTGGGCCGGTCCAAGCCCAATTGATTTTTGAGACATCATGGGCCAGCCCGGCCCAGACCCGACCCATAATAATTGGTCTAAGCTTGGGCCTGAGCCTTCAAAAAAAATTTTAGTGGGCCTAGGCCTGGCCCAAAGCCCACATACATAAATGGGCCTGGGCCCGGGCCCTGTAGGGCCCGGCCCAGGCCCGGCCTATGCTCATCCCTAAACATGATCACCGGATTTCAGGTAACAAAGGCACATTTGCTTAGTATCAAACTTTTGTTAGATAAAGTGACTTTCTATCTCCATATGCTTTAATCTATCATGAATTTAGAGATTGTTAGCCAAGTTTATTGCATTTTTGTTATCATGAAACATCTTTATCAACATAACAACTTCAATGTCCAATTCACTCAACAAAAGTTTTAATCACAAAACTTTAATGACACCATTTGCAAGAACACAATATTCTGCTCCGACATAATAAGGTCCTTATAGTGATACACGTCATATCCAGATGTAGATCTCAATCATGAACTGTATCAACTAAATCTGCATAGCCTTCAAGAGTCACATCACAACATTGTTTGAACCTAAGCGCTTTACCTGTAGACTATATAGCATAAATCTTATTGACATCATTTATATGAATACTGGTAGAAGTATTCATGAACCGACTGGCATCATTGACAACATAGATGATGCCAAATCTTTTGAAAGTGAGATGAATTCGTTTCCAACTAATCTTTTGTATATTCCTTTATTCCTCATCATCGCCAGGTTCATTGTCCTTAGTTTATGGTGAATCGAATGAACCCGTCAGGGATGAAGCCAGGAATTTCTGCTTGGGGGGGCCAAATTATTGAGACTATATTGAAAAAAATGAGGCTACCCCCAGATGACAGCCAACGAGTTACCTCTGCCTCATTTTTCTCCAAAATTTTTTTATTTTTTTTGAAAAATTCTGCCATATATTTTCATCAATATATCCTTCTAATATGTCATTCCAATTTCGTGTGAAACATAGACTCATATGCCCTCCATCCAGAATAGGTCGATTACAACAATTCTAAGACCACTAAAATTACATGTTCTACATGGAGGGCATATGAGTTTCTGTTTCTAACGAAATTGGAATAACATATTTGAGGGATATGGTGATGAAAATATATAAAAAAATGGAGAAAAATGGGGCGAGGGTAGCCACTAGGGGCAGCCCCATTTTTCTCGTATGTAATTTATCTTTGTTACTATTTCTCGTAATGTTTACAAGTGTATTTCACAAAGATACCTTTGTAAACTTACATTTTCACATAAATAACCCAACAAATATTGTATCGACAAAAAGATCATTACAAAATTCTTCAAATCAAAATGCACTTTCATTAACACAATGTTAAGTTATACCATTAAAATTAAGATTTTTAAAAAGTAATATTATATCGTTCCTAATGTAGGAATGTAAAGAAGATATATGTACCAATTTCGTATAATATTGCATAGTAGGGGTGTATATGGATCGGATTTTAGCTTAATCCATGTTCAATCCAACCTTAACGGATTTTAACTTTTTTCAATCCAGTTCAATCCATCAAATATCTGAATCCAGAACAAATACAATCCATTGGATTACAGATTGGATCGAATTGACTCGGATTTTTTTTATACTTATGTATTCCATCTTAATTTTTTATGCTCTCATGTTTGTACTTTATCGCACGCTAGCCCTCAAAATTTAAATTATGGCTCAAAAAAGATCATTTCACAACGAAATAATACATGTCATTAACAATTTAAAAAGGGAAGTTATGGTGATGAATTAAAAAAGATCACTATATAGTTATTTTGTTGTTGGGGATATGTGTTATATGTAGTTACATAAAACTTACAAATGTTGCTAATTAGATTAATGCATTCATGTCAAATTATGATTTTTTATTGATAGATTGGAGGGATTAGGGATGCAGACAGATGGATGCTGATATGGATATAGGTGTTCCAGTATCCTTATCTGATTTTAAATACGAATGTGATGTACATAAAGATATTGACAGATGCAAAATATTATACCATATCCGTAAAAATGGATATCGATATAAAATGGATATCGATCGTATGGGAATAATACTATAAATACTCTATATATTCGCTTAAATATACATGTATTGTTTCGAATACAAATGATATAAATATTGTGCTTATATCATAACAATTATACCAAATATGGTAAAAGAAGTTACGCGATTATGTTATGGGTTAAATGGGGATGCCCCTTGGGGGAGCTAACTTGGCTCCCCTACGCAATTTCGTCTGTTTTTTATTTTTTTTGAAAATTTCTTCCGTGAATATTCATAACTATAACCCTATATTATGCTATTCAAATTTGGTGCGAAATAGAGACTCTTACGGCTTTCATCCATACAGTTATTTTTAACGGTAACAGAGTTGCTAAAACGATCCTTCTAGATGGAGGTCGTAGGAATCTATGTTTTGCGCAAAATTTGAATGACATAATATAGATATATATTGATAAAAATCCATGAAAGAAATTTTCAAAAAATAAAAAATAAAAAAAAAACGGACGAAATGGCCTGGGAGAACCAAGTTAGCTCCCTCCATGGGGGTAGCCCCATTTTACCCTTATGTTATGTAAAGTTAAAAATAAATGTACATCAATATTTAAATACAAAAATGGATATACTACAACAAATATAGATTTTTGTTAATATGAATGTGATATTGGTATATGTATACAATTGAAAACGGATATAGATGTGAAAATCTTTATGGTGTGATACAATGATGGATCATATAAGGGCATATCCATATCTATCCAACTTGTAAATAGGAAATGGGAGGCCATTATATAGAACTTATTATTATTTATAATTAACTATTTATATACAAATCATTTTCTATTATAATAATATAATATATATGTAAGGATTACTTGGGAGACGGGGGGGGGGGGGGGGGGTGCAAGCCCCCTCCCGCCCCCTGTCTCCGTCCTGGAACCTGTCTACTAGAGCTAACAAGCTAGCCTAGTAATCGCTACATGACCTACCTCAATTCAGCCAACAATCAACCGACAATAAGATACATATATCAATCAGTGCGAAGTGTGAGTTAAAATTTACTATAACTCTACTATAGATGTGTATAGGTGTAAGTAAGGTAGAGTATCGAACGCGTGGATCAAATGAGATAGTTTGAGAAATTAGTCATTAATTATTGCTAATAAATATTAATTTTGTACTTATTTTCATTTTGTCCTTTTCTTTTTATAATTTTTGTGAGTTTTTAATTATATTTAATTTTTATGGATTTTAAATTGTATATTTTTTATTTTTTAATATTAATTTTTCTTTATAATTTTGCAAAATTTTAGTTTCTTTTTTTTAAAATATATAAATATATATAATAATGATATTATATATTATTAAAGTAATATATACATATATATATAGCATATAGTATATATAAGGTATTATAATTTTAAACATATCAAAATAGAGTCAAATATAAGGAATAAAATATTTTTGATTTTTTATATTTTTCTCTATTTTAGGTAATTTTCATAAATATTTTACTAATTATTATGTATTGTTAAAGTGATAAATATATCAAACATGGAATAGAATAAATATCCAAGATTCTTTTAGATTTAATAAATGTCAATAAGTATAAAATTAACCTAAAACTATTTTCAATATATAGTATACGTAATATAGAAAATTAATGAATAAAAGCTACATTTTTACTTTTTCTCTAATTTTTGCTAATTTTTATAATATTTTTAGGGTTTTGTAATATTTTGATTTTATACTTTGTATTTTTGAGTAATGTTTTGGATATATAGTCGATAATATATTAATATATATAAGATATTTTTTTGGATATTTTAGAAAAGCTTTTCTAATTTTTAGGAGTTTTCATATTTAAAATGATGGAATGCAAGTTTTTGTATTTTTAATAAATAGAAAATTTAACTAAAATTCTAAATAAAAACTAAGCAAGGTTAAACATCACAATATACACATAAATTAATTTTCCAACAATGTTTGAAGCAATATAAATATTTATAAAGATAAATATTCACGAAAATAAAATGTACAGTTCAGGAGGACCTAAATGCAATTTATATAAATTTTAATTTCATTTGATAATAGTTCAAAAATAGTGGGATACATATTGCAAATATCCAACTCCTCATGTTGGACTACACGTGAGGTTAGCTGGCTTGGACTTAAATGCAAATACAAGTAAGTTCAGGGTCCAAGATGTAATTTTACCAAAAAATGTTTACTCTTAGTTAATTATTTACATGACTATATACACAAATCAAAATGCGGGAGGGGTCTAATGTAATTTACCCCTATAGATGTGCCATCCAATGATGAGGACCGCTTCACATATACATGTGGATGGCTCATATGTGCCTATATCACTTCGTTGATCTGCAATGCATATCAGATCATCAACTCGATCAATGGTTGAGGACTGGATCGATTGTATGGCACTTGTTTGATCTAGAGCACTGATGAACCAAAATTTCCTTGTGGGTCTCAAAGAATGATCCTCACTAGAAGAGTAGCGAAGATAATAGTGTCGTTAAGGCGATCCACAAGAAAACTCTAGTTCAGTCAACAATTAACCGACAAATAAAATATAGTAATGAATAGAAAAAATGTGGAGTTAAAATTTACTACAACTCTACAACAAAAATGTATAGTATGCAAGCATGTGTAGAGGTCGAACTCAGGGAGCAAAAGATAGATTGGGCAATAATGCTCAAAAAATTATCCTCTTCTCTTGTCCATTTAATATCTTTTTTGATATGCAAATTACCCCATTTTGCGCGCCATCGTGTGACACAAATCAATTCACTTGGACGCGTAGCGCTTCCTCGACACATGATGACGACTCGGCAATGAGGTGGCGTGATCAGAGAGGGCCCCTGATCTAACGGTGCTACGGAGGCCACGATCGGACGACTCGAGCTTGATCTGGAAGCACCCTCTTAATCAGACGATTGTTGCTGTTTTGGAAGAACGAGGAAGAACAAGTCTTCCCCCATCCTTCGATCGCCATTTTCTCCTTCCTACAATGAGTTCTGATGATGTTCTTTAGATCTACATGACCGGAAGGTTTGTCTGCAACTAATAGTGTGCTTGAGAAGATCCAAGATCCATCGATGGGGTCCTGGCATATCGGTGAAGATGAAGCACCTGGAGACACTTTGGCCTACTCGATTTCGACCCAGGAGAGGTCCATTTGACTTGGAACATGCACGAAGTGGTACTAAGGCTCGAGGCGAAGGTGCTCGGCCCAATTTGAAGCTGGAGCGCATAAAGATGGAGGGCAGCAGAGAGGGTCCGACAAAAGGCGGTGGAGGACCCTCGATTCGCTGACCAATAGGTGATAGGGGGCTCAATGGGCATATCTGATGAAGAAGTGGATAGACAAGATGATGGGGTGGTAATGGTGGTCGGAACAATGGTAGTACGATGTGAAATAGTGGTCGGATAGGTATCAAACCTAATCTATGCTAAATCACTAACTACAACACAAAATAAATTGCAGCAAACAAAAGACAACAACAAAATCTACCTAGAAAAAGTAAATGCGCAACTCTTATACCAGGTCGGAGGACTAGGGAGCAGGGTGGTCGGAGGTCCGTCGTGGGTGCACCTCCCTCCTCCTTAAGCCGTGCCAACACCTTAGGGGATCTCTCCCTGTCATCAGGATGCACACTAGGCTGAGGACAATGGGCTTTAGGGTCCAGAGAATGACCAAATTCGATGAAGGAGATGGAAGGTATTATTTTGAAGCATGGTGGACACCCTTATTCACCTAGGGATTGCGATCAAGTTAGGCTATGTACAAAAGATCTAATGGGACGGTGAGATTAAAAGAAGATCAAGGAGCATAAATGATGAAGGGCTCGTGGGCAAAGGATCATTGAGCAACAGAGAAAAATCAAGAAAGCTGGCCGCTCGAGGCATTTGACGCGGTCTAGAGAGAAGACATGGCAGTTGACTTGGGTCAACAATCCCTATGAGATGATTGGTCTATGTAGGATACTACGGGACAAAATAGAAAGCTTTATTCGAAAAGAAATAATTAAAAATAGTAAATGATTTTATAAATTTTTGGATATAAAATAAAAAATATTTATTATTTTATTTTTTATTTTTATCTTATTTATTACAAGTTATTTTAAGGGTGTATTTATAGCTATATTGAACTATGTTTTATATATTTTATTTTGTATTTTTGATTTTTTTATTTTATTTTCATATTTTATATATTTACAACTTATTTTTAGATACATAAATATATTTTTATTATATTTTTCTGATGCATTACATACACTTAAAAAAATAGGGGTATGTATTATATAGGTATGTGTATAAGTATTTCACCTATGTATTTCTATGGGTTATTTTATTTTTATGCATTCTTTATGGTTTTATTCTATTTTAAATATGTACAAATACTATAAATAATATTTATAAAATTATCATATATAAAAATATAAAAATAATAAAAAAAATAATAAAATAAATATTTTTTCAAATATATTGTATAATGGGGGTCCAAAACCTAACTTTCACACTTTAGCTCCAAACTAAATTAAACCAACTTCATTGAATATATTGTTAAAAGTTATAATTATATATAATTAAAGGTGAATTTGAAGTATTTTGAGTTTTTATTGAGGAGATATGGGTCTGGGAAGTTTAGATTTTGGCTTTTTTCAGAGTATAAAATGTACACTACATATTATTTTTATGCAAACTCAATTTTATATTTTTATTTGTATTTTTATCTACAACATTCATGTACAAAGTTTCATTATTTGAGGTATTAATAATAGAGCATAAAATTGACCCCAAAATTGGGTTATTGATGAAATATATAAATAGGCTTTTATTGTATTTTTGGCCCTTATCTCCCTCTACTTTATTCCTTATCGACGAAATCAATTATTGACTTCTCTCGAAGTCTAAAGTCATAAAATACCTTTGATATTTTATTCCTTTTGTTTTCTTTCCTTTATTCTATAATTTTGGCATTAAAAATTGTATTTATACACAATAAATAGAACAAATAATGAATGTAAATTTGTACAAAATAATGATACATTCATGCAATAGCTAGGGTTTTTAAGGCCAAAATGATAGAATAAAGGTGATAAAATGGAGATTCATCACCCCCCCTATACTTGCCTTTGCTAGTTCCTAGAAAACACTTATGCAATGAGTGTAGAAAGCAAAGAAAAGAAAAAGAAACAAAGTGGATTGATTTTAATTCTCAAGCTTGTCTTCACAAAATCAAAGTTTGGAGCTCAAGTCAGACCTTGGTGTGGAAATGTGTGTCGAACCTGGTCAGGAACGATATTTAAACACAACAACCTTTAAGAGTCGCATAACTCATTTCAGACCACCTCAATAGCCATGTCAGTACTAGTCTGCATCATACAGACATCCTTATGACTATGAAGCTGACTTGTATGGTGTAAGTGATGGTGGCGCTTCCCAATGGAAATAACAAAAGAACTAACTTCTCCAGTATGACAATCTAATGATTCCCCAATCCAACAACTCTTTCCTTGAGGAGCGGGGTATTCCCTTCTAAGTTCAAGTGCATCCAACTTAAGAGGAGGAGGTGAAGAGAAGAATGGACAGTAACTAGTGTAGCTACCTATCCAGGGATGCATGACCCGTGTAGTCAAGTCATCCAGCTGCATGCTCACATGCTTTCTTTCTCTTGAAGCTCAAGCTTGCTTATTTCAAATGTATTCATACTCCGGCATGCATTTTATTTTCAATCAGGCCTGTCCACTTTCTTGGGCTCTTTATTTCAACACTTTTTTAAATACCATATATAGCAGCATTTACATAAGGAGTTTTTCCTCTTGAACCAGAAGACTATCCCTCTTTTGATAGATTATTGCAACACACACTATCCTATATTTGGACATTGATGCCACTGGACAGGTTGGGGTGCACTTCCCTCCCTATACGAGGATGAATGTTTCCACTCATGTGTGTCTCATACCGGTAAATCCAAATCCCCTCACCACTCCAACTGAGTTGAGCCAAGTGAAAGGTGCGGATGTCCATGTTAGGTCACGACCAACGAGAGTCACGCGTGCGTCTTGAAAAGTTCAAGTTAAGAAGTTGAGGTGTCTCGAGCCTAGCCCTGAGTCTCAAAGAATGAAGTCTGAATAGACCTGAAGTACATCAAAATCTAGTTCCTATAAGGTTCAGTGAAGTTGGTTGCATTAAGGTTCAACCATGCTCCAATCTTCGACTTTACTCTGTAAAGCCATCAATTTGGCATCCCTCGAATCCTATATCATAAGATCCGACTCGTCAAGAGAAAACCAACGGAATTTATTTCATGTAAATCGGACTTCGTTTCAATTTGTTATGATTTTCGGAAGAAAGAGAAGTAAGGAGGGTTAAGAAGTCATTAACCCATAATGACTGTCATGAAGACTAATTAAGTTTGATTAAAGAAACTAATGATGGATTGAAAATCTCTAATGATCATAGCAAACACTAATCAATAGTTAGCAAAAGATAAGCGTAAGCCGCGAAAGTTAAATTGTGATTAGTGAAAGTTAATCACGATTAGTGTTAATTAAGCATCATTAGCGAATCTAGAATCATCTGAAACGTTCTGACTTAAGCCCACATTTGAGATAGGTTTTGGCCAAAACCATGGCCAAAATCATGGGTCGCTAAACCATGATTAAGGTCTAAACCATGATTTTCTAACCATGGTTAGTGGTTTTATGGAGCCTATAAATAGACCCCCCTACCTATTCATTCTCTACAATTTCCACTACCACCACCACCCCAAGGGCTAGGGCCGAGAGGTCGGGAGGAGGAGTGGGAGGCGAGGGAGGAGCGCTAGCGAAGCGCTGCTGGGAGAACGAGGAGGAGAAAGGTATGATCCTCTCTTAGTTTGTTTCATAAGCTAGGATTTCAACTCATCCTCTTTTCTTCCAAGCTTTGTTCTTGATTCATCTTTCTTTCCGATTCGTTTTTTGTTGTGGTTCGAGGAGAAATCTGTGTAACACCCTACTTAGTGCGAGCGGCTATGCACGTCAGTGAACCCTGTGATTCGTCACACATTCACTCATCTAAGACACGTGGTGTCTACCGATTCTCCATCGCTTATGTTTCTATTCTTTCAATCATACTTTTATAGTTATTTTGATTGAGTAAATATGTGTAATACCCTACTTAGGTGTGGGTGGTTATGCACGTCAGTGAACCCTGTGATTCGTCACACATTCACTCACTTAAGATGCGTGGTGACTACCGATTCTTCATCTCTTGTTGTTTGAGTATATTCTTTCAGTTTTGCTGTTGTTTTTCCTCACGATTGATTTTATAAAGGAAACTCTTTTCGTTTTTATTTGAAATATGTCCGATATAAGGGAAACTCTGTCGAAATTTTCGAGAAATATGTCCCGATATAAGGGGAAACTCTATCGAAATTTTCCGAGAAATATGTCCTGATATAAGGGGAAACTATGCTAGAAATTTTCCTAGAAATATCCCCCAATATTAAGGGGAAGCTCTGCCGAAATTTCAAGAGAAAATATGTTCTTGGTGTTCTTCGTGTTCTTTATGTTCTTCGCGTTCTTCGTGTTCTTCGTTCGTTCTTCGCGTTCTTGACACGTTCTTAGCATTTTTGATATGAAAATGAAATTCGATTTTTTCAGGAGCTTAAATCATCTTTTCTGAAAATGAAACACGATAAAGCACTGCATACGCGAGAGAGAGCTCGATTAGGTAACGAAATCCTTCCTTTTGCTATTGGGTTTTCATACGAAATTATTGAAATTCTTGATTTTGTGTTATTTGCTACGAAGAACCCTAATTTTGGCTATTTTTGAAAAAAGTATGAAGAATTGCTTTGCGATTACCACTAAAATAAGGTTTAAGCATTAAATTGATGTATTGGCTTTGAAAGTTAAGGTTTGGGAGTTAAAATAGGCATAAATACGAGTATATATGCTTATGAATAATATATATGTGAGTCTATACCAAGTGTTGTTGATTATGCAAATCAAAGACTTAACGAAAGAATTACATCATGGAAATTGATGTGGTTTGAGTTGGATCATGAAAAGGATCGTGTGTTATGTTAAGAATGATTGGGAGTAGAACTACATGTCGTGCATGCAACCTGTAGGTTTGTCGGAAGGAACCCGTATTGGTGTTTCCCTACCTAGGTGCTACACGGTTGCCCTGTTATGATAAGCGCGCACGAAATGAATGTTTTGCAATGCGTGTTACCGGGAGCCATTATCTTCGGGTTGAACGACGGAAGATGTGGTCGTGCCATGTGGAGGCACGGGTGGTTCGATAGCGGCTGGGTTACGATAATATGTATTTAAAGCCGCTAGGTTATATGATTAAATGTTAGCCTGAGGTTTTAAGCACCGAGTCCTTGAGGACAGTGTGCTCATTTATTTTCCGGGATGAGGGTTTGAGACCCTATTTAATAAAATAAAAGAAAATTGTCAGGGTAGTATTAGAGGATTGATTGAGGCGACGTGCGGCGGCATAAGCTTACCAAGATCAACGCAATCTCCAATCCCGAAGTGTCTACAGCTTTGGAGTCCTTATAGTGGTGAGGTAATTCTCTGGACTAATCCCTGACGGGAATAGAAAGGAATATGACTTTAAATTAATGAGAAGGAATTGAAACTTTTTGTGATAACAAGTTTTGAAAAATTACCCATTTGTTTGCTTTTTCCTTCTTCGTTACTTAGCATTCGCTAATTTTTATCCTATGATTTATGGATAACCCAACATGTATCAGTGAGCCAACGCAATGACCTCAGTAGACATCCAGCCAGCCACAATAGCTTTACTTGTAAGGTAGTTTGTAATCTTTTGTATATTTTCCTTTCAAGCTAATGTACATGTAAATGGTTATAGTGTGATAATGTATCATCTGAACTTTATTTTGTGAATGGAAAAGTGTTGAAATACTTTCTTCTGAATATACTTTACTTGCAGTCTGTTTCTGAATGTTAGTTGTGATTGCTGAATAAATTATTGCTGAGTAACGAGATCCGATTATGGAGGATCCGACGACCTGGAATTGGGGGTCGCGACAGATTGGTATCAGAGCCCGGTTACTCCAGTAATTTATTTAGTAATTAATAACTATGAGCAGTATTCAGAAACTAAGGGCGTATTAAGATCCTTTGATCTTAATAATTGACTGCAATACCATTCACAAGTCATTGTCCCTTATATACATCATGCTAAGATGTGTAGGGTGTAACCTTTGGTCTTTACTGGTCCCAATGGAAGACCAAGATATATCTAGGCAATTAGCGACTTTAATAGTGATGACCTATGAGATGGGTCAAAGGTTATAAGCATTAGATCCACCACTGTAGATGAAGTCATGGACATCGCATCTCGTATTGAGATAGAGAGGGATGAAAATCGCCAAAGAAGAAGCTTTCACTTTACTAGTGGACCATCCAAACGTAAGGTGAATTATACCGAAGAGACAGTCGTTATCATCCAGTCGGGTCTAATATAAGCTCGCCACAGACTTTGGGCCAAGAATTATTTGGAAGAAGGGTTTCTCTAGACCTCCACTATATCCTCGCGACTCAGCAGCAAGAGCTAGCACCTTTGTGGCTGGGTCTTCAGCTCAAACAGGAGTACGTGTGTGTTTTTATTGTCATCAGGAAGGCCACATCAATAAAGATTGTCCGAGGTTGAGAGGTTCATGGTTTAAATCAACCCCAATTAATAGTATAACATCCACCTCGAACAATGGAGAAACACGCGGAGGAATACATGGTAGAGGTCGGGGCTCACAAGGAGCATCTCCTATAGAACAACCATCACAAAGTGTTGTGGGTTCTAGCTTGCCTATTCCTAATGGCCAGCTAAATGCAATCACTGAAGAACAAGGCTACAATTTAGGCACAGTCGTACGAGGTACCGTTACTATTCATGGCTTTTCAGTATATGCCTTATTTGATTCTGGTGCTTCACATTCATTTATTGCTCGACGGTTAGTACCCACTTTGGGTAAGATACTAGTAGAAGTACAACAGTCCTATCTAATCGAGGGACCAGGAGGACAAGTATTTATAATCCGAGAAATCCTGGATAATTGTATAGTAGTGATAGCGGGACATCGGTTACCTGTTTCACTACTACTAATAGAAATGGAGGACTTTGATCTTATACTAGGAATGGATTGACTAGAAAGGCATCATGCATATCTTGATTGTTTTCAGAAGATACTAACGTTTCACCTTCCTTACTCGATAGAGTTCTAGTTATTTGGGAAATACATCCAATGATAATATCGAATATATCTCTACATTGAAGGCACAACAATTGTTAGAGCAAGGGTGCCATGGTTATTTAGCCTATGTAACCACTACATCAGGGTCAGACAGAATGATGGAAGATATACACATAGTATGCGAGTTTCCTGATGTATTTCCAGAGGAACTACCTGGATTACCACCTGAGCAAGAGATTGAATTTTGAAATCTCTCTCATACATGATACTCAGCCTATCTCTATCCCTCCGTATAGGATGGCACCAGCTGAGTTACGAGAGTTAAAGGTACAGTTGCAAGAACTGTTAGATAAAGGATTCATTCGTCCTAGTACTTCACCATGGGGTGCACCTATCTTATTTGTCAGGAAAAAGGATGGGTCAATGCGGTTGTGCATTGACTATAGATAGTTAAACAAGAGGACAATAAAGAATAAGTATCCCTCTGCAAGGAGTAGATGATCTCTTGATCAGTTACATGGTTCGACTGTGTATTCCAAGATCGACTTAAGATCTGGATACCATCAGTTGAAGATAAAATATGCGGATATCCCCAAGACAGCTTTTCGAACTAGATATGGGCATTATGAATTCTTAGTTATGCCTTTTGGACTAACAAATGCCCCAGCAGCTTTCATGGATCTCATGATAGAGTATTCAAGGAGTTCTTAGATCACTTTGTAGTAGTCTTTTATTGATGATGTGCTTATTTACTCCAAGGATAAATATATGCATGAACATCATCTCAGGCAGGCACTTGAAACTCTTAGGAAGAACAAACTGTATGCTAAATATAGCAAAATGTGACTTCTGGCTATCTGAAGTATCTTTCTTAGGCCATGTTATTTCTGGGGAAGGTATATCAGTTGATCCTACAAAGGTTAGTGCGGTGATGAGTTGGGGACGCCCGAAGACTATTACAGAAATACGATCTTTTCTGGGATTAGCTAGATATTATAGAAGATTTGTGAAGGACTTTTCACGAATAGCATTGCCAATGACTAGGTTGACCCAGAAGGAAGTTCCATTCACATGGTCAGATGCATGCGAAGTAAGTTTCCAAACACTGAAAGAATGCCTAACATCTGCACCCATCCTTACTCTACCCTCCGGGAGTAAAGGGTTTACAGTATACACTGACGCATCTAAAGAAGGACTTGGGACAATTCTTATGCAACATGGTAAGGTAGTTGCGTATGCATCACGACAGCTCAGGATACATGAGAAGAACTACCCAACACATGACCTTGAATTAGCTGTCGTAGTTTTCGCTTTAAAGATATGGAGACACTACCTGTATGGTATTACTTTTGAAATCTTCACCGATCATAAAAGCTTGAAATATCTATTTGATCAAAAGGAGCTCAATATGAGACAGAGACGGTGGCTAGAGTTGTTGAAAGATTATGATTGCACTATCTCCTACCACCCTGGTAAGGGAACGTCATAGCAGATGTCCTTAGCAGAAGAACTTATTCACCTTAAGTGAATGGAAACCATTTGATAGTAGTGCCGATACTATAACTATCCCTCACCGATACAAACCAGAGATCTTGGATAAAATAAAGAAAGGATAGGAGGATGATCCAGTCCTTAAAGACTTGAGACAACAACTTGAGAAGAATGAGATAAAGGGATTCCATATACAACATGGATTACTATATAACCATCACAGAGCTTGTGTACCAGACATACCTGAATTGAGGAAAGACATTTTATATGAAGCTCATTGTTCTAGATTATCTATTCATCCAGGAATTACAAAGATGTATAAGGATCTTCATTCATACTTTTGGTGGCCAGGAATGAAGAAAGATGTTGCTGAGTTTGTGAATGCATGTTTCACTTGCCAGCAGGTAAAGACTTCACACCAAAAGCCACCAGGATTATTGCTACCCCTCCCTATACCTGAATGGAAATGGGAAAGCATTTTCATGGACTTTGTTACTGGCTTACCTCAGACGACTGGTAGTAGAGATAGTATCTGGGTTATAATAGATTGTCTGACAAAGGTAGCACACTTTATTCTGATAAGCTTATCTTTCACTCCAGACCAGCTTGCTGAGTTATATATTACACATGTGATTCGCCTCCATGGTATCTCGA